>CAUJNA010003381.1:336726-414226 GCA_963377175.1 Effrenium voratum
CGTTGCCGTTGCTGTTGCGGTTGCTGCTGCTGTGGTTTCTGCTGCTGCTGCTACTGCTCGTGGTGGTGGAGGTGGTGGTGGTGGTGGTTGCTGGGATTCTTTTGATGGAGCCACAGATCCCTTGTTTGCTCGTTCACCAGCGTATTGCTCACAATGTTAAACGTATATTAGAAGCCCGTGACTGAACCTAGGTTTGGCTGGTTGATGAAACGATATGCAATGGTTGCTCAAGGGAAACGTTCGCAGAGGTTTCTGCGCTTGACACGTGCACATTCAAGTTTCGTTTGCTCGCTGGCCTGTGAATAGGACTTCAAGGCTCACTGCCTGGCGGAGGAGCTTTCCGAGGCCCGGGGGCGGCTGAAGGGCGCAGGCCTTGCTCATGTTTTTCCGACTCGGTTGGGGCCGTCGTTTGTTTAGCACCACAGTGACTCAAAACGCGCTTTGGGCTTGCAGGCCCATATGGTTTGACAAAGTTGGCTACACTATAGCTTTAGTGATATGCTTGAACATGTGATGGAGGACCGAGGAATGGGTTGGTTTAGCTTAGACCTCTGCGTGTGGGGTGATGCATTCCTGGCACGCAACTTTGCAGCGTATGCTGGCATTGAACAAGGAGGCCGTAAGATTTGGCTATGATTATCTCCACATTGATCTCGCCGTTGCTGATGGTTATGTGCCAGCGACATGTTGCAGGTATACTGTGTATTACAACTTACAGAAGTGAATTGTTGTCTGTTGCTTGCAGTGCTCCTCAGTGATTTGTGATTGCCCAGCTAGCACTACATTTTCCAGATTGTATCTCTCACCGTGCGAGTAGTGCCATGGTTTGTGGGATTTGGCAGCCTGCCAAAGCGGCATCTTGATTTTGAACCGAGCGCAGCCATAAGGTACAACTCGACTGTTGCAAAAAATCAATGTGATAGTGGCTTTCAAGGTGTGAGGACTAGCACCTTCCAAGAAACCAAGGCACGCCCCTTTGGCACTTGAGCCGCTTGATCAAAACCCGGGTAGATGAAGGTTAGTAAGGGACGATCCCAACCATAAGTAGCGGATATCCGCCTTCTCAATTCCTTACATGGCTTCTGGGATTACGACCATTTTGGTTCCGGTCGGTTTTGAGGGCGACCCTGATGATTTCCCTGGGGCAAAGCTCACTGGCGCAGGTCTTGCTGGAGGACGCGACGTCTGCGCAAGCCCAGGCCCGGGAGGGGGCAAGTCAGACGTGACATCTTACATTTTTGCTTCTTGTGGTTTAGTGGAGCATCCCCACTTAGGTGTTAAAAAATAGATTTTGCTTCCCTTCCAACGCCAACCAGGTAAAGAATCCATGGGTTTTCACCAGCAAGTTGAAGGTGGGGATGTGGAAACCAGGTGTCAGGCATAGAAGTTTCATGGACGGAGCGGTCTAAGACCGTGTCAGCTTCCATTGGATAAGCTGACGGACTGGGAAGGAGCCCATAGTCTGGCCACCGGAATGGCAAAGATTTCATGCGCCATGAGCAAGCCAGCATTGCAGTCAAATTTCTTTGAGCCAAGTTGCCAGTGCCCATGTCAAAGACATGCCAAGTATCACGCCGACATTCTCTTCGGGCAAAATCCGCCGACTGTTCCGATGCATTGGGCATCCCACATGAGATCCCCCAAACATGACAGAGCCAAATGGGCGTTGATTAAGAGGTCCGTGATACATGGGAGAACCTCAAAAAAGATGCGACATTTCAACGGGAAGTTACCCATGGTCAAAACTGGGGGCCCTTCAAATTGATCAACCGCCGCAAGGGATCCACCTCGCAGGCCACAGAGCAGCTGTCTGATGAGAGCGATTTCATGATCGAGTACACTTTCGCAGAGGCGCCTTCCGGTCCCCAGCTTTCGTCAGACAAGGCGTGCACACGTTTCACTTCCAACCACTGCAATCCAAGAGAAAACCCCTCAAGGAAGATGATCTTCTGAAGGATCCCAGTCAGATTCCATGTGGAATCCATGTGGAAAGGTACATTGGTGTTTGTTGTCAAGCGCCATGGCTGCTTTGCAGCGTGTAACTTCCTGCATGCATTTTATGACCAAACTGAGTCCCTGACAGGTCGACGTGCCGGTTACGAAGGAGAACCAGGCACGGATCTGTGCATGTGTGTGTGTGTGTGTGCCTGGTGCCTGAGTGCCTGCGTGCTTGCATGCGTGCGTGCTTGCGTGCGTGTGTGTGTGTGTGTGTGTGTGTGTGTGTGTGTTGTGAAGATGACGTTCCCTTCAAGGCGAGGTAGGTCGCACATGTCGCACCCACGCCGCAGGACCCCAACGATTTGGACGAGGATGAGGAAGTCATGGAAGAGGGCACAGCGGTGAGCAGAGTAGGCGAGTTGCTGTTGTGTGGCTGGTTGTGACATGAAAGTAGAACGTAGAATTGAAGGGTCCACCGGACCAACTTGATCTATGGTGGGTTGTCAAAATGGTGGCCGCTTGAAAATGGCAACCCGATTTGTTGACATGATGGCCCAATGAGAACCCAGAGCATTTCTTTCTGATCTGACTAATTTGTGTCGAGCCGGTCGAGCCATTACATTTTGCACGGCCTGTCTTTGTCCGTCCACAGTGGTGCTTTTTCTGAGGGTACCCGTTTTTGGTGGTTGTTAAAGGGAGACCAGAAGGACACCCACAATTTTGGGGCTCTCAAAAATAATAAGTATCAGTGTCACGTCAAATGGGTATCTGCCAGGCGTGCCGCGGCGGTACTTCTGGATTGTGGCCGCCTTCCTGGTGTTGTCCACCACGGCGCGCAGGGGAAACGCCATCCTTGGGTGATGGGGCTAGATTTGGTACATAATACGATGTTGCGAAGACGTAGCTATGCATGTACTGTAGTGTGTAGTTTGTAGATATATATATATATTGTATATGTATATATACACTAGCCTATAGATACGTATGTACAATAATATATATATATATATATATAAAAATTCGAGATAATGACAGGCATTAAAATAGTTAATACATATAATACTATATATATATGTATGCTACCCCTCCCATGGACCCTGGTTTTACTGCCTTTGGGTTGGAGCCCGGAGTCCTCCGAAATGTCCCAATATGATGCCCTTTGCAAGTAGGATTTTACTTCAACTAGAATTGGAATTTTGAATATAATTTATTTAGGATATAGTTTTCAAACGTGTGTTTATGTTCCACTACAGCTTAATAAGCAAATCCTTTCCAAATAAGAGCTACGTGAAATTGTAAATATAGTTTCGGGTAAACTCTAGTCTAACTAATCTTTGACACCAGAAGTTAGATAGGAGTTTATTCCCAAATATAATCTAAGTCTTAGATAGAATCTAATACGAACACAATTCAATTAGCTTTTGATAACAACAATTGAAGAGAGACTACTTCTCAAATATAATTCATATTCAATATGGCTAAAAAAATGAGGGACTTTTACAAGGAAATTCAACATACGATTTGCGTTATTTACACTCTAGCCCTTTTGTAGCAGAAGAAAGGTCCAAACTAAACTAGTTTGACCGTGTTCCAAAAGGAGTCTTCAAGGGAAGAGAGGTTCAAATTCTATAACTATCTCGAAAAAGGGATTCTAGCTAATTCAGTTGGATTTAAAGTTCTATTTGCACAGGAAAGCAAATTCATTCTATCTCTAAAGTTGGAGGGAGTAGATGAGCAAATGTGGACAGGTTCAAGAGGGGGGAGGGTGACGGTGTGTGAACATGCATACATATGTGTATATATAGATATATACACATACATACACACGTATATAGTACCCCTGATGATCCTGCCCCTCTTCATAAAATACCGTGAAATACAGTGTTTTTTGAGCATATTACACCTACCTTTGTTTACCTCCTGGAAAAGGGTCAACATGAGCATAGCTAGCATGAAGCAAACCGCTGACCAAAAGCACTTGAAAGTTTGTCTAACTAGTAACTTGGAAGTGTTTCCACTGTATCGCTAAGCACTTGAAAGTATTTCGCCACTAGATGGAAACATTCAAGATTGAAGATTACACAGGATTTTTCTTTTTTAGATTGGTCAATCCTGGCCAAATCCAAACAACATTCAAGTTCTTAAAACACTTGAAAGTGCTTTACCACTGGATTGAGGATTCAATAATTTCTCAGATTCTTGAATCTTGAATCTTCCAGATTGTGTTTTGTGAAAACAAATAAATATTTTCTCAGATTCTTGAATCCAGGATTTTGTTTTGAAAAACCTATGCCGAGTTGTTCTAATACTCTTGGATGCATTCAAACTCTTTCAGATTGCAGATCCTGATGTCATTGCTTTTGTCACATATGTACGCATGCATGCATATCTTATATACATGTGGCACACCCCTGATGTTGATACAACAACAAGGCACAACACACTGGAAAAAAACAGGTCAAACGCACCAAACTAGGGTCCATGGGAGAGTACCATATGTATATATATGTAGACACACTTGCATGCATACATCTACATTGGAAACCGGAATCAAGATGATGATGGCATGTAAATGCATGGTGGTTAACACAACTGGTGCAAGTTGTTTGGACTGTTTCCTGGGCATGTTCCGAGAATCAAGTTCATTGACTCCGTTTTGCCAGCAGCTTGTGTTGCAGTCATCTTGAGTCTGACTCCCATGTCGCAGATGGATGGCCAGATCGCTCGTGCTCCTTACAGCTGTTGTAGTGGAAGCCCGGCATAGCAAGTGTACAACACACTTCCAGTTTTGTTGCCAGACAAACGAACACAACTCACCTTCCGTATTGGAGTTTCCAGGGACACTTTTTGTGCACTCAAAGATCACTTCCGACGCTTTGAAGGCTCTGGTGTGGCTACTGCACGCGAACCTGTCCTCCGAAATCCAGCCGCATGCTCGGTGCTGCCGTTGCTCGGTGCTGCCGTTGCCCCATTTTCACTCTTATCTTTTGGGGAAGCGTCTTCCGGTTGGTTTCAAGGGCAAACCAAAAGGAAGACCATCATTTTGGGCGTCGACGTTTCAGACAAGTTGCAAAAGTGGTCGCCATATGTGCTCCTTTTCGTTGGGCACTGGCCAGCTTCATGCGGGGAACACAGCGCCCGCTTTGCTTTTTGAAACACTGAAGACAAGGACTCACTTCCTGAGTTCCAGGGCTTGAGGTCACTTCTTGGGATGGGGCCATGTGAATTTGTGGTAAGAGCAAGCTTGGGATTTGTTTGGCAAGCTTGGAATGAGGGTTCCAGTTTGGCTTTGCATCCCATGTGCATTTTGTTCTCTCGCTCCCTGAGGCTTCCAGACGAGTTCCGGAAGCATACGGACATGGAGGAGGAGCTGTCGGTCCCCTTGTGCGTATCCCTCACCAAACACCCGGTTGCCATCCACGTGCCATGTTGATTGGTTTTTGAAAGCTTGCAACCATGAGCCTAGAGCAGTTTGCATGGGAAGCCTACGGCCTAGGGCCACCCTTCAAATTGGGGCACAAGGCAGAGAGCTGCAAATTGGGAGTTAGCGGGGTGCATCAGGCTAGGTTTTCGAGGGTGCGAATGGACTTTGCGAGGTGTCAGGATGGACATCCTCCTCTTTCCGTTAATCTTTGGAATTCACCGAAGGAAGATGACAAAGGGGGGCAAGTCGCACTTTGTGATGTACAGTGTAAGCGTCTTTCAGCTGCTCGACGCAACAAATCCCCAGCTCTGCGAGATAGACGCGCGATGAAGCTTTCAGAAATTCAGGTTTCCACGGCTTCAAGGCGTGAAAAAGCTCAGGTTTCCACGGCTCTCAGGTCGCTTCTCAGATTGTAGGTTTTTTTTTTTTTCCTCCGGCCTCGGGGATTTGTGGTTGCTTGGCTTTGGCTGACTGCAAGGCAGGGCAAAGGGTGACATCTGGACTCTAGACCCGGGCGCATAGGCTTTGGCCTCGCCAGGAGGTGATGTTCACCGCCCAGCTGACCAGTTTGTGCGAGAACTGGAAGGGGCGACTTCTGACTTGTCATAATCCTTGGCAGCACTGGGCCCTTCACTGTTTGGTGGAATTTGCAAGGGATGATCCATAGCTTTACAAGATGTGTGTGTCTTACAACGAAACCAAGTGGTCCAAGCTGAGTGTTTGTGCTCGTTTGACAGGGTGGTCCTGGCCTTTTTGCACCCATCCGGTTTCTGAGAGAAAGCTGGTGAGTCGTAGAAGAGTGGTTGAGCGATGTCTTGTGCCGAAGCCCTTCCTTCAAAAGGAGCGCATCCGGAGCATGCATGTTGTTGCCCATGCCTTTGAGCTGTCACAGTATGGCTCGGTTGGTATGTTTTGTGTTTGGTCGAGACGGCATGCTCCGGATGCCGCTGGGTTTCACCTGCACCACCTCGCTAGCGAGTCAACGCGTGCTGTATGTCGTTAGGTTGTCAATGTGATTATCCTGCCCCTTGCCGGTGGAAATAAATGCGTTGGATAGGTGAGACTGTGCCAACCATCTTCCATCCTTGACCAATTCACGTGAGCAAGCACCCTTCTAGATACCCTTTTATCCAGTCCCGGCTGAAGGGCAGTGACAGACCAGGCGGTTTACCTGCCTCCGTCGCATCGCCGTTCGATTCTTTGAAAAGGGCCGCTCAGAGTTCGCTGCAGCTGATGGCATCGGGGCCACACTGAGAGCAGCGGACGAGTCGACGAGTGCACGCTTGCATCAACGACCTCTGGTCTGGGTCCGGAATCGGTTGACCAAGTTATGTTTTTGTTTGCGTGCACACGATTCCATCACGTCCGGCGCAAGTTTGCGCAGCACTCGCCGCACATTCTTGCAAGATGGGCGAAACAACATGCATATGACACGCAGATAGCTCGCGTAAACATGCTGTCAGTGCGACGCTTGCCGCGTGTTTCAAAATCCGGTTCGTATTCAGCAAGGCATCCTCACGCACTCCCAGGTCCACCGCCAAGATGCCAGCTACATGTTGCCTTGACGTCGCAAACTCTCTTCAGCCTGAAACAGGATGTACTTATTGAGTTACACCCATGTCGCTGCGCTATTCTCCACAGGCCACTGCACACGAATCATCCCTTAGCTCTGGAATGGTGAAGCGGGCAGGGCTGCCGCTGTGTGCCCCAGAGCTGCCCTACCTCTTTGAGCGCATAAGAAGCAGGCAGCAACGCAACATTGGCTTCGCAGGGCGTAGTTCAGAAACACATGGATGTGTTTGGAGCAGAAGGACGGCATGAGTCCTATATGTCAATCACAGTCTCCTTTCATGTTGTCGTTTCTTCTGTCACGCTTTTTACGCTTGCTACGCGCTCGCTCGGCGCAGTCGCCGCCGCCCACGCAGCCGAAGGGCCGTCGGGCTGGGAGTAAAGGCCGTTGCTCGCTGAGGCGCCTCAGCGTATGGCTTGGCTTGCTCTCGGCAGCCACATTTGGCTGATGCTTGCAACAACCTTGAGACTGTTTCCAAAACAAACCGCACGCTTTGACGTTGGCCTGCACGCCGGTGGGTATCCCATGCAGTGTTGTCAGCAGTGATGACTTGCTATCCCCCAACTGCTTCTACTTGCATATGCCTCAAGCTTGTTCGCCCAGTTGTCCTTAGGGCGGCCAAGTTGGCGCAAGCCGACAGGCTTCCAGACGGTGTCCGCTGAACCCAAACTAGTTCGAATAAGGACAACGATGCTGGGCATGCGAGCCTGTTGTGACTGATGAATCAGATACCGCTGCATACCTCGGTGAGCGAGACACCGCATTGCTGGCAGCTCGGGTTGCTGCAGCTCGGGCAGCCCCAGCCACCATTTATTCAGTGCTTGGCGATGCTTACCACCAGCCGCTTGCAGCGCTGCAGCCGCGAGGCTTCAGGGGAAGATGAGGCTGCCAGCGAAGGCAAGCAAAGCTACAGCGCACGAAACCGTCACGCTGCGGACCCCTCCTATGCGTGGGACACTTCAGGGCTTTGCGTGGACCGCTTCTCTACGTGGCCCCCTCTCTACGTGACAGTTCCTGTATGTGGGTGGACTCGTATATGGGTGTGTGCATTTTTAAGGTGCGCAAGGTTTAGTAAAGGATGCGACGTGTGCGAGCCACACCCCCGAACCATACCACGAATCACACCTCCGAATCATGCCCCGAACCATACCCGCCCCAACAACGCCACCACTACTATTATTATTACCATTACTACTTCTACTACATCTACTACTTCTACGACTTCTACTACTTCTACTATTTCTGCTATTGCTACTACCACTACCACTACTACTGCTACTCCTACTACCACTCCCACTACCACTACCACTACTACTACCAATTACTACTGCTATTATTATTACTACTATTGTTACTACTACTACTACTACAACTACTACGACTACTACTACTACTACCCCTACTGCTACTATTACTATGAACCACACGTCGAACCATACCTTTTGTTTGTGCACATGATCCCCGCGACCAAGCGCGCGAAATTCGCTAAGGACTGATCGTTAGCGCGTCTAATGTTGCAACAGAAGCTTCAGTTCTTGCAAACCATACCCCGAACCATACCTCCGAATCATACCCGCGAACCACACCCCCCATCCAAGCTTCCCAGTTTGAGCACCTTATTTTGGTACAGACCCATCTGCAGGCATCCATGTGTGGGATATATGTAGAGCTCTCCTGCGCGGGCGTGTTTTACACGTGCTATTTTTTCACGCGGGCCGTTTCTTCAGGTGGCAGGGGAGTCACGTTCAAAAAGCTCTAAGCAGGAAGGCGCGCAGAGGAAGGGTAGGAACGCGCCACGTTTGGGGGGCGTCAGCGTATAAGGCGGCGGGTTGGACCTCGCCAGCCCCGAAGACCAGCGCGGAAAGGTTGCCGCCGCGTGCTGTCGCGGCGCAGGGCGCGCTCGCGGCCAGCCTCAGCTCGCTTCCTCCCGACGTCCGTTTTCAGGATCCCCAGGACTGCTTTGACTGCTCCTGGGGGGGTGGGGGCGGGGGCCCACAGTAAACAAGGTCCAACATGAAGCCCGAAGGCGGCCCATTACGTATGAAATTGGGCAATTCTTCCCTATCGAGCCAGCGCCTTTGCAGACCAAGCTTGAATAATTGAATGTGGCATCGTGCACGCCCAGAATCTCATGCCAAGGTTGGTCCCTCTGAGTGGGCGGCGGAGGCCCCTCGTTGCATTTCACCTCGTAGCTGCTGTGATGTCGCGGAAAAGCGCGCGCGGTGTAGCATCATATTCAGGCAGCATCGCGTGCCTGCTTTGCCAATGGGTGGATTTTATGCAACAAACCAATCTCCCTGCGATATCTTGAGGCCATGATCACCCAAACCGTTTTGTTTGCAGCTGCGTCGTTTGCTGAGGATGCAGCGGGCGCAAACTCAACCGGGCAGGCGGCTCGGCGCAGGCCCGCTCTCACACCTGGCGTCGGCGAGCAGGTCGCTCACCGGCGGCTTGGCGCCATCAACGCACGTCTCCCCGAACAGCGGGAACTGCAGCAGGCTGGCGGCGAGCGCATGCTGCGCGGCGACTGCGATGAGGGCAGTCCACCGCCGCACTTACGCCTGCGCAGCCGCTCCGCGCAGCAGTTCGGGGACACGGCGCGACTTTGCGCGCGCGAGCAGGCGCACGAAAGCCACCCCGTCCGGGAGCCACCGGCCACCGACCTCGAGGCCGAGGACAAGCAGGCGGCAGCGCCCGCTCCGGAGGAGCTCAGGGTAAGTGTGGTGGCGCTTGCGGCGTCGAATCTGGCGTGTCCTTCCCGTTTCTGCCGTCAAGCAGCCCAGCCATTTGTGACTGGCATTCCTCGGCTGTATTTGAATCAGAGTACCCGTGCGACAAAATGCGTCGGTGGCTGCGCTTCTGTACTTAGGGCGATACTTTTGGAAGCGCACGGTCGCTAGGGCAAATTCCCGACAGGAAACTTGCTAGGCCTAGTTTTTCAAAGTTTCCGTATCTCCTCTTGCACTGGCTCCCTGAGCATGCTGGCGCTTTGTCTCAGCTGCCTTGGCTGTCAGCAGCTTCGGCTTGCCTGCTGCCATGGGGTCGGTCTAGCCTTTCTGACTCCAGGCACTTGTTGCGACTTGTTTGTCGTTTTCTTCGGCCCCTCATCCTTAGCTGGCTGCCACAACGTCCAAGCCGCAGCCTCACTGCCCCTGTGGCTCGCCGTTCTGCCTCCGCCAAGGCTGTCTGCTTTCTTGCCCCACAGGCAGTTTGGCCCGTAGCTGGCCGCAACTGGCTTGGGAGAATCCGGGCCGCTTTTAGATGCTCAAAAAAAAGCAAATGGGGTTCCCAGCGCGACCAGCGCGGGGAGGTTTCCACACCCCGCGAGGGGGCCAAGCAACTGGCGGCCCCGTGGACGTGTCGTCGTCCGTTCTTGAGCGCCCCGTTGATTACTCGCCATTGCGCGACCTCGGTGAGGGCTCCCCATGTGCACGGGGCGGCCGGCCGTGGCTGCGTGCGCTGCCGCCGCCCTGCAGGACGCCGGCTTTGTGGTGCCGGACTGGCTCGCCCTCGCAGATGGGTCGGCGCTCGAAGAGCACCCGCGCGAGTGGGGCGATATGGCCAGGGGATGGCAGCGCGCAGCCTGCACAGTCGTCGACCACAGGGCCCTTGAGACGTTACTCCGTGACCTTGGTCCAGCGCTTTCACCACCACCCCGTCCGGCTCACAGATGCCGTTTTTTCGCGCGCTCCCCCTTCGGAGGCTGAGGTTGCCGTTGCCTGCGGCCTCCGGCATTGTCGGAGCGGGGAGCCGCTAGACGTTCTCGGCGACCACGGCTCACGCATGCCGCGAGGCCAGGGCGCGTGTCGCGACCGATGTCTTCCTCCCCGACTTCAACTTCGATGTTCTTTTCAGCGATAGGCGCCAGATCGAGGTCGTCGCAAATGGCCTGCCGGCTTTTGGCGGCGCCCAGGTCGCCGTTGATGTCACGCGTGGGTATCTCCCGTGCAACGGAACGGAGCTAGCCAGCCCGGCCTTTTGCCTTTGCCTTTGCCTTTGCCCCGTTCGAGTCAGGAGACTACGGTCCATGAAGGACACAGGGAACACACGAGGCAGTCATGTAGCTTGGCAAAACTGTACAAAAAAGATGCTCGTTGTCAAGCCATTGCCTTGACCGAGCTGCCACCATCCACGTCCTGCCTTGCAAATGTTCAAGTGCAAATGTCCTCAAATTATCGTCCCACCTTTTCGGCGGGCGGCCTAGTTTCCTTCTTGGCGCTCTCAGGAAATTATGGGTCCAACCATCACCTGGAATCCATGTAGCGACTGCCCATGGCCAAGCATCATCTCGACGAGATATCTTGGAAGCAAACCTGTATTGCCGGGTAAATAGTTGCTGCGTCCATGGCCTCAAAGGATGCATCGCCAGCGCGTGTTGCAGTCGTAATTTCATTCTGTGCATTGTGTCACGCCAGTCTTCACCCTCAATACGGACCCATCCCACAATAGATCGCAACATGCGACGCTGAGCAGCGTCTAATCTGTCCAGCTGGCTTTGTGTAAGCGGTAGTGTTGTTAAACCATAAAGTACACTTGGCGTGATGGTGGCCTCAAAGTACTGAAGTCTCAACTTCAAAGAAATATGCGGGTTGCAAAGCACTTGCTTGTGGCTTCGGAATTTGGCCCATGCGGCTTGGATACGGTGGCGCAGTTCCACTGAGCTGCGTTTGGACAGGTCTCCGCAAAGCAATTTCCCCAAGTAGCTGTGAGAGCGATCGCCCCACAACACTTCCACAAAACTGCCAGCAACTTCCAAGAAAGTAGGGCTCGCTAGCGAAGCGGTTGTCAAAATCTTTGTTTTCCGCGAATTCAACTGCAAACCAATGGCGCCCAGCTCCAAGATCAGACTTTCCAGCATTTGCATCAATTCACTGCAAGATTTTGCATATAACATAATATCATCAGCAAAGCGGACGTTTGTCAATCGCTCTTCTTTGCCTACATGAAGGCCATGGTTCCTCAGTTTCTGCTTCCAATTTCGCATGGCATGTTCCAGGCCTGCGTTGAAGAGCATGGGGCTGATGACGTCGCCTTGTTTGACGCCACGTTTAATGCTGAAAGATCGACCGCCCTGCACCGATCCCGTTTGCTTCCGGTACAGCGAAGTCAGTAAAGCCAGGTATGATGGTGGCACCCCTTGCCGTAACAGAGCTTGAAACAGTGCGTCGTGTTCAATCTTGTCAAATGCCTTTGTTAAATCCAAACTGGCAAACCACATGTCCAGGTCCCATTCCAGCGATTTGCCACAAACAGATTCAAAAACAAGCATTGCATCATCAATACTTGTGTTTTTCCGAAAACCTGTCTGGTCACAGGGTTGCTGTGCATCAAGGTACGTCTCCAATCGAGAATGCAGCAATCGTGAAAAGATTTTGTAAGATACCTTTAGAACGGCAATCGGCCGCCAATTGGACACATCTGACGTGTCACCCTGTTTTGGGAGCATCGTAAACATTGTATGGCACCACGTTGGTTCCAACTGGCCGGTTGCAAGCATGGAATTGAAAATATCCAGTAAGCCCGGCACGACGGGCAAAGCCCTCAAGCGGCGGACAACCTACCCGGAGCTCGCCACTGCTAGCCGGCGCCGGTTTGCCGCGCTTGGCCGAGAAGTCGGCGGAGACTGAGGATTTCCTCGCCCGCTTGGCGCCGCTGAGCCAGCCAGCGCGAAGCTGCGGCCGGGGCGTTCGCACGCCGCTGGGGTCAACTGCCCGTGATCGCCGCCCAGGGCGCATTGGGCGCCAGCTTGCTCGAGCTCCCCCCGGGGCCCGGCTGCGACGCATGCCGCGTGCCGCCTTATGGCGACGTGCTGGCCAACGCGCGCTGGGCCCACAGCGGCGCCGCGTAGCTGAGGCTTCCGTAGCTGGTTCGTTCGTGTCATCCTCCGGCAGTTGTAAAGGAGGCGTTGGGAAAACAAAATACTGGACCTCGCGCCCACATTGCCGCCCTTTGTCCGCCAGTTTTGTTGCGGCCTCGAAAAATGGTGGGACGCCGGCCCGCAGTGGTGCGGGCAGCCTTTGATCTAGTCACGTGCTCAAAAGAGAGGAAAAGGAATCGTACTTATGGTGGGACGCCGAGGGAACCTGTCATCACGTGCCCGAGGGCTGTGAACAAGATCGCCGGCTTTGCCCTCGCGCAGCACGCTGCGCTCTGCACGAAACGGCGGATAACGGCGGTGCGCGAATCCTTCGCCACGTGCATCCGAGCCGCGGCCGACGAGCCTGCCAGCTTGGCGCGCAATTTGGCGTTCCTCCCGGCCACCCTGGGAGGGCTTGGGCTTCAGGCGGCGCAACGCACAGCGCAGCTTTATTATTGGGCCGCCTGGGCGGGCGCTGTGCCTGCGCTACAAGCCAGGCAGCTACAAACCAGGCAGCCGAATTTGGCAGATTACTCATGCCCTTGTGCACGCCGACCGGCGGCTGAGAGTCGGGCCAGGTTGTGCCCCAGCAGTGGCTGGCACACACCAGTGTCCCGGGAGTTGATGCCGCCGATCGGCGGCGGCGCGTGGACTTCGTTGTCCACACGAACACGGATTCGGGCGTTGCGCTGTGTTGCGCTGCCACGCTCGTCTCGCCCTTGAGCCGCGAGGGCCGGGCGCAGGCGCGAGCCGCCGATTGCGACGGCGCGGCGTTGCGTGCGGCAGAGCAACGCAAGCTCGCTGCCCACCCGGAACTACAGCGCCCGGGGCCGCACCGCCTTTGTGTTCTCGCTAGCGAGGGCGCTGGGCCTGCGACGCCGTCACGCTTGTCGCTGACCTAGGTCGTCCGGTCGAAGCGAGACGGACGATGGTGGAGTCTCCTCGATATCGCCGTCCAGTCAGCGCTGGCGGGGCCGTTGCTAAGCCTTCCGCTCGCGCCGTTGGGCTGGGCGGCAAAAAGGGGCCGCCGTTTGAGCACGTGCTGGCGGGCGTTGACAGGCCCAGCCGTCTGCCGCTGCGCGGCTAATGCTCAGCGGCTAAGGGCAGGGCCCGGCGGTCACGGGGGGGGGTTCTGTGGCGTCCCTTTCCACTCGGCAGACGGAAAAAGGCGTGCGAGAAAAAAACGAGATGTAAATAGGGAAAACGGGAAAACATTTTTCGGCATGAGCCAATGGAGTTCGCAACCAAATCAACTGCGCAAACTATATTTTCATCTTGTAAAACTGTACTTCGCGTACTAGATTTCTACTTCATCGTTGCGATTTTCGAACATAGTTGGAAGCGCGCACTTCGCGTAATAAACTCGATAAACTTGCACTGCAAAATTGTAATTTTTAAGCTGGAGGAGCTATTTGAGCTTCAAAGTTTCGATTTCCAGCTAGGGCTGGGAACCTGCACTTCGCGTATTGAACTTGTACTTCCTAACCTGTCCCAAACCACTAATCCCCAATGATTCGCGGATTACGGTTTACGGATTAGACCGTTTTTGTGAAGGACACCCAACATCACCCAACTACATCGTGAGAGAACTTTTTTCAGCTTTTTAAGCGCAGTGGCGATAAACCGCGGATTAGAGGGTTTACAGCTAAAACGCGGATGAAGCGGATTACGGATGGTGATTAATCCCTAATATAAAAGCCTCCCGAGGTTTATATAATTAGAAGTCCCCTGCTCAGCTTTCGGAACTTTAGGGCAGCATTTGGGAGTAGCTTGGTTTTAGTGTTGGTTATCAGTGGGAATGTGTCCCCCCCCCTTTCCGGGCATCAAAAACCATTCAACTGATTGTTTTTAAGTAAGGGATTTAAATGGAAACGGTGACACAGCCAGCTACCCGAGCCACTGCGAAGACAGCCAGACAACCAGACTTCCAAATCAAAAGGCAGGCCACAGGGTGAAGGGAACTCATGGATGATAGGAAGTCAGGGAAGTTATTTTGAAGGGAAGTCAGGGCAAAAAAAGGTACCCCTAATACGGATGATTTGGAGGACGAACGAGAAAATCGGTGAAAATGGGTAGTTTAGAATTGGTTTGGTATTGGCTTATTCTAAGAATAGTATTGCCGGATTTTTGAATTCTGGAGGAGGGGTTTTATTATTCGGGCGACCTTTATAATTAGGAAGAAGTGATTAGGCCCGCGTGGATTTCGAACACGCTAGACTTCATAGTTGCGATTTTCCAGCTAGAGCTGGAAACCAGCATTTCGCGTGCTAGATTTGCACTACGCAGTCGCGATTTTCCAGCTAGAGCTGTGTACTTCGGGCGCTTGATTTGTACTTCAAAGTTGCGATTTCCAGCTAGAGCTGGAAACCTTTACTTCAAAGTTGCGATTTCTAGTTAGACCTGGAAACCTGTACTTTGCGTACTAGATTTGTACTACAAGGCTGCATTTTTTGAGCTGGAACTGGAAACCTGCACTTCGCGTACTAGGCCTGTACTACAAAGTTGCGAAGGTTCGAGCGACATTTTTCACACATATCTGAGAGACATTTTTGAGTAACACAGCCGGGCGACACTTCTGAGCGACGCCTTTGAGGACCTGAGCGACACTTCTGATCACACCTCTGAGCGACACTCGTCTGACCGACGCTTCTGAGCAACACTTCTAATCGCCACTTCTGAGCAACACTTTTGATACGCCTGAGCGAGACTTCTGAGCAAACACACACACACACACACACACATGTAAGCGACGCTTTTGAGCGACACTCCTGAGCAACAATTCGAGCGACATTTCTACACACACATTGGAGAGACGCTTGTGAGCGACACTCCCCAGCGACACTTTCTAGCGACACCTCTGGACAACATTCTTCTGCGCAACACTGAGCAACACTTCTGAAATATTTCTGAGCGACACTTCTGAGCCAGATTGCCACACACACATCAGCGGCACGCCTGGGCGACGATTCGAGCGACGTTTCTGCACACGTATTAAAGCGGCTTCTGAACGATGCCTCTGAGCAATGAGCGATAATTCTGAGCGACACTTTGATCACTCTTCTGAGCGACACTTCTGAGCAACGCTTCTGATCGAAACTTCTGAGCCAGAATTTCGAACAACACTTTTCATTGACACTCCTGAGCGGCGCCTGTCAGCAACACTTCTGATCGAAACTGCTGACCGACACTTCTGAGCAACCCTGATCCACACTTCTGATTGACACGTTTGAGCGACACTTGTGATCCACACTGCTCATAATCCACTCTTCTGAGTGACGCTGCTGAGCGACACTTCTGAGCAAAACTTCTGATCAACACTGCTAATCGACAGTTCTGAGCAACCCTTCTTATTGACTCTTCTGAGCAACGCTTCTGATCCACACTTCTGATTGCACATCTGATCGGCACTTTTTCTGATCGACGCTTCTGGTGCACTTCCGAGCAATCCACACGTCTGATCGACACTTCTGAGAAACACCTCTGAACAACACTTCTGCTCGCTCGACACTTCTCAGACACCGCTAAGCAACCCTTCTGAGCAACACTTCTGATCGACACTTCTGAGCGACACTTTTGATCGACACTTTTGATTGACACTCCTGATCAACACTTCTGATCGACACTTTTTCTAATCGACGCGTCTAAACAATACTTCTGGCCGACACTCGGGCAAGACTTCTGATCCACACTTCTGATGCTTCTGAGCGACACATCTGAGCAACACTTTTGATCGACGGTTCTGAGCAACACCTCTGGCAACACTTCTCATCGACACTTTTGGTCGACACTTCTGAGCAACACTTCGGAGAAAGGTCTCTCGCCACGTCTCTTGTTTCAAAATGTCAGCAAGAACCCAAAGTGCGCAAATGCGCGCCACGCCACAGCGAGAGCGATTCGACCCACCCAAAGTGTGCAGAGGGTTCACTTTGCATTTTCAAAATGTGCACCGGGCCACGGCAAGAGCGATTCGACCCACCCAAGGAGCGCAGAGGGTCCATTTTGCATTTTTTTAAAATGTGCGCCGCGCCACAGCGAGAACGATTCGACCCACCCAAAGTGTGCAGAGGGTTCGCTTTGCATTTTCAATGTGCACCGCGCCACAGCGAGAGCGATTCGACCCGCCCAAGGTTCACTTCAGCAAGAGCGATTCGACCCGCCCAGGGTTCACTTTGCATTCGCGCAATGTGCGCGGCGCAGCATGACCGTGAAACCCTTCCCCAATGGAATGGCAATGAATTCGTGCGAGAAGTGTTTTTTCCAGCGGGCCAAAACGAGCCGATTGCACAACAGGGTCAACGAAAACGACGCTCCAGCAAACGCTTGCGCGAGCATTCCAATCAAAACACTTCAAAACGAGAGCGAATCCCATTGCATTTGAATCGCAAACGTGAAGCCTCACGAAACATTGACGCTTGCGTAGAGACACGTCCAACGAGAACAGCGCATCGCAAGTCATCAAACTCACGCGTTCTACGCTTCCCCACTGAATCGACGACACCGCGACGACGCTGCGACGACACGACCGACACGACGCGAACAAGGGTCCAGCCCCAGACCCCCAGACTGTAAACGGGAACCTTTCGCTACGCTATTCGGGAATAATCCGTAAAGGTGATAATCCGCTACACGGCCTTAAATCCGATCAAGCCGCCGGTATACACATGGCTATCCCTTAAGAACATCCGGGGGCTAATTTTAAGTGGTTTGCAAAAACAGGCGTGAAAAACTTGGTGTTGTGCCGCAACGTGCCTGTGACGTGGGCCAATTACGGTTGTCCCTTGGTGGCCTCGGCCTTGCCTTTGCTGTCGCAAATTCGGCGCCGGCCGCTGCAGCTGCTGAGGCACGCCGGCATCGTGAGGCCTTGCTGGCCGGCGCTTCGCACTTCGGTCCGCTTTGCGCGCCAAGTCACGGTGCACCTTGTCCCTTCCTCGATTCGTCAGTGCCCCACCTTACATGGTCAACAAGTACTTCCCTTTTTCGCGGACCGGAAATTGCCTCTTAACATGGTCAAGCTTTTGAGCTCCATGTGTCTTCCTTCCTTTCTCTTTAGAGAACAGCTTTGCGACTTATTAGGGGGTCCCCTTCCCCCCCCCCCCTTCCTCTTGCCGGGCTCGCATCCACTGGTCCTCCCCCCCCCCCAAGCGTTGACTTGGGCTTAGTCTTGCTCAGTCTTCTCAGGAAAGCACCTTGCAGGAAGCCATAGGAAGCCGTGCGCAAGCCACATGCAGAACCCAGGTAAGGTATTTTCAGACGATTTTCGTTCATTTTTCACGGTTTGCCGGGCTACCATCATGTCAGCTTGCGTGTAGCCTCCTGAGGATCACCACGGCGCCTCTCATGTCATGGCGCCCAGTCTGTTTCCGACCCGTTTCATACAACAGTTGCTAGCTTTCGTTCACCCCCTCCTCAAGTTGATGAACCCAGAACAGCTTAGAGGCGCAGCGGAGTCTGCGCAAGCTGACGCGCTGGGTTGGGCAAAGCTTGGGGTCGCTCTGTGAACTGCCTGACGACGCTTCTCCAAGCTGGGCCTTTGCCCCTCTCGGCTCTTAACCTCGCCCGTGTGCCACTGCGCCTTGGTAGTCTCGCCGTCGCGGCCGCCTCGCCGCATACTGGGCTTCGGGGGGTAGCTTGCCCGCCTTCCAGCTCCCGAGTTGTTGGGGGATGTTGGGGCTTGCCGCTTGGCGAGCCACTGGCAAACAGCGGTGCTGGGCCTCCCTTTGCCCAGCCCGCGGCGCCGGGATTCAAATAGCCGGTGAGGAGCTGGCCTCTTTAAAAACAGCCTCCTTGTGAGCAGGGGCTTTGCTTTGTTCTGCTAAGGGTGGAAAACACTATCGAACAGGTTGAATTCGAGACATATAACTCTGTAAGGGGCCCGCTTTGGTTCTGGCACTTGCGAGCCGTCCATCACCAACTATCAGAATCAGCGTTTGCCCGGGTTTGACACGCCCTCTTGGTTGTTGCTGCTCTTTTGCTTCGCTCCCCGCTGCAACTACCTTCTCCGGACCCCCTTCGTCAGTCACAGCCGAGCACGCCGGTGCTAAGGCCTCTGCGACGGTGTGCCTGCCGGCTTTGCAGGAGGACGGGCCCTCCACCTTTGTTCGCGGATGGCAAGGGGCTGCAGCCGCAGCCGTTGGCCGCCACAGGCGTGAAGCATCGGGGCCGGCTGCCTCTTTGCCCATGCCTGAAGCATCAGCTTCCGACGTGATCTGCTCGTGGGTAGAAAATGTCAACTCTGTGTCTGTGCACGTGATGGGGCGCAAGCGCAATTCGATTTGGTCTCGCCGGCCGCGTCGAAGGCGGTGCTCCTACCCGCCATTTGTAGGCAGGTCGTACTTAATTCACTCTTTGACTCCGCTTCGCTGATACGTGTAGCAGTCTCAAAGGGCGAGACAAAGTCTTGTACTTGTAAGGAAGGCTTCTCGGCTGTTTTTCTCCTTGTTTCGGCCAGGCAACCAAAGAGTAACATTTTGCACAAAGGTAAAGACTTGTCTTTGTTTCCTTCCCTTGCCCCAAACATTTCAACAGAAGTTCTGAATAGCGCTGCTCTTCCGGAGCAATAGGTACTCCTATACACCCCATCCCTAGGAAGTAGCCCAAATTCATTAAAAGAGACTTCTTGTAAAGGATTCTGAGACCTGTAGCTCGCTTGCCTACACATTGGTGCCATTATGGCTCAACAGCTTGGTGCACCAACTTCAGGAAATGTCATGCAGCCGGCGCATGAGTGCACGACAGACTTGGAAGGAAACATCATGTTTGCATGCCTGTGTGCTTGTCATGCGCGTAGGCTTCACACATGCCACATCTTGTGAGGCGTGACGACTGTCAAAAAGACACTAACACATTTGATGCCAGTATATGCCAGTGTAGCGCCATAGTGCCCCACATGGCGAGTGCTCCTGTGGACAGGGTTGTTGTGCATCAGGGTTGTTGTTTGCCAGCAGCATGTATGTTGAAATCATTTTCCCGCTCCTTCCAGCATCGTGCCCGCTTCTTTGACCAATGTGCTTCTTGCGGTCACGGATGTCATTTGATCCTTTGGTTTTGGAGCACCTGGCCTTTTGCAAGGACTTTACGGAAGTAAAGGAGGAAGACTCTGCTTTGGAAGAGGGCACCTTGATCGCCCAGGATGGAAACAATACACTAGTTCGTTGCTTATTGGGAAGTGCAAGCGGCAGGCGCCGCCTGTGGACGCCGGGGGCGCATTTGAGGCGGTGTTGTGCACATTGTTGATCAAGCGGCGAAAGTAAGATTTTAAGCGGCATCAGGATGAAGAGCAACCCATCGTGGAAGCCGGAACGGTCATCGCGCAGGTGCCGTCGCGTTCGCTCGCATGTCGGTCTGATGTTGCCTCGCGTCCGTCGCGCTGGGATGCATCTCCAGGTTCCCCCAGCGGAAGAGGCAAGGATACGTGGCGCTTGTTTGTATGACATGCGCCCGCATTTCTCTCGGCGGATGCATGTGAATTGAATGGGAACATGAGTGGCCCTATTCCCTATTCCCAATCCGTTGAAATCGTTGGCCCTGCGGCAGGATTCAGAAAGCGAGGACGAAGAGGAGGAGCCGCCTATCGTAGAAGGCACCCTCATTTCGCAGGCAGGACTTTGTGCTTTGTGTTTCAGGGGGCATCCAGGAACCTGGCATGGCCATTCGCTGAGTGACCGGTTCTGACAGCAAACCGCAGGGAACTGCTGATGCCGAAGCTGACGCTTCAGGCCCAAATCTCAGGTCACCTAATCCCATGGCCGAAACCTATATGATCCGTACAGCTTCACCGGCGTTGCTTGGAACACCTGAGGCCAGCCTGATGCAGAGGAGGTTCCATGGCTTAACTTATTCGGCTTGGGGTGGTCTCTCGCTCCCTGTGAAATGGACGAAATCGTCGCATTTTCCAGTGGTCTCTAGCTCCCTGTGAAAATCACAAAATTGACGCATCTCCCTGTAACAGAGGGTTCTGTTACATTCCTGTTTCCTGTATACCGCTTTTGCTCCTGTGATGGCGCCCGGCAGGATCAGGAAAGATGGAGGCAAAAACGTTGCTGGGGGCTCAGTGCTCCATCTCTCACAATTGACCTCTGTCCTTTCAACACTTCGAGTCCAGACCCGCTGCATACGCATAATCCCGCAAGGAAAGATGCCAGTAGGTTCGCAGCGTGGAGTTAGTTCAATGCGTCGGTCCAATGCACAGCTGTGAGAGGATTCCGCATGTACGTTTTGCCGAAACCCGGTCTAATCACACCGGTGCAGCTTCAGCCTGTGACTGTGGGGACTTCTCTAATCTGTGTGGTTTGGACTTAGGGCGATCGCCAGACCCGCCCCGTCCTCAGAGTCCTTGGCTCGAGATTGGTTGAAAAGGGGGGGGGAGGACCCAGGGAGGGTTTACCCTGCGAAGGCACCACGAGTTTCAGGCTAAGCAAAGTGAGGGGGCGGTCTGCTTTTGCATAGGACAGATGACGTGGATGGACGCCGAGAGCGACCACCCAGCTATGGACGGAGAAAGGCCTCATGAGTTTGCATGGGCCACTGGTAGCTTGCTCACAGACAAGCGGCTCAGACTTTGTGAAGGCTTGGGAAGTTCCAGGAGTTGAAATGCTGACGCATGCTTCGAATGTCCCGGAGAAAGCTGTGGCATAGCGATGTTGTTTTGCGAGTGTATGTTTGTTCACTTGCTTGCTCGTTCCGTTTCTGCGTTTGCGATTGCGTGCATGCATGCATGTGCGTGCGTGCATGTTTTCGTGTTCGTGCGTCCCGTGGCGGTGCATTTGCAGGCCGTGGCCGTGCTCAATCTTCAGAGAAGCTGGATTAAATCCGCTGAGGACGTGCGATGGCATTTGGAGCAGGACATGCCAACTGTTGCGATGGGGGTGCTTACTACTACCGCCTTGCCGCCTTGCCTTGCTTGAGGATGATAGCGTCGCAGCCAGCTCGACGAGCGGCTGGGATGGAGTTGTTTGCCCCACTTTGGCTTTACAGCTAAGCACGCAAGAATGAGGCAGCATGAGGCTTGCTTGCCTTCGTGAATGCCTCACCACATGCATAGTCACAATGTGTTCGGCATTGGTGGCTCCTAGGTCTTCTGGATTATCAGGAGGTTGACTTCTCCAACAACAAGATGACCAACATGGGGCTGTCCGAAGTGGTGAAGCTTTGCAAGAGATGTCCTGGCTTGCGGGTGCTGAAGCTTTTTGGGAACGCCATCGATGATGAAGGCGCCATGGAGTTGGCGAGCATCATGCGCTACTGCAGAGTCCTGGAGCAGCTGCACTTGAGCCACAACTGGATCACGGAGAAAGGCGTGGTGGCCCTTGTGGAGCAGGCAGTTGAACATTTGGAGGACGCCTACCAGCATCCGCTTTGGCTGAGGGTGGAAAAGAATAGGTTAGCTGACGCCCCGCGGTGCGCACAGGAACTTCTAGAAAGGTATCCAAAGATCCTTTGCCCTCGAGAGGACAGACGTCGCTGCACAAACCGGACCTGCATCAACCAGTGCCGAATTCACATTCCGTTTCTCATTGACGAGCGCAGCGGCAAGGGCAAAGATTGGCGAAACTGGAAGTTTGAGGATGGCTACAGCAACAGCCGCTATGGAGGCCACAACTCCTGGAGTTCGCATAAGTCCTGGCGCCAGCCCTCGAGAAGCCGCACCCCGCCTTGCGCTGTCCGCCTCAGAGAGCGCGACTCACGCCGGGAACGCACGCCCATCCATCGTCGGGAGGTCTACTACCGGGAGATCACCACGTATCCGCAGCCGCAGAAGCCGCGTGCGCCGCGGGAGGCACGTGAACGACGAGAGCCCCGACGCGCGCCCACGCCACCGCAGCCGCGGCGCCGCAGAGCCTCGCCGCGCCGCGAGGTCCTCAGCCCGCCACGGGCCAGAGCCCGCTGGGAGCCGGAGCAGCCCAGGCGCAATCGCATTCCTGACCCACCCGTTGCAGCACGGGCGACCCGGCCAGTGCAGCCTCCTCCTAGGCCACCAGTTCGCCGCCCCCCATCACCCCCACGGCCCAAGGCACACCAACCCACGGCTGCCCCGCAGCCGGAGGAATCTGAGTACGACTCTTATGACTACTACACTGATTACAGCTCAGACGAAGCACCGCCGATTCCGCCTGCGGGCCATGTGGTCGTTCCACCGGTCAAAGCGCCTCAAGGCCCACTTCGTTATGCTCGCGCGCCGCCTCTCACCAACCATCAGCAGGCACAAGAGATCTACCAAAGGCGCGCACCTTTTCCTCAGGCCGTGGGGCAGCGCGCTGGCATGGAGGTCTACAACAAGCGCAGGAGATGAGCCCTACAGCATGCTGACTGGCAGGTTGGGCTTGGATTGTTTTTTGGCAGTCACGGGTCAGTTTAGTATCAATCCTTGCATTGGCGAGTAGGCCAAGTAAGGCGTCACGGCAGATGCGGAAAGAACAGTTCTCCGCTGTGGATACTCGCCTGCCAGATTTCGCCCGGAAATTTGCAGCCGAGCCGCTAGCCTCCGGTGGCAAGAGGCTTTGTGAAGGCTGCAAGATTTGAGAATAGGATGCTTCGAGATGCCAGTCGTTGCAAAATGGTTGATGCATGCTGACACCAACAATTAAACATGAACATGCATGTCACTCTGTTGACGTTCTTGCAAATAGGTGTACATGTTGGTGTAAGTATGTATGTATACGTATGCACCCGATTTAGGCTTGTGCCTTGTGTTTGTGTTTGTGCGTGCATTCTTGGGTATTTGCTTGCCAGCGTGCCTGCACGCGTTCGTGCTTGCGTGTTCGTGTGTGTCTGGGTCTGTGGCTGCGGCCGTGTCTGTGTTTGTGTCTGTGTCTGTGTGTCTGCGTCTGTGTCTGTGTCTGTGTCTCCGTTTGTGTGTGTTTGTGTGTTTGTGTGTTTGTGTGTTTGTGTGTTTGTGTGTTTGTGTGTTTGTTTGATTGTTTGTTTGTTTGTTTGCTTGCTTGCTTGTTTGTGTGTTTGTGTCTGTGCCTGTGCCTGTGGGTCGATGTTTGTGTCTGTGTCTGTGTCTGTCTCTGTCACTGTCTCTGTCTCTGTGTCTGTGTCCGTGTCTGTGTCTCTGTGTCTGTGTGTCTGTGTGTCTGTGTGTCTGTGTGTGTGTCTGGGTGTCTGGGTGTCTGGGTGTCAGTGTGTGTATGGTTGTGTGTCTCTGTGTGTGTGTGCATGTGTGTGCGTTTGCTCGACTTGTGCGCGGGTTGTCTTTCTCTCCCTCTTTGTCACTGTTTTTTTTGTGGTTAATTGAATCATATTTGTGTTTGTCCCAGTCTGTCTCTCTCTCTCTCTCTCTCTCCCTCTCTTTGCTGTTTGTGGGTGTCTTCATCTCTGTCTCTCTGTCACTCTGTTGTTTCTCGGTCTCGTTGTGTCTCCCTTGCTCTTTCTGTCGGTCTGTGCATTGAGTTCCCTATCTCTTTGAATGCCTGTGTCTATGTCGCGTGTTGGTCTTTCTGTCTGCCTGTGCCTGTCTCTCAATCTCTTTGTCTCTGCTAGTTCCTGTCTTTCTGTTTGTGCCACCTCTCTGCCTGCGTGCTTGCGTGCCTGCGCGCCTGCGTGCCTGCGTGCCCGCCCGCCCGCCCGGCGGTCAGTTGGTCGGTCGGTCGGTCGGACGGTCGGTCGGTCTGTGTGTCTGTCTGTCTGTCTGTCTGCCTCTGTGTCTCTGTGTCTCTCTGTCTCAGTGTCTCTCGGTCTCTCTGTCTGTCTGTCTGTCTGTCTGTCTGTCTGTCTGTCTGTCTGTCTGTCTGTCTGTCTGTCTGTCTGTCTGTCTGTCTGTCTGTCTGTCTGTCTGTCCTGTCTGTCTGTCTGTCGTCCGTGTCTGTCTGTCTGTCTGTCTGTCTGTCTGTCTGTCTGTCTGTCTGTCTGTCTGTCTGTCTGTCTGTCTGTCTGTCTGTCTGTCTGTCTGTCTGTCTGTCTGTCTGTCTGTCTGTCTGTCTGTCTGTCTGTCTGTCTGTCTGTCTGTCTGTCTGTCTGTCTGTCTGTCTGTCTGTCTGTCTGTCTGTCTGTCTGTCTGTCTGTCTGTCTCTGTCTGTCTGTCTGTCTGTCTGTCTGTCTGTCTCTGTCTGTCTGTGTCTGTCTGTCTGTGTCTGTCTGTCTGCGTCTGTCTGTCTGTGTCTGTCTGTCTGTCTGTCTGTCTGTCTGTGTCTGTCTGTCTGTGTTGTCTGTCTGTCTGTCTGTCTGTCTGTCTGTCTGTCTGTGTCTGCTGTCTGTCTGTGTCTGTCTGTGTCTGTCTGTCTGTCTGTCTGTCTGTCTGTCTGTCTGTGTCTGTCTGTCTGTCTGTCTGTCTGTCTGTCTGTCTGTCTGTCTGTCTGTCTGTCTGTCTGTCTGTCTGTCTGTCTGTCTGTCTGTCTGTCTGTCTGTCTGTCTGTCTGTCTGTCTGTCTGTCTGTCTGTCTGTCTGTCTGTCTGTCTGTCTGTCTGTCTGTCACTCTGTTTCTCTGTCTCTCTGTCTGTATGTCTGTATGTCTGTCTGGCTGTCTGTCTCTCTGTCTCTGTCTCTTTGTCTGTCTGTCTGCCTGTCTGCCTGTCTGTGTCTACGTCTGTGTGTTTGTGTGTGTCTCTGTTTCTCTCCTGCTGTATCTGGGCGCACTTTCAAGGGTGCGTGCGTCCGTGCGTGTGTCACGTGCGTGAGTGGGCACCTCTGTGTTACTCGGCATGGGTGCATTTGTTGGTTGTGTGAGCCTACACAAGTATTTGTGACATTCGTAGGAGGCATATGCTGAGCGACTGTGCCGCTCGGCACGTTGGTCCTACTAATATGTGCATGTCGCAAACATAGCAGAGCTGATTGAGGCTCAAGAAGCCTGACATAGCCGACCAGATATGTGCAATTTCCACAGGTGTCGTTGTTCCCTGCGGCTAGGAGCTGGTTGCGGCTTGGCTTGATGGGTAGCTTGGCATGGCTAGGCGTCGCCGTGGCAACATGTCAAGCTCTAACACATCTTCCTGCAGCGGCCAGAGGTAGACTACCAAGCCAAGTTCAGCATTCTCTGCTTTGCTCAGCCGGCACGTTCGGTCCGCACTTGCCTGGTGCTATGGCAGCTTCTCCAGGCGAAAGGGTGTCAGAAGCAGGGGGTGAAGGTGTCGTAAGAGGAGTCTAAGCAGGGCGGCCCCAGGAGGCAAGCTGTCGACAGACAGTGCATTTAATGTTGGTTTCTTGTTTGTATCCATTATTTTCCGATCACTGCCTCTTCCTGATTCTTGTCCGCGAGTTATTGTAACGACCCATGCCTGAACCTCCGATGCATATCCCAAGGGAGATCACCTGCCACTCGCAGCCCCATGCGTTTCATTTGGTGGTTGCGGCCATTGGCGGTGGTTTTGTTGTTGCAAGCCCATTGTTGTTCCGAAGGGCAGGCTTTGTTGGTGATTGTCTTTACGAACTGACCATCATCGCCCAACCATTCTGAGGTCGGTTGCCATCCTTTAATGAGAAAGGCATTGTCATAGTCGTTGGCGATCGACTCCCTTGCACTTTGACAAGCTGCTTGAAGGTCAATGTGGCCGATGGCCGCGGCAGTGGCAGCAGCCGGACCTTGCCATGTGAGAGTGCGGTGTCAGGCAGCCCTATGTTGCAGAGGCGCCAGGCAGCAGCGGAACCATGAAACGCTTGGCACTTAGGTGGCACCCTTTTGGCAGCATCCCCTACTGCAGATACAGTACCAAGTCGACCAGGAACCACCCTTGCTCAGCCTTCCACAACCCAACCTGGAAGCATGCGCCTGTTCATAGCTTGATATGGAGAGTCAATGATTGCACCTATAGGGTTGCCCCTCTTTTCTCGTTCTCACTGGATATTCGTGTCGCGTTCCCCAGGTAACCCAGCGCTGCCAAAGGCTTCAAGGCAGGGACGTGGTTGATTTGCTCTTTCCAGAATTTAAGTTGCTTTTACGACAAACACTAGCAATCGTGCACACGAATTCCCTCGCAGAATCAACTTGAAGGCGGCCTGTGGAAGCACTTATGTCGAAATTTACCCGGCAGAAGGTTTCGCAGAAAGGGGCCGCGTCCATTCAAATTCAAATGGAGTAACAACAAAGACTCGCATGTGAAACTTGTATGTGCACTTTGATGGCAGCGACTTGCCCGCTCCGGTTTCGCTTGGGCCTCAGGGAGTGTGGTTCGGCCAGGCTCGCAGATATGTCCAACACTTTCTCAGCATTGGGCAGGACTCACCAGGACCCGTCCCTTAATGTATTGTGTGCCTGAATATGTGGGTCTGTCTTGTTTGGAGGGTACCCCATTTGGTGGTTTGATAGGGAAAGCCAAAGAAAAAAAACAGTCATTTTTGGGGTTCCCCAAAAATCGACACACTGACCTTGCTGCCGGCAACCAACATTTAGTGCTCAAGCATCCCCTGTGAGCCATCTCCGATCCTTTTGACTGCAGGCGGCTGCATATGGGCTTCATGGCAGTTTGCTTTTCGAAATCTCATCCCCTTCTAGCAGTTGGCAAAAATGTATTTTGTAAGAACATAATGATGATGATGACCGCGATGATGATGATGATGATGATGATGATGATGATGATGATGATGATGATGAAAACTATCATCGTAGCATCCTCTGCATCCCCATGGCGCGTATTGTTGCAGCAATGCCCGATGATGATTGTCATCATCCGTGTCATCATGACAAATATCATGACATCCCCTGCACTGCCAGCGATGTTTAACGTGACAGTTGAAATGCACATCGTGCCATCGAAAGTCTGCCTTACGTTCCTCTGAACTAGGATTGGCTTCTTGGATGCACGTTTGTGCGCTTGCACATTTTCAGACTGACTCCCTTGTAGACAGGGAGATGCGCAGGACAGTTTTTTTTTGGGGTCCAGTCCCCCAAAAAGCTTGCCATTTGGAGCAAGGTTCGCGACAGATCCCCAACAGAGGGCGAACGACTAGGGAGCTTGTTGCAATCTTTCGCACATTGGGTCCGCGGGCACGGTTGTTGCGAGGACGAGAGCTGCACGTTTTGCGACCATTTTGGCCACAGCAAACTGGTTTCAGAGCGCAAGTTGCAAACAACATGGCGCAGCGATGGGCTTCCCGAAAGATTCGTGAACAGTAATATAATACATATATATATATATATGTTTTTTCTCCCGCAAAAGCTGACGTTTTCACAAGAAGCATGTTACTTTGCTCCAATGTGCCCATGTTGTGTTGTCTCATGTTCGCGTGACCTGCAGAGGCTTGCTTGCCATTGGGTGGTGGAAAATCCTTTCGCAGCATGAGGGGCTACGCGTTGGCATCGTTTTTTGTAATGCCTTCTGATTTGAGCCTCTGAGCCAGTCGGCAAGGGCTCATGGGACTCCAACAGTCCAAGTGCGCGGCCTGCTGTGGAGATCGGGATGAACAAGGCGGGGGTCTCTTTATTGACCGCCCGCGTAAGTTGCTACACGGCCGAAAAAATGCAAAAGGGCTTTCTTTAGATGCTGGGTGCTGAGCAACATGTAACATGTAATTCCCGGAAGATCCTGAAGCCCACGCGGCATGGATGTTTTTTTGAACCCAACATACGGCCTGGAAATATGGCGTCTTCAACATGCCCGGGTCAATTGGCATCGTCCAGGCAAGGACATCTCCATCCAGCCCCAGGAGGGAAGTGGCATGGCTGGCACCGAGGAGGTCCAAGAGAAGCAGGGAACTTGGCAGCTGAACTCACAAAGTGGGGCGTGCCCGATGCGAATTCTCGCTGGGTGCCAAGGCTTGCTGCACCACCCCTAGTAGCCGAAGACAACAAGGCCAAGGGAAATGCAGTAGCATGTTCGAAGCGGTGCCAGCATGCCGAAGGCAAGGCGTTTGCACAGAAGCTTTTCGGCGTGCCACCGCCGCCGTGTGGACTTGGCTCAAGACTGTAGGTTAGTAGGATATGAACAGCCCTGCATGCATTAAGTCTTTGTCCATTTGCTTGGTTTACATCCTTAGAGATTTCCAGCTGGGATCATGGCGTCTTTGAGCTGGTCATACCCACGAGCGCTCCACGAGAGAATGATTTTCTTCACGGAAGGCCAGTCAGATAGAGGCAAAACGGCAAACGGGCTACCCATTTAGTGACCGGTATCCGAGATCCCGAGGTCATGAGATTCTCGGTGTTTTGCACGTTCGCAGGTGAGCTGGCGGAGGCGAAGGAAAAACAAGATCGGGGTTCTGGCTACGAGGACGACTCGCAGGATGACGACTGGTACCCCATTCCTCCGCCCCCGGTTCGGTATCAAATAATGAGCTTGAGCTGCCTGACAGCACCAAGACGGCTTGAACGTTGGCTCCTCGGTTGGGGAACTTTCGATCGGGCCAACATGCACTGTGCTTGCAAACGGCATTCGATTTTGGTAAACAAACCATATGGGCAGCAGCTAGCTTGCCCCAGAGATCTGACCGGTGAAGCAAGGCCAATCTGACCGCGGCATCCTCGGAACGAATCTGGCCGGTGCAGAGATTTGCCTGGTGCCCAAGGACGGCCAAGTGCCAGCTTGCGGGTCCTGGGCATTTCAGGCGTCAACAACCCCGGTAGAGGCAGCCCTTCTTAGCTGTGCAGCCAAGCTTGAGGATATTTGAGGATCCAGTGGATGCCAGCCTGTCTGGACGTTCATCAGTTGGGCTTTCTGGCAAGCTGTCTGGACGTTCATGTGTTGCCAGGAGCACCTGCCCACAAAGCTGACCCTTCACCGCACTGAGTTGGTCCTCGGCATTGGCGGCAGTGGCAACTGTTGGCATATTGGGGGGGTCTTTTTTGCGGGGGTAGCTTTTTAGTAAAGGGAAACCTAAATAAGAGCCACCACTTTGTCGTCCTGCCGGCTGGATTGCTCTGCTGCAGGCTTGAGGAGAGCGCAGCCCTGTGGAAGTTTGCCGTCAGGACAGCGCAGTGCTTGCTGGAGCTGGTGGCCAACTCACTGGGCGCTTCCGTCCAAGAGATGGCACTCATGCGTGAAGGTCTGGTGGGAGGGGGCTATTTGGAGAGCGCTTGTATTCGCTTTCTGGCTGGCAATGGGCCAGAAGTGTGGTGTTTGTGTGGTCATAGAATGTCATAGACGAATGCCATGCTACCTTGATGCCGTCTCCATTGTTAGACCAGTTGTCCTTGTAAAGATAGGCAGTCACCCGAGTTTCTCCTGTTGCTCAGTTGGTGGCAGCAACCTCGCCGGCGATG
The DNA here is from genome assembly GCA_963377175.1 of Effrenium voratum. Classification (NCBI taxonomy): domain Eukaryota; class Dinophyceae; order Suessiales; family Symbiodiniaceae; genus Effrenium; species Effrenium voratum. Next base: position 366,647 of record CAUJNA010003381.1, read on the forward strand.
AGCCCATCGACGAAGTTGATACACTCGTGGTGAAGCAGGCGCCGAAAGTGGCATGGGCTTGGGCCCTTGCAGGGGGCCACATTGGGGATCAGAGTGACGTTGTGTGCGTTGACATGCGTTCCTGGGAAGGAAGCGAGCACAATTTTTGCCTTTGCGAGGCTGTGGGAGAGGCCGACGGCACCCGGCCAGTTGTTTGCCAGAGGGCTCAAGGAGAGTACTTCGCGGCTTGTTTGCAGTTTGATGCTCCGGACGGGCATCACGACGCTACGCGGGGCTAGGTGAGGCTAGCACGGTATTGCCAAGACCGAGGTGGCAGTGCTTAATGTTGGACCTTGGTTTATCTGGGCCCCAGAACAGTCAAACCAGTGCTCCGGGGTACTGAATATAGGTCAGGCAGGGAGTTTGGATGACTTAAATAGTTATTACTTTAATATTGCCACTGCTTCGTTTAGTATTGCAAGCTCTTCCTGTTGGATTGCCACTACTTAGTTTAGTAAGCCTAGTCTAAATTTGGTATTGCCAGGACTTACTCTCGGGATTCCAGTGTTAGTTTAGTATTGCCTAGTCTAAATCGTGTATTGCGAGGACATACTTGGAGATTACCAGTACTTGGCTTAGTATTGCCTAGTCTAAATCTAGTATTGCCAGGACTTACTCTCAGATTGACAGTGCTTAGCTTGGTATTTTCAGATTTGACCCACCCCAAACAATCTTGACATAAAAGAAGACCCCCAAACAGTCACATTACCCTTACATGTGTGTAAAGAAGCTATCTCAAATTTGATGGTTGGCGGACCACTTGCAAAATGGATTTCCCTTTGAGCCAAGAAGAGCTTGGTTAGGTGAGCCACCCTTTAACAGTAGAGTTTCAGCCTCAGTACCCCCATCAAACAAGTTGGACATGAAAGTGACCCCCCAAAACAGTCACATGACACAGAATCAGGGCCTCTTGTGGGCAACCCACTTTGTTTTGACTGCTTGCCCTTACTTTTGTGTAAAGAAGTCATCTTAATTTTGATGGTTTGGGTACCACTTTAAAAAAATAATTTCCTAACGCTTGCCCCCCGTCTTCTTGTCCAGATGTGTTTTTTCAGCAACAGCTTGACATAAATCATGGTACTGAAACAGTGGGGGATTGAGCCGAGGAAACTTAATTCAGGGCACTAGTATTAGACCACGTGCGATATTGTGTTTGTGTGGCGACTTCAACTTCAAGCACGCACAAAGGCCGTATCATGCACAACATGCTGCTCTTTTCACACGGTCGATGGCCTTTGCTAGGGCTTCAAAGCTTCTGTCGGCATTTGGCATTGCTTATTTGACTGCAATGCGCGCAGGAGCCCAGCCTAGGCGAGGGGTCGGTGGATATTAACTTGGAGGACTTGCCGCAAGATGGCTGCATCCAGGCCATCAAGGACATGGGATGGGTCCCGGCAATTGAAGCGTCATGGTAGGCCCAGTGGGGCTTCACAAAGCAAAACAAGAAGCCCAAGAGAAGGACGTGCAATTCTTGGTTTGTCACCTGCAAAGGGCCGCCCACACAAACGGGTCCAACATTCATTACGCTTTGGTTGCGCATATTCATTCTGTTTGCTTGCGTTGCTGATGCACGGCTGGCCGCGGCGTGCTCCGTAAGACCGACCCTTTTTAGAGCAAAACTTGGGGTCGTCTGGGGCAATGCTTGATTTAATATTGGCATACTAAGCTTTCGGTCAGCCTTCGAGGATTGCCTGTGCCCCAAAGCAACGCCCCGACGCCCGAACCGAAAAACTTAAGCCGCCTGAAGCATTTGCCGTCTTCGTCACCACGTGTTGGAATGAGTCATGAGGCTCAGGCTCATACAGACAATCGCAGCTCGGCTCGTTGAAAGGCAGAGACGGGTGCTGAATGCGCCGTTCGGACAAAGCTAGCCGATACTTCTTGAGAGCTTCTAAGACATGCACGGCACACAATTGCCCCAAGCCCTAAACGTAAATAAACCTAGACCCTAAAACCTAGACCCTACACCTAAAACCTACACCTAAACCCTAAACCTGCACCCTATACCTGAAACCTAAACCTAAACCCTCCTCCCTAACGCCCAAACCTCAACCCGAACTGAACCGAAACGGCTGTGGGTAAGCTTAGTATCGCCAATGCTTATTCTTAGCACTTCCCCTACTTCATGAGTATTGCCAATGCTTACTTAACCCAGTATTGTATTGCGAACTCAGTCAGATCAAAGCGGATCAGGGCCTCTCGCACCCTTTCCATGTGAGTGTTTGGCCTTTGTTTCCAAGATCCTTTGGTGCTGCGCCCGTGCGTGAAAGCTTACTACTAGTTGATTGCCCCTGCATGTGAAGCCCAAAATTTTCAGATAAACCTCTCATACGGATCTGATTTCGCAGAAGCTCGGGCATGGGGGAAACTAGAGCCTTGGTTTGCTTGTATTGGATGTTGATTGCGGGCTTATGGTTTGGAAAGGAAACTTGCTCAATGCTATATGAGGCTGGGACGTTCTTTGTTTAAATGTTTCTCTTCTTTCTGTTTATTTTTTGTGACGACAATGTGTACATTGCATTCGCCGCTTTGTTGGTGAGCAAGGTCTGCCTTCCGGCAGAGGTAGCTAGCGTTTTTACAAAGAACTTTCCGGATACTTCGACAGCCATTGACTGCCCCAAAATTCGGCATGTTCGACCAAGGGGTGGTGCTCGGTGATTTGTCATGGTGGGGGTGCAGATGTTTTATTGATGCAAGCGAAATTGGGCCTTGCTGCCGTCAGGAGAATCGCCCATTTGTCACCGACAGCAAAGGAGAGATGTGTTGGCACGCGTACTCCAGAACTCAGGCGCCTCTGAGCCAAAGTCCACTCCCTCCCAGCGACACCAGTCATGCTTGTCATTTCTGTATTCCTTTTCGCTGTTGTCAAAAAATCCTTGACACACCAGATGCAACAAAGTCAGCTTGCGCAGCCCGACCATGTGTCATGAACCAAGGTCGTCACCTACCGGACAGGCCGTGATGAAATGCTGAAACCTTTGGGCTACTTTCCCCTGCAGCCTGCCTGGAAGCTTCCCCTCACTGCCCGGCAGAGCGGCGGAGCTTTGGCAAACACAGGGACGCCTGTCCGCTTGCCTGCAGGGAACTTAGAGGCACTTTCTTTTGGGGTAGCCAACCTGCATTGGCTTGCTTGAAGTGTTCCATGAATTCAGAGTTGCGTTCCAAGATTAATTCTTGAATTTCAACCAGAATGAGAAACGGCTCGGAGGTCATTTAGACAACTTGGTAAGTGGGCAAGGGGCTGGACATCGTTCAGATGTCGTCTTTGAGGACGTTTCGGAACGAAAAAAAAACAAATTTGTGCTGGCTGGTTTCCATGCAGAGAAAGGTAGGGTGGTGGGAGTAGGATTTTCCGGATACGTGGGTGGGCTGAGTTCCGTGCAGGACAGCAAGCGTTTCACACACTGGGAGCCACTTCGGTTTTCCCTTTGCTTCCTTATTTCTCATTGGCATTGGTCCTCTTGGCCAGGCTTTCGCTGCGATGTTTGGAGTGCTTCTATCACTCTGCCCCGCATCAAGGAGTTGCTTGACAAGCACGCCCTGCTGACAAATGACAGGAGCGCGTGCAAAAACGGCCAAGACATGAGACACGTGGCTACGGTGCCGCGAGAAAACGATTCAACACTTTTCAGGCAGCCTATGGTCTGTCAGTTTCATCCGAAATGTGGTTCTTGGGCAGGCCCATCCCGCGGTATCAGATGATTGTGGATCCCAACCAGCTCCCCGGCCTTCATTCTGATCACCTTGCTGTATGCCACAATTCCCATATTTTTTGTCTCAACTGACAAGCTACTGCATGTCCTTGGAGTTAACCTGCTGAGCTTAGTCAAGACCAGCAGAACAGACTGCACAGAACAGACTGCACATGAAACCACTCAATTTATCTCAATGTCTTTTTGGTGCATCAGGTACTCGGCATTTTTGAAAGCGGAGCCGAGGTTTGTGCAGCCTACCCCAGCCGGGCCGGTTTGGGTGCCCTGTGAGTTTGACGTGGCGCCAGACGGCTCCGTAGCCTTGGTTGGAGGCGAGCGTGGGCATGAGTATCCACAGCTGGCGAGGGAGGCGGGACTCGCGAACGCCTCGCCTATGTGTGGTGGCTCTGATGATCACTATTTCACGAAGCAAAAGGGATACACAGACACGATGTATGATGCATATACTGGTACTACTCATTGATACACATGTCAAATGTATAACATAGATACCTAGTTATTTGTGTGTACCCTCCGCAGTGCCAAAGCGTGCCTTTCAAAATCACCATGACATTACATGCATACAAGTCCAGTTCAAATGCACTTGCTTCCTTTGTTGAGTCCTTGAGAAGCAAGCCCGCATGCAACAATGGATGGCGTTTCGGCCTCGTCCGGCAGGTGGCCGCTCCCGTTCTGGCGGCCGCCGTGCCGTTGCTGGCGAAGCTGCGGCGGCCCCAGCTGCTGCTGGAGGACCAACGCCTGCAGGCGGTTTTCAAAGCCCAGCGCCGCCCGGAAGATGCGGGATTACACGTGATGCGTGAGCCAGAACGGCTCAGGGCCCGGGCTTGGCAACATTTTCCCTTTTATGGTGGCAAGTGACAACCTCCCCGGATAGTTTGCCCTCTACTTATTTATGCTGTGAAGGCAGCGTTGTGCATGTGAGCGTGTCAGAGCGTTTTTCCGGGAGCGTTCAGACTCGGGCCTTTCAGACGCTCTCACCCCCACTCTTGTACAGTAGTGCCATTTTGCCGAACCGTGGCCCACTAAGCTTACCCAAGGCATCATCGTGCCTGGGGCTGCTGGTGACTCTGCAGACGCAGAGTATTTGGGCCTGTGGCACGTGGACGGGCACCGGGAGCGGGTAGTGGCCGTGGTCCTCTACTACTATCATGTCGATGAGCTTCGTGTCTGCATGAGGCGCTTTTTCCCCACCCGACAGGTTTGGGGTTGTTAGATGTTCAGTGACATCCTACCTCTAGAACCGGTTGGCCGCTGTGGCAGACAGATCTGACAGACAGATGCGACAACCGCTGCAAGTGCTTGCGCGCAGCCAGCTAGCTTCACAGAGTGGGATGTTGAGCGGGTTTGCAGTTTGCAGTGTGAGAAAAAGCGTGGTATGTCTTTGGTGGGAATTGTTCGGAGCAAAGTATTTTGCATAGATGACAAGGGAGCCCACGCTCAGGTCCCTGAGCGGGGGTGACATGGAGTTCTGTGGCCGCGAGCCCATGGATGTTCTGGGCTACGGTGACTGCAGTAATAACTATGAGCAGTTTGATGCCGGTAGCCTGCGACAGGCGTGGCTATGCGGCATGTTGCTGTAACGCCGCCCCACACCAAATCAGCAGCACCAGCAGCAGCACCAGCAGCAGCGGCGCAAGTACCAGCGCCGCCAGCACCAGCACCAGCGACAGCGCTAGCAGCACCAGCACCACCACCGGCACCACCACCCTCACCAACACCAGCGCCAGCACCACCACTGCCAACGCCACCACCCCCACCACCCCACCACCCCGACCACCCCCACGAGCACCGCCAGCGAAAGTGCCACACCAAAACCACCACCACCACCACCACCACCGCCACCACCCAGACTGCATCTAGAAACAACCAGAAAATGTGCTCTGCTTTAGCTGTCCTGCGTGCATCTAAGCTTACCTTTAGGATAGCAGTCATTCGGACAGATGCCAGGCTTTCCGGGAGGGGCCGGAGACGATAGTTCACAATTGCCGAGTGCCCATTGGCAACGGCCGCTTGGATCGGTACAAGCGCAGAACGATACATTGCGATCCAATCATGTGTGATTGCCTGCCCGCGTCCCGGTAGCGGGCAAGAATGAGCAGGCACACTGCTGGTGTTCTCCAACTATCAGATGGCCCATCGCGTGCTCCGCATGGTGAATAGCAGCAAGACAGAGGCGCAGGATGTGTTTTTCTTGCCAAGTCACGCATCGGGCCCTTGGCTTTTGATCGCGATGCGCAGGCATCCCGGGACTTCGTTGCGCTCTTTGTGCTGGATCCGGCATTCCCACCCTTGAGGCCTGCTAAAAGCGTTCTGGCGCAGTCCTACTTGACCTCGCGGGCCTTGAAGCCTTTGGCACCTGCCGTGGGCCGCATCCTCGAGTACGCAGGCCTGAGGGCTGGAATGAGTCGCGACATGTCCAGGTTGGAGCAAGGGATTTGCATGAATCACATGCAAGGAGGTCTGGCATGCTGCCACGTTGTTTTTCTTTCCCCATGGTCCACCAGTAGATTGTCCCATGTTGTTTCTTGGGTTTCTGCAGCTGCCACGACATGGATTTCTGGAGCACTTGTCAAAGCTCGCAGGCACAAAACAAAGTGGCAGGACCGGCTGGCAACGTTTTGGGGAGGTCCAAGGCTTATGCCGGACTTCCAGGGCAAAGTCTGAAGCTGCAACCTGTGGCTGCAGCTTGCCAGGTGTGAGCATACATGCAGAAGCAGTAAGCAGGCATTGGTTCTTCACTGTTGGCATGATGTTAGGTTGTTTGGTTCCGTTTGTTGCAAAGCCCATAACAAGGGTTGGACAGTTCCGGCAGCTTTCTCTTCGGCAACGGCGCCCTGTCAGGACCTTGAAGGCCCAGCGGAACCTTTTGCTGAAAGAGCAGCTCCAGCCTACAGGCCGGAGAGTATTGTCGTGGAGGTCACGCATGATTATGTTTCTTGACTTTTTGAAGTTTGGACTGCCCATCCTCCCACCTTTGTTATTGAGTCAGTTCGATTCTTGCCAGAATACTTTGGGCTTGGCTAGTTACGAGGGCCATGCTGCAGTGCAACGCTGCAAGCGCAAGCAGACACATCACGCAGTGGCAGTTGGTGCAAAGACCGCGTCAGGCGCCCTTGACACCAGTGTTGCTGTTGGCTTTCCACGACTTGAGTTGTGTTTGCTTGTTTGCCACCTCCCTCGAGGTCCGAATCATTGTGGCCCACTGCGCGCTACAGCTTTGCTAGCGATGCATGTGCCAGGTGAGTTCTGTGGCGGCAGCAACGTGCATGCCACGGGCAATGGCTGCTACACGATGGTTGGTGCAATCCTTAGGCTTTGACACGCACGGCTCAGCTGCGATTGCTGCCGAAGGGCATTTCTAGTACTCACTGGCTGGGTTTGGCAACACCTTACATAAGCAACCTCCAATCATCTAAATAAGCGAGGTTGACTCAAGGGCAGCCAAAGAGGCTACGTCAGCCCAGGTTGGCTGCACAAACTCTTGGAGGAGGACGATGAGTGGCTGGAGCTTTTGGAAGATTGGAATGGCCACAAGTGGCTAAGTTCCGAGACTGCATTGGCTGCAAAGGTGAGAAGTCTCAAGTCAGAGCTTATTTCAAGCTCCAACTGAGGCGCGTTGAACGTACCCGCAAAAAAGCCACTCGCAGCAATTGGCCCCTGAACTCTGTGGCCCAGTGCCAGCAGCTCCAGGCATGATCGCGGCATGTCCGAAGTCTTCTCATTGGACGAAGCGGCATCTTGACTGCATAGGGAGTGCGGGATGGGCATGGCAGCGCAACACTGCCAAACTCTGCGACAGCCAGCCCTCCGTTTGTTTTGGCATGCGCTGATCATCCAGTCAAGCCATGGTCAGAATTTATCTTGCAGATTGCGGGTGTCTTGATGACATCCTCTTTGCACAGTGCCAGGAGGTGACCCAGAGACTGAAGGAGTTTGGCGACCAACTGACCCATGACAGTACAGGTCTCGATTCCGGCACATCCACTGCTGGAAAATGAAGCTGGCTATTACAGAAAAGCCTAGAACTGCCCGCTTGCCGCCCCGTGCTACAGGGCCAATCTCGAGCGGTCAGTGCACCAAACTCGATCGATTTCGAAACAGTTTCTGTTTGGCGGCTGAAATGCCTCGCAGTTCCAGAGCTCGCAGAGAGAAAAGAAGCTGGCGAAGCGAGCCGAAGGCCGAAGGCACTCCGCAGATTCCTTGCCGGTGTCAGGAAAATGGCCAGAACGCTTCTCGGCGGCACTGGACATTGGCTGCCGCCCTGCACCGCCGACTCATGCTCAACATGGGTCCCTTGTCCTGCTTCACGGCATCTCCATAAAGTATTCCAGTCCTGGGGAGGAAACCGAAGGGAAACCAAGCAGGAATCAGCAAAGAGGCCAAGATGAACCAAAGATTCCGGTTCTCACGAGCTAATCCCATGCCCAGAGACGGCGGCTTTCCCAAAGGGAACCCTGGCCGCTGCCACCCATCGCTTCGAAATAGCAAACAAGCGCAATGAGCTTGCCACGACTTTTTTTCAGTTTTGCCTTTATAAGATTTATAAGATGCATCAACACGCAGGTCACAGCCTTGCGAGCTATCAACGCAATACCTGGCCATGTGCACTTGTACGCAAAAACAAATGACTCCCGAGCAATGCATCGCCAGTGGAGAGAAACTGGCCATGTGGGGACCCCGCTGGCGAGTTGCAACGAAATGCTGCCAAAATGTGGCTTCCCTTTTGGTGGGTTTTCTGCCCAAACACCGTTAGTATCATCTGCATTTGGGACGAAACAAGCAAAACGTGTCGTCCTTTCGCATCCCCAGCATCGCCACTGGGGCCTATGTAGCTCGTTTTCTGTCATTCACTGGTGCTGCTGCCAGGTCACCAAACTCAGATTCAGATGATGCTGGGGGTGTTTGGCAAAGGAACAGCAACATCGCCAGTATCCGTACAACGATGACTTCAACAGATCATGATGATCACTGCTGATGCAACGTTCAGTATGAATATGACATGTTGCCACCCTTTGCGCCTCCCCGTTCAGAGAGGGCCGGCGGATTAGCGAGCAGTTTCATGGGTTTGCGTCTTGTGCCTGCAAAGCAGATCAAGCTGAGAGAATGCGGGCTGTTTTCTACTGCTTGAAGCATTTGTTGTGACACCCTGTTTCAATGCTTGCCCCCGCACTGTAGGGCAAGTTGCACTGTCTGGACTGTCCTCCGTCTGTCTTCTTTTCTTCGGGCCGCCAAGGTGGAGTTGAGGTATGAGAAAGAGGATGCCATTTACACAGGCCCGTCACATGTGGGCACTGTCATGCATCTAAGTCTATTGCACAGAGCCTTGACAACGCTGGAGCTCCTGCAAAGAGGTAAGGCTGAGGGCTTCTTAAACCTCCTTCCTGCCAGTGTTTCTGTTCAGTTGCCATAGTTTCCAAGGAGGTTTTGTGGACCTTCTGGTTCAACCTGTCTTCCAGGTTTGGCCGTTTCTAAAGATCGGGGCAGTTGGCTGCTGGCAAGCCGCTGACCAACAGAGCGGTGCCAGGCGGAGTGGTGGATGGCAAGCGCGAAGGCTACGGTTCCTGAGCTGCAAGTCATGCGCGATCTGCTCGCCTCGGGCCAGTTCGATTTTGAAAAAGTGGCTGAGGAACAACTTAGCTTAATTACACACACACACATGCTCATGAATCACTGAAACAAATACGGCACTCTGCAGTCCTGTTGCGGTTTCTAGTCAAAGGGGCTTGCAGCACTGGGAGTGCTGCAGCGTGTGAAGATTCTACGCGAGGCCTGTAAGGAAGAATTCCCGCAGCATACGGGCAATGTTCAATTGAGTGATTGCAGAGCACGGGGATTTCAAGCTGATTCGAGCCTCTTTCATCCGACCCAGCTGGTCGGCAGACTTGGGCTGCGGCTGTGTCCGAGGTTTGTACAAAAGTGCCAACGAGACGTCGGGCGCTAAGCGCTCGAAGGATCTGCGACGAGCCCTTCCTCAGGATTGAAATCCAATTTGGCTCCGGCTCATTCTGTACTGATGCCTGGTGACTTTGTTGGTTGTTTGATGGAAAAAACAGTTACCCATGATGTTTGTTGTTTCTTCTTCTTCTCTTCTTTGACGGGTCTCGTCACAGATTCTCGCAGCTTTTGGGGTCAGCACTACAAAGAGCCAGAGGGCATGTTTCAAGATAGTGCTTTGGATACTTCCCGCCCCTTCCCAGCCATTGCCACTTGGGTTAGCCGGCTGCGAGTCCGGTGCGCAACTCACCGTCTATAGTCCTGCTTTTGGGAGTCCGAACTTTCGGAAAGTGCTTCTGGCGGTTTCGCGCTCAGCTGAGGTATGAAGGAGAATGGGTGAATGCCAAGGGCTCGGTATCCCGTTTCACTTCGGGGGGGTTCCTCCATTTGTTCCCTGGATTCCACGCTGGTCTTGTTGCTTCGGCATTGCGGCTGTACATTGGGATAGGCTGCACTACCCTCCCTCACCTTCACAATTGCCCTGCTTCTGAGGACAAGCAGCATGGAATCGGGAAGCACTCCTGGAGCGATGGTCGCTCTTACGAAGGCCATTATACGAAACTTGGCAGCATGGCAGTGCAAGTTGTGCCTGATTATGCCGAAGATGATGACTGTTAAACAACGTTCAATGAAGGCTTCGCCCCACACAAGCTGCGCTGTTTGCTGGGTTGGGTTAGGATTTCAGAATCAGATTGGCCATTCTAAGTTGCTAGTCGCAAAGTATGTAAAGGGTGGACGGTCCTGAAGTGCCTACCATGAAAGCCCAAAACAAAGACACAAAAAGCCTTCGCGAATTGGCCGGCGAACTGGACGGCGAAAGGGCGGGGAAAGACAACGACGCGGAAGCTTTGCCCCGAAGGGGAAACTGGGGCCTTCAAAGCGCAGCCGGCGGAAGGCCTGCGTTGACGTGTCCGATCCATTAAAACATGTTGGGTCAGATTGGCCCGTCCCAAGCTGCAGTACTGGCCTAGTGTTGGTTTGTATTGGCTTAAAATTGGTCTAGTCTTGCTTTGTGTTGCTGTCGTGCAGTCCGATCTAGTCCTCTCTGCCTAGTACTCGGTTTTGATTTTGTGTGTATGCCTTTGCGCTGGCCCAGTTCTGTTACGAATGGGTTTAGCACGCGCTCACACACACACACACACACGGACGAACGAGTGTCAATCATGCGCAAGTATATCCTTCAAAATGACTTCAAACAGTATGAAGATGCCGGGGATGTCTCCGAGCGTGTGCATGATGTTTGGGGAATCCGAGGAAACTTAGCACGCTCGCATCCAGCACGATTCGCCCAAACCACAATCCAAGCGCCGCGGGGCCCCCAAAAAAGCGAGCCAACTCTGCCACCCCGCAATGGGTGCACTCGTTGATACCCGCCCAAAGCAGTGAGAGCGCATCGCCATGAGGAATGGACGCTTTTCCGGAAAGGGCAAGATGGCCACTGGGACTGCACGTAATATGTCACAGGCCGTGAATTGAGCTGTGCCTTCCTTGGCGTTGACGCTGACAGGTGTGGAGGACAGAGAAGGCCGGTTTTCGATCAGCTTCCTGCTCGCCAAGAGCTTGTCTTGCGAGCAACAGAAAGCCCAAGCGTGAAGTAAAGGGGTCAAGGGGAAAAAGAGCCTGGCTGGCTTCGGCTGCGCTGAATTGCATAGCCGCTGAAGTGGAAGGGGCTTGTAGAGCATGGCTTTGAGCACGTGATGTGGTGGTTGGGGATTGGGTTTGGGAAGGTTTCTCTCGAGGCGAATTTAACTCACGGAGGACAGTGTTTTAGCTCATCGGCCTTGCTTTACCCAATTCCAGGCATGTTTGATTGAAACAGGTGGTCTCTGGTGTAGAGGTTGGCCAAAGCACATTGGTTGATGATTGGGCGGTATTCTTGGAGCCATCCTGCCTTCACGTGGCAGTCAGGCACTCACCAACTGGTTGTGGCTCAAACTGTTAGGTCCGCATCAAGGGCCAAACCTTGAGAGTGCTGCTTGCGCAGGGGACGATGATCTACGAAGGACACCGAAGCGCAAATGTCCAAACTTCAAGTTAATCTCACGTGGCTGCATCATAGCAACGTTGTTTTGAGAGGTGTGTTTTGAGAGGCCGCCCCTTGTTTGATGCTGCCCCGCATGTCTTGGCTCGTACTGTGCCTTGGGGTACCGGATTGGGCGGTAAATGCTCAGAATAGGCGGAGCCCTTGAAGAGTACATTGGCTTTCGCGTTCGGAAAGGAGAGTACCTCGACGATGCTAAGCACGGTTTCGGGAAGTTTACCTGGCCGAACCAGAATGTGGCAGGGCTGCAGCTTTGGGAAATCCACTGCGAAGAGTATTTTGCATTACGCATTGCAGCACCTGAAGGCTTAGCATCTAATGGTGCGTCAGGGCCGGTAGTGAATTCTCATTGCAATGCGGGAACATGTGCAGGTTATGCTGAAAAGGCACTTGGTGACATATTATTTAATAAAGAGCACAATCATCAGATATCGCAGCACGATTGAACACTGCACATCTTTAGTTTTTTCCTTCCTTGTCGCCCAGTTACCAGTTAGCGCTTGCACACGCAGAGCATGGCAGAATTGTGCGGGTTGGTCCCGTAGGGACGTGTGCCCCTAGCCTTCCCCCTGCTTTGCCATGAGTCGAGGTGTATGAAGGAGGTTGGCAGCACGGCAAGCGGCATGGCAAGGCCACGTTCATCACGTGTGGCAACTCGGAGGGGGGGAGAGCGGAGGGTCGCACTGGCTGAGATTCATGTTCCTTTGGATGGCATCCATATTTTCCCCCCCCCCCCAAATCATGAGATCCCTCAGGAGTAGAAAAAGGAGTCTTTCTGGCAGAATCTAGAATTTAGTTTCACAATTTTGTTCTTCACTACATTTGTTCATCGGCCTGTTTCTGGTGAGTAGCAGTTGAACAGGGCAGTGCTGAAAATACCTCACTAAGGGCTGTCAGAAGTTTTATATTGGTTTAAGATTGGGTCAATTAAAAGCAAAAGGGGCGGCGAGGTGACGTTTCCTTTTTTCCCTCAAACTATAGTATTCTTAGGGATGGATTTATTGAGGGGGGGGGGCGCGGATGACTGTTTGCAGTTTCCACCCTGTCCACCTGCATCAGAATAATGCATAACTGCTGATTCTACTACATCATCATGCGTTTAAATTTTTGCCTGTACGCAGCCTCAATGTAGATAGGAAACGCACGCGCCTCGATGTCGGCACAGTTGCCACTCCACATGCTGAGGTCCAGCGGCAAGCAGAAGGCTGGAGACATGCTTGCAGACAAATCAAGTTTCATTTCACCTCCACTGGCTGTCATGCATTGAGGGATCTTATCTCAGCGCGATACTGTACGAGGTACATTCATTTTCTCATTCAAGCAGCGGTTGCAACTTTGATTGGAGCAAACACGTACTTCCGCCGACAGGTCGGCCACTGGCAAGATGACAAGTTCGTCAAGTGGGAAGGAGAAGAGCCAGCTGAGACTCACTAATTGGACTATCACGGCCTGTCCTGCCAGCGGTTGATGCTGTGGTGTGTGACGAAAGTCCACCATTTGGCAGGCATGCGCCCCTATTTGCTAGCCAATAGGGGACCAAAGAGCGCTCTGCCACTGCAGATGGGTGCTCAAAAATGCCCCATTGCGCCATTCAGCGTTTGTGCGTGCCACTATTTTTGCGGCACAGTTTCACTTGCTTCCCTTGTGCCTGGCTGGTCCCATCGGCGCGGTGCCGCCTTAAAAGAGCGTAAGCATCTTCGATTCAGCATGAGGCAGATGCCTTGAATTTGATTTCTGTTTTGCAGCTTGCCAGCTGGGCGGATAGCTCGCGGCTCCCTGTTCACAATGTGACTGGGATGAGGCCGTGCTGACTTGCAGTCTAGGAAGGGTTTCTCAAGCCGCGCAGGTTGGCTTGCCAGCCTTTCTTGTCATTCAACCGCATGTTTGCTTGACCAGCGTTGTGATTTCCAAACGTTCCAGAATGTGATGCGATAGATGTCTAGCATTACTGTGAGTTGTTGATGTGCCCTTCGACTGTGGCTTTGAGGCGAATCGTGCTTTTGAAGCAGGCAACAATGACAATGATGGTCTGTGATCGGTTTTAGGCGGTCTGGATGTAGGTTGCCTGGATTGGACCACGGACCATTGGCACAGCCAGGGGATGGACGAAATGCGTTGGGCCAGTCTTGCCCGGACTTGCGCTGGCATGAAAATTGCTCCTTGTGCAGCCAAGCCGGTGCCTGGCACTAGGATGAGACACTGCCTGCGCCAGAATGAAAGCTCTTCGTCTTTCAGGCGGACAGACCCCTAAAAATCCGAGGACTCCGGACCGTGTAACATGACCAAGTGGCAGGTCGAAATGCTCAAGTTCCTGTACGGCCGAGGCGGGGCTTCGGAAGCGAGCAGGTACATTTAGGCACATTGCTTTCCAAACTGCTGGGTTTCACCTGGCCCATTTGATGGAAATCTCAAGGGTTGTCAAATCATACTGAATAACTTTGCAGAGAAAAGTGAAAAAGCACTACAGGAGGCCACAGTCCCTGGGCAATCAGATGCATTTGGACAAGAACATGAACCAGTTGTCTTGTCGGAGCCGCATGGTTCCGAAGTCGCCCCGAGACAGGGTCCTGATGAATACGCTTCGCGCAGCACGTTTTGCTTTCCGGCTCCAAGTGCCAAAATTTCGTCAGTGTGGCTTTGTGTAGGTGTGCTCGGGAGGTGTGCGGACTCGGATTCGCGCTGCCATGGCGCTGTCCGACTGCTCATCTGCCTCCGAATACCACCTCCTCTCAGACACAGACAGCGAGGGAGAAAGTATCAAGGCGAAAAGGTCCTCATCCTTGCAGGCTGCCAGTCGCCGGCAAGACGCCAACTTGCAAGCAGACGGGAGTTTGATGCGAGCCAAGCCGTGTGAAAATGCAGCACATGCGCATGCAATTGCATTGCGTGGGCAGCATGAAACGAAGGAAGGTTCACAGCCCTATCATTCAAACCTGCCTTGCATGGCTGTAGCACGATTGGCCTGTCAGATGGTTGTTTGGCAAGACTGTGGCGTTTGGAAATAATCATAGGTATGACTGCTTCTGCAGTCTATTTCATGTGGGGGGGGGGGGCAAGTCTAGCAACTGTGCCATGGACGGGCTTGCTCCGCGGCCAATCGAAGCGGTTCCATCAAAAACGGTCCACTGCCACTCCTTTGCTGTCTCATCTTCAGCTCGTTTGGCGGATGTTTTTTCCCCCCGAACAGCGAGCCACTCTGCACGTACCGGGGTGAGCTGATGAGAAGGCAGATTTGAGCGGTGCAGTGCCGAAAGGGTCCAAAAGAGGTCATCTCAATGTTGGCCTCCGAGGAAAAGCTTCGCAAAAGGTCGCGGAGCATTCCAACAGTAGGCGCAGCCAGGCGCTGGGTTCTCTGCCGGGTTGGGATTCCACAAATTTGCATGTCTTCCCTAGCTCCCCATATGGAATATGTTTGCTCTTTGCATACGAGTTAATGATTTTGCAGCCTGGTCTGGCGCAGGAAGGCTTGAAGGACATGCTCGCATTGCAGATGCTCAGGGAAGGAATGATTCGGCGTTGTTTCCTCTTCTGAAAGCGGCCTTATAATATTCTGGGCATGGTTTGGCATTCGTTCTTCTAAGAGCATTGCAAAGGGTTCCTAACTCGCACGAGCGCAGCCGCAGGACCAGCAAGAGCAAACTCGCACGAGCACACTTGCAGGAGAATTAATCCTTCAACGCGGCACGGTGGGACCGAACCCACTGTGCGAGAGTCCTGCCCTTTGGTTGCTCTCATCAGAAACTGCGGACTTTTGCTACTTTGATTTTCGGCGCCACCCTCTGCGGGGCTTGGCGTGCTTGATGCGCAAAAACTCAGGACCTTTTTTTCCTCTTTGATTTGCGCGCCAAGTGTTTTGCCGCACATAGAAACATAGCTGGCTGCAGAGATGGCCGAGTGGAAATCTCGCGCAGGAAACTTGTTTGCAGTACTTGCGCACAGAAATCAAGTGGAGATCTTGCGCAGAGATTCTTCGACAGAGTCTCACAGCTACATCTCGAAAATTCGCAGCGCTGAAGCATTGTCACGGAAGGACCTACCGAAACACGCGCTCTGTCATGCTTTGCATGAAACAGGTGTACAAAGCTTGGTGAAAAATTCGATTTACACAAGCCTGCCTTGCTCAGAGCTCAGCGCGGGTAAAAGCTAAGAGGCACACCCGTTCTAGTTTTGTCGGAAAGCACCAAAATCAGCCAGTGGACCAGTGGATGCTGTCTCTGGTCAGGTTGTGCCAAGCGAAACTCAAAGAGCTCAGTGCGGTACGGCGTGCGGTTCGGCCGGGTCCCAGGAGCTGGACCGAGCTTCCCTGCCACGACGAGCACCGCGTGTCGCGGACATTGTCCGCCCTTCCTGCGGGGAGCTTATGTGGGAAGGGAGGTGTCAAAACTGGTAGTGCTTCCTGGTGCTCAAAAAGTCAAACAAGCAAAAGGACGCGCAAGAGGAAAAACAGACCAGCTTGAGACGCAGCCATGTGAGATGCCAATGTGCGTGTCGCCGCCGAAGGATCCCATAGCCCTTTGCTCAGGAACTGGAGGGGACCATTGGGCCGTCCACAATGACGGCAGAAACCCTTGTGCGCATGATGCGCGTTGGAGATCCGCGACTCATCGTGCTTGATGTCCGCGACATGGAGCGAACGTTTTTGCCTGTGAATGCATTTTGCACAGCCTGGTAGATACACCTGATCACCTCACATGACTTCTTGACTCTTGACATTGTGCCACTCACCCACTTGGCAGTCTCTTGTTCACAGATCTGTGGCTTGGATCAGAATTTTCAAACAGGACTACTTCTTCATGGGCAAGATCCCTGGCTGCCAGCATATTGCCTTCGAAACCTTTGCGGAGGTTTTGCCGCAGCTGGACCTCTGGCTGAACATGAGTCACATAACTTGTTTCATACGGTAGGTTGGAGAAATCAGTCATGTGAAACGGTCACAACCAAAAGGGCTTACGACGCGTGGCCAGACGAAAGAACTTATTTTTGGGTGTTCTCAGCCCAAGTATGTGAGGCCATGGCCTAGCTTACTAACGCTTGCATGCGCGCCGCATGCCATCTGAGGTGTATGCAGTTGGGAGGCACAATCGCATCGTCTTCTGCTCTTACGATGGTAGAAGAAGGACGCCCTCACTCGAAGATGTTAGAAAGGCCCTCGGCCACATGCATTGAATTTATTGAATGGAGGCACTCGTTTGGGAGACGCAGGCTTCTTTTGACTTTTTGGTTTCCATAGCTTCCCAATGTTGGGCCATTTCTAGTCATGGCCCCAAAAGGTTGACCTTTTGTTTCCGGGTCCTTTGACTCAAATTGACATTCAAGAAATTACCTGCAAACATTTCTGGGTGCGGAATTCGACTGGGGCACTGCATGTCCATGCCAGGAGCATCTCCTGCGCGCACCGCTTTTTTCGTGCTGTCCGAGCATGCTTTGTCAAGGAGGCCATGGCTTACTGGCCATTTCCACTGGATCGTTTCTTGTTGGCCGATGCCACTTGTAGGAAGTGACTACTTTTGAAGAGCAGTAATTGCCCCTTGAGCAACGCTCAAAATGCTGCAGGATCGATGCTCGGTGTTTTACTTACAAGGCGGCATTTGCGAGTGGATCAGCTACTGCAATCGTCATCAGTTGGGACAGGGACTGGCGAAACTTGGACGAACTGGTTTTTGGCCTTTGGAGCAGCCGCGCCTCACCACTGTTACAGGCATTCCGCACACTACATGTCATGTTATGTTATAATACGTTATGTATGTAATGTAATGTGATGTGATGTGACGTGATGCTATGTTATGCTATGCTATGCTATGTATGTATGTATGCAATGTAACGTATGTATGCAATGTAATGTATGTATGCATGTATATGTGTATGTATGTATGTATGTATGTAATATATGTATGTATGTGTGTATGTATGTATGTATGTATGTATGTATGTATGTATGTATGTATGTAATGTATGTATGTATGTATGTATGTATGTATGTATGTATGTATGTATGTATGTATGTACTGTATGTATGTAATGTATGTATGTAATGTATGTATGTATGTATGTATGTATGTATGTATGTATGTATGTATGTATGTATGTATGTATGTATGTATGTATGTGTGTATGTATGTATGTATGTATGTATGTATGTATGTATGTATGTATGTATGTATGTATGTATGTATGTATGTATGTATGTATGTATGTATGTATGTATGTATGTATGTATGTATGTATGTATGTATGTATGTATGTATGTATGTATGTATGTATGTATGTATGTATGTATGTATGTAATGTATGTATGTATGTATGTATGTATGTAATGTAATGTAATGTAATGTAATGTAATGTAATGTAATGTAATGTATGTATGTATGTATGTATGTATGTATGTATGTATGTATGTATGTATGTATGTATGTATGTATGTATGTATGTATGTATGTATGTATGTATGTATGTATGTATGTATGTATGTATGTATGTATGTATGTATGTATGTATGTATGTATGTATGTATGTATGTATGTATGTATGTATGTATGTATGTATGTATGTATGTATGTATGTATGTATGTATGTATGTATGTATGTATGTATGTATGTATGTATGTATGTATGTATGTATGTATGTATGTATGTATGTATGTATGTATGTATGTATGTATGTATGTATGTATGTATGTATGTATGTATGTATGTATGTATGTATGTATGTATGTATGTATGTATGTATGTATGTGTATGTATGTATGTATGTATGTATGTATGTATGTATGTATGTATGTATGTATGTATGTATGTATGTATGTATGTATGTATGTATGTATGTATGTATGTATGTATGTGTATGTATGTATGTATGTATGTATGTATGTATGTATGTATGTATGTATGTATGTATGTATGTATGTATGTATGTATGTATGTATGTATGTATGTATGTAATGTATGTATGTATGTATGTATGTATGTATGTATGTATGTATGTATGTATGTATGTATGTATGTATGTATGTATGTATGTATGTATGTATGTATGTATGTATGTATATGTATGTATGTATGTATGTATGTATGTATGTATGTATGTATGTATGTATGTATGTATGTAATGTATGTATGTATGTATGTATGTATGTATGTATGTATGTATGTATGTATGTATGTATGTATGTATGTATGTATGTATGTATGTATGTATGTATGTATGTATGTATGTATGTATGTATGTATGTATGTATGTATGTATGTATGTATGTATGTATGTATGTATGTATGTATGTATGTATGTATGTATGTATGTATGTATGTATGTATGTATGTATGTATGTATGTATGTATGTATGTATGTATGTATGTATGTATGTATGTATGTATGTATGTATGTATGTATGTATGTATGTATGTATGTATGTATGTATGTATGTATGTATGTATGTATGTATGTATGTATGTATGTATGTATGTATGTATGTATGTATGTATGTATGTATGTATGTATGTATGTATGTATGTATGTATGTATGTATGTATGTACGTACGTACGTACTGTCTGTTTGTCTGTCTGTCTGTATGTAAGTATGTATGTAATGTATGTTATGTCATGTTATGTTATGTTATGTTATGTATGTATGTATGTGTGTGTAATGCACATATGTATGCATGTAACGTACCGTCACGTCATGTAATGTAATGTAATGTGATTTATGTAATGTAATGTATTGTAATGTAACATACTGTATGTACGTACGTACGTACCTACGTACCTACGTATGTATGTATGTATGTATGTATTTATGCATGTATGTAATATATGTAGTGGATGTATGTATGTATGATGTATGTATGTATGTATTAGCAAATTTCCGACCAGTATGAGCCACCACTTCAGCGAGTGTTGGCGACTCACAAAAGCAGAAGGGTCAGTAAATGATAAACACAAATGCAACACTGGTGTCGGCCAGCAAAAAGCACAAAGCAATTTAGTGCAAAATGCAGAATACATGCAAATGCAATCAATCCAACACAGCAATTAGCTTTGCAAACCCGAACACCTGATATTTTCAGCAAGCGGGAAGCAGTGCCAAGTGAAAGCACGAAAAACACGCAAACAGCCAGAGCTGTGAAACCGCGAAAGCCGCGAAAACCCCGAAAACCGCAAACACACGAAAACTGCGAAAACACGAGCACCAAGAAAGCCTATAGAACGGCGGACGCTGCGCATATGGGAGAACGGTGAAAAGGCGCACACTACAAAAAAGCACGGCGAAAGCCACGAAAGCCGGTAACGGAATCTTCTGGTTTTGTCGGTTTTCTCGGTTCGCTCGGTTTTGTCAGTTTTCCCGATTTGCTTGGCTTTCTCGCGCAAATCAAGTTAGCTCCGCGTCGCTCAAAACGATTGCTCAGTTACATTCCGTACGTTACATTACATCACATCACATCATATCACATTACAACACATTACAACACATTACAACACATTACATTACACTGCATTGCGCACATACGCACATACACGCACATACGCACATACTTGCATGCATACGTACACACATACATACATGAATTACACATTACACACATTACATACAGTATACACACTACATTACAGTACATTACATCACATTACACGCATTACATACATTACATACATTACCAACATGACACACATACACACACATACATACATACACACGCACATACATACATACATACATACATACATACGTTGAATCACATCACATCACATTAGAATGCACTACATTACATTACCTACATTACATCACATCACATTACATTACATCACATTAACATTGATCAGTACTAGGTACGTATTTGCCGATGCGTGTTTGTTTGTTTGTTTGTCTGTGTGTATGTAAGTAAACATGTATGTATGTATGTAGTGTATGTATGTAGTGTATGTATGTATGTATGTATGTATGTATGTATGTACGCATGCATGCATGCATGCAAGTATGTATGTAATGTAATGTAATTTCATGTATGTATGTAATGTATGTATGTAATGTATGTATGTATGTATGTATGTATGTATGTATGTATGTATGTATGTATGTATGTATGTATGTATGTATGTATGTATGTATGTATGTATGTATGTAATGTATGTATATGTATGTATGTATGTATGTATGTATGTATGTATGTATGTATGTATGTAATGTATGTATGGTATGTATGTAATGTAATGTAATGTAATGTAATGTAATGTAATGTAATGTAATGTAATGTATGTATGTAATGTATGTATGTATGTATGTAATGTAACGTAATGTAATATATGTATGTATGCATGTATGCACGTATGCAATGTTTGCATGCATGCATGCATGCATGTATGTATGTATGTATGTATGTATGTATGTATGTATGTATGTATGTATGTATGGTATGTATGTAATGTATGCAATGTATGTAATGCATGCAATGTGTGTAGTGTATGTAATGCATGCATGCATGTATGTATGTATGCATGTATGTATGCATTTAATGTATGTAATGTATGTATGGATGTATGCATGTATGCATGTATGCATGCATGCATGTATGCATGTATGCATGTATGCATGTATGCATGTATGCATGCATGTATGCATGTATGTATGTGCTGTATGTGCTGTATGTGCTGTTTGTATGTATGTATGTCTGTATGCATGTCTGTCTGTATGTATGTATGTATGTACTGTATGGTTATGTGTATGTATGTATGTAATGTTTTGTACTGTACTGTAATGCAATGTAATGCAATGTAATGTAATGTAATCTATGTATGCATGTATGTAATGCATGTATGAATGTAATGTAATGTAATGCAAAGTAATGTAATGTACTGTGCTGTGCTGTGCTGTGCTGTGCTGTACTGTATGTATGTATGTATGTATGTATGTTTGTGTGTATGTATTTTTGTAATGTTATATAATGTAAGGTAAGGTAAGGTAATGTAATGTGTGTATGTATGCGTGTATGTATGTATGTATGTATGTAATGTATGTAATGTATGTAATGTATGTATGTATGTATGTAATGTATGTATGTATGCATGCATGCATGCATGTATGTATGTAATGTATGTATGTATGTATGTATGTATGTATGTATTTATGTATGTATGTATGTACGTATGTATGTATGTATGTAATGTATGTATGTATGTATGCATGTATGTATGTATGTATGCATGTAATGTATGTAATGTATGTAATGTATGTAATGTATGTAATGTATGTAATGTATGTAATGTATGTATGATTATGTAATGTATGTAATGTAATGCATGTAATGTATGGAACAGAATGGAATGGAATGGAATGAAATGGAATGGAATGAAAGGGAATGTATGTAATGTAACCTAACCTGTTCTACTCCAAAGTAATGTAGTGTAATGTAATGTATGCATGCATGCATGTACGTATGCATGCATGCATGTATGTATGCATGTACGTATGACATTTGATAACAAATAGTGAATGTGAGCCGATGCGGTGGATACAGGAGAAGCAATGCACTGCTTTGACCGGCACCTGCTTCATTGCATTCCACTAGCTGCATACATGCATGCATACTGTGAATCGTGTTGCAGTCCCATGGCCATATCACATACCGTCACATTGGCTTAAGACAATCCCGTGGTTCACTCCCTGATGGGAGTAACATAACCCTAGCCACCGGTATGCAACACAAATACCCTCCGTTTCACAAGTTGTCAGCCGGTCTCCCACGAGCTGTGACGGTCGGTTTTCAGTCACTTTCGCTGGTTCGACGGCTGCCCCTGCTGTTGGAGTCTCTTCGCAGCGCACGCCCGAGCCAGCCGGACATGGGAGTGCATGGAGATGCCATTGTGATCAGCATTGGATCCCAAGCATCAAGTCAGCCAGGTAACGCTGACGTGGACCAGACTATGATAGCAAGGGCACCACAAGCTCGCCAATCCTGGAGGGGAGACAGACCATCATCCCCAAGGGGCACCATGGAATTTCTGGGAATGCGGATGAACAACTTGAAGAAAAGTTGTGCAAACGCCATGCAAGGACTAAACGCAAAATGAATGAAGCAGCTGAACCATATAGCAACTTTCTTTGCAGGATGAATGCTCAAGCATGTAACCTGAGATCCAAACCCTATGAACCGATGAGGCAGGTTGCATTCAGATGAATCACACCTTCATGGAAGAATCACGGATGAATATGAGTAATGCCCAAATGTCCAAGATGGAGATGCGGGCAGTGGCCATTAATGAAGAAGCGCGAATGTACAAATCATGGAAGAACGAAGTTTCGACACCGCTGCATCAGGCAATGGACGCCGCTAGTGAGCTCAGATCTCGGACCAACGTGAACGTGGAGGTCGATGTGAAACGGCGCCTGGAAGAAGAGGTGGGATCACTCAAGGAGCGACTACGTTCAGAGGATGAAGGGGGCTAAGACATATCGCAGCAATGTGGTGTCCAACAAGCAAGCACAGATACAAGCGTTGAGATCGCAGGTGGAAAAGATGTCGGAATTGGGGCCCAGGGAAGATTGACGCAGACTGCAAAGGTATTGGTCCGAAACGAAATTGCCGCTGCAAAGCTGGCCGTGACAAACGAGGCTCGCGAAGAAGTCCGAAACAACGAGCGTCGGGCCCCACTCAAGATCAAGGAGGTCAAGAGGCCACTACGTCGCGAGGAGACGTCGTCCATGAGGTTGAAGGAGGAGGCCATAACTGCCAGAAAGAGCACAGATGGCAATCCGGTAGCGTTGGGAATGGCCGAGCAACAGGCGATAATCCTCGGAAGAATCTGAGCTAGATGGAGCGCACATCTTAGAGCCAATTTAACTCACCTCAACAACAATTCGCTTCGATGAACGATTACAATGATCGTCTTCACAAGAAGAACGTGGAGTGATTGAAGTCAGAACACCTTCAAATGAAAGAACTTCAGAATGCCAGTAATCGTCTCAGAGGCGAGCAAAAGGAATTGCGTGGAGTAGGAGGACCTGAGTGAGAGGTGTGACGAGCTGTTGAAGGAGCAACAAGGGGAGAGTGCTAAGTTTGGAGGAAACGCTGCTCCTCCTCCCAAACTCGTGATCAGCTTAGAGAAGATGATGAAATTCTGTGGAGATTCGGCCACCGAAGTGTCTACAGAGGCGCAGCAGTTGATTGCGAAACACATCAAGACTCGCGAGGTGATTCAGGGAAGACAAATCATTCTTCTAATGTTGGAGAGCTTCCGCGCCTATGTCCTGTTGGACCTGGTATTTGGAGTTGAACATCTCTATAAGCTTTCCTATCCTGTTGACAAGAAGATGGGAGAATTCAAGCAGAAGTGGCTGGATATCATCGCTGGAATCAAACCCGAACCTGTACCGCATGAGGGACACTTTGGAAGGTTGTACGAACACAAGGACCGTGCAGAACACACAAGAGCCTGCTGAACATGATCAATCGCCGGAGTAAGGAGCAAAAGAACTGGGAGAGTAAAGAGCGATTGTGGAAGGACAACAGATTGGGGCCGGCCCTTCCGGGGCGACGGCTAAGGCAAAGGCTGAAGCCAAAGCCAAGGCAGCTGACTCAGCTCCAGTGCTTCCGGACAAGAGGGGACGACCTAAGTGTAAGGCAACGCCTAACTCAAAGGGCTCCACTACTCAGAGCGCAACCCTCTATTGGGAAGAAGAGTACTCCCTGCAAATTTCACTTCTTCCGTGGGAAACGCACGAAGGGAGCAGAATGTTGTTAAAGGCGCCAGAAGAGCCCTGCACAGAGTGGAAGAAGAAGAATGAGCACCAGCTGGTCACCAGCGTCAGGCCCCGACAAGACCTTCGATGGAGTATGATCGATCGGGGAGAGAGGAGCCTGTAAAACTGTAGGGTCAAACACATGGTGTGCGCGAAACGTATCATGGATGATCAGCGCAAACAACAACTGTACTGTAACGGGTTGACTTCCACAAACAAAATGGAAAGAAAGTGAAGTTCCCAAAGGAACTTGTTTCGACGTATGTGTGTCTTGTCACGAACCCCTCAGGGATCGCCCAACCTTGCGCCGAGATCTTAAAGAAGCATTTCGCCAAGGTGAAGGGGATAGGCAAATGAAATTGAGGACGGTCACCAAAGGGAAGTACAATTATGACGTCTCCCTCAAAGCGCGTAGGACCCACCAAGATACCATTATCATTGCGGGCCACGCATGCGCTGGACCATTTTTTGGAACCTGCTTTGTGCTTCCGCAGATGCCATGTACGAGTGTCAAGGGCGATCAAGAAACCCACGTACTTCTTCACGAACGAAACGCAGTACTTGGTGTAGACCGCAGGGGCGTCCAGTGGCCAACTCCCATCCTCAGTGGGAGATTGGTCTTTTTTCGAACGTTGCTTTCGGGATGGCGTCCGAGATTGGCACGCTCCCTCCAGGTTCATCGGCTATGCTCTGCAGTGCTCGACGTGTCTTTAAACCAATGGCACACAAAGCTATGTTAATAGGTGGTTTGTTGCTCTGGCCTGAGATGACAGAACAAGTAATTCAACGACATCATCTATACACTTGCTGCCACGACACATCTGGAAATCATGCATGCAGAACTCTGTGAGCCGGCGGCAAAAAGAAGGTGAGTAAACCTCAATTCCTGTGGTTTCCCTTCCTGCACAAGGAGGCATGCGAATGAGGACCGCGCTACGATTGCACCCCTGAAGTTCATCAAGCTGGACGTGACGGATGAGGAGAGGGAGGTAGTCAAGAGGGGGCGAGTCAAAATGCATGAGCTGCGCAATTGCAAGCAGAACCTTGAGATGTTCTACTGCGGGTATTTCGACGTCCTTGAGGCCAGGAATGATGCGGGATTTGGGCGAGAAAGCAACAGAACAAGCTGGTGGAGACAGAGAGTGGCAATCTCCAGAGGGGGAAATTTTGTTCTGATGCTTGGCTTTCCTGTCTACTACACATCGGTGGCGGGAAATATAATACCGTCAAGGACTGTCTCAACCATGGAGCAAATTGGTCGCTGCAAAGCGCAATTGGTTTGAGGGGTGTACGACACCCCGAGCGAACAAGGCTGCGATGATGGTCGGTGAAGTTGTATGTACAGCAATGCCTTGGTTCAATGGATGACAACATGGTCGAACAAGGGTGAATCCTATTCCATCTGGGCAGGCATGGATAGCTGCTTCTCCTGGTGAACTCCATCCAGCACAAGGCGTCGAGACCAATCATAGTGACGATCCATGCGACAGCAGACATGTTTGCACTGAAGGGCTACGCGGGGAACCTCACAGCGGGCATTGAAGCCCCAGCCATCATTTTCCGGTCGCCAGCTTTTAATGTTGGAACGCAAAGACACCGTCATTCAACCCGAACCTGCTGAGACTCCGCCCGCCGAAGGTCAAGAAGGCTGCGACCCCCCAAACCTGAAATGGAACCCCTCCATATTTCGAGGACTTTCGGCCCCTATACTCCTGAGCAAAGGAAAGGGATGAGGCTCCCAGTTCAGAGCGTTTCAGGGTCGGGCCACCAAAAAGCAAGTGGAAAGTGCAAGGCAAAGGGGGAGTTGACAAAAACGGTGCTTCGAAAGGAAAAAAGCCACGGCGAAGGGACGTTCGCGACTGTGAAGAAGTGAGCGATCGCGATCAATAGTGGCAAGAGGAATCCATGTCGAAATCCGCGAAGATGGTAGGTACGGGTCTCCGACCTGCTGGAGCTGATCTACAAATTACAACAAAGCATCTGCGTGGATTGCTGGTACAATGTCTCTTACTTATCGGTCTACACGGCTCTCCGGTAGATTAGATGGCAAGATGCATATCTGCATATTCCCTTCGAATTCATATACCCTGTGCAAGCGGCACAATGGAGACACAAAATGCAAAACACATATTTGCAAATCAGTATCAACTCACTTCAAAAGAGACCTTAAAGGGGGCTTATGCTAAGGTGCCGATACTTGTTGGTGACACAGGCGGAGGATCAGGCCAGCCGGGTCTCTTCACTGAGCAGCCGTTTGCGCGATCTACTTGGGCATATTGCTCTTGCTTTGATGATGTTTCAATGCAAACGGGAAGTTGTACAGCTCGCTGGAACTTCTTCCCACAACCTCAGGACTCCTGGAAGACCCGGTCAATTTCTTCCAACATGCGTCTCCAGCCGTTAACGCGGCAAACGAATCAAGGATTCGTTGTCGCGCATCAACCGAGAGCGATGCAAAATTGGAGCCACAATGTGGGATTTTGGAAGGGAGTGCGCACTAATGGTGGCAACTTTGTTTCGGCCTCTGCGGAAAATTGAATGAACATCATGTGCGTGGGAAGGGGGGGTGTGAATAGTGTTGCAGTCTCATGGCCATATCACATACCGTGACATTGGCTCAAAAGAGTAATCCCGTGGTTCACCCAATAATGGGAGTAACAACTGGAAATACTCCAGCTCACGGGGCGTGCGGTATCATTTCAGGGTGCTTTGCAAACGTTCCGCGGGGTGGTGCAGCAGCCAAGCCATGAAATTTGACAAGTAAATGCGTCGCAACCAGATTGGGCGCCTGCTGCTCTGTCAAGCCAGAGTAGCTGCATTTGTCGTAGCAGTTTTCTTTTCCTTCCTGTGACACTGTTTGGCATCAGAACTGAGTTTGAAAAATGGAAACCTGCCCCTTACGAGGCGAGACGAACCAATTGAAGCCCAAGGACAATGCAGTTTCACTGGTTTACAAGTGGTAGATCGCAACACTTTAAATATAAGTTGTATCTGAGTTAGATGTTTAGCAATTAAGAAGAATATGTTGAATTAGACTTTAGCTAGGTTTTCCTTTCCAAGTAGGATTTAACATGGACTTAACTAGAATCGAAAAAAGGACAGAGAAGCTGATTTGGGAGCGACTGAATCGGACTGAGCCGAACAAAAACACCAAGGAACAATACAGATGTCATTCCATTTTGTTTGCAAGGTTTGCATTGCGAGGCTTCAGTTTTACATGTAAATTTGGTTTCGGTTAGGGTTCAATTCGTTTTTGACTTAGCTCTTCCCTGCCAAGTGAGACTGCGATTGGAAGTTCATCGCAGAGTTGAATTTGATTCAGCTGTTAAAAAATGGGATCTTGTCCAAATATTAATTCCTTTCCAAATAGGGTTTTGGTTGGATTTGAAGTAGAGCCTAGTCAGGATTTCATCATCATGCACATAACTGAAATTTTAGCAAGGAACCGCAAGCTGGTTGTTTCCTGTAATGAATTCTGCTCTTCTTGTCTTATCGTGCGTATCTGAGTTTTTGATTTCATCTTAGTTTTATTCTAGATAGAACCTGGTAAGGAAAGACATGCTGGCTGTTCCTTCTAGATAAAGTAAATAGAAATTGGCTGCGGTTGGCGGATGAGATGCCCAGGCTGCGATGGCAGACGTTCCCTTCTTCCAAGAATGTTTCTTCTTGCCCAACAAAAAGTGCAAGAAACCTCGAGAACTCTCTTTTTTGGTGTGTGTGTGTGTTGGACAGCTTGCCATCATATCAGAAACCAAAACGAAGAAGCAAGCCCCACGACCTTGGTGTTCTCTTTTTGTTTTTTGGGGAGGTCTTTCTTGCGCGGCCCACTGCGCAAAAAACCACGCCCGCGAGGTGCCCTCTGCAACAGGAATGAACAGAAGCAACCAGGCACCCGGCTGAAACGTGACAAGCCACGAGAGTTATAAGCGCCTGCAAACTGTCTTGCGTGGTGACCGCGCCACCTCAAGGGGGTGCTTGACAAGATTTCTCAAGCTGTGCCAGCGCTGCCGTTGCCAAGGAAAGCTTCGGTCTCCGAAGCAATCAGTGCCTACAGCAATGTCACGGTAGAATCCCTGCCGTTGAGCTCTGAGTACAGGGCCCAGGCGAAGCGCGGACATCATTTTTTTCGCCGTTTGGTTTGCTTCATCAACGCCGGCTTTTGTTGAGCATTTGACGGCGTTTGCTTTACTGGGAGGCTGCTCGTAAGGCTGCCCTTCGTGCGAGGGCAGCGATGCACGAAAGTGTGCTTTGATCACTGCAATTGGCAAGACTTGTGCAGCGCTTGGGCATCGATGCATGGGCATTGCGCCTAAGCCAACACGCAATCAAGAGTCAGTCGTGCAGTGGCAAGAGTCACAGCTGACGTCGTCGAACTCTTCAGCATGTTTTGCTGGCTCGGAAATTTGTAGCCCTTTCCCGAACGAACAATCGCCCCCTCCCCCTCCCCCCTAAAAAAGACCTCGGAAGGCTTGTGCTATTTGGGTAACATTGGAAGGGCGGTCCCTTTGATTTGCTCCAAAAAGCGTTCAGAATTCAACTTTTAAGTAAGAACTTTCAAATGGAAGCCGCCCCTGCCTTTCCAGTAAATTTAGCAATAGAAACCGCTCGCGCAAGGTTTGCAAGACAACACACTCTCATAGTAAAACTTGTTAGTACGACCCTGTGAAGGAAACCTAATGAAGACCCTAATAGTATAAGGGAAGCTAATCCAGCACCTCCCCCAATTACTGGCCAGAACAAGAAAGCTGTAATCAGAACAACTACTGCGTATCATGTTGTTTGCAGGATGTTTGCAGGATGCCCATAGTCTAACTACTGCTAGGGGTGGCAGCAAGTGCAGCAAGCGCCTCGCAGCGTGTCACCCGCGTGTCACTGCGTGTCACCTGCGCGTCGCCCCTGTGTCGCCCCGTGTCACCTGCGTGTCACCTCGTGTCGCCCGTGTCAGTATAACAACAGTGGTTTTAGGGTGTCACCCCGTGTCGCCTGCGTGTCACTTGCGTGTGGGGTGGGCTTGGGGCGGGGTAGGGATAGGCTTGTTGTTGCTGTTTGGGAAAGAACGTGAAACAACTGTAGATCGGGATTCTTCTGTCTTTTGTGGACGGTAGCCATGAAGATAGAATGAAAGCAGTAGTCGGAGGGTGCTGGACGGAGAAACTAATGCTAAAAGCCTCTCACGCAAGGCAACCCTTCTTGGTTTGAGAGAAGAACCGTTCAGAGTCCGACTTTTGAGCAAGACGTTTTGTAGAAAAACTACTGGAGACCCTAACTATTGACCATTGCTAGGGTGGGCCCTAAGAAGCACATCTGGGAGCTTGGCGGATTCATTTGGTTTCTGGAAAGTTTAGTCTTGGCTTAGTGTTGGGCATTTAAACAAGTATTTGCATTGTTTCGTGTAGGCTGGAGGGCTTGTATTTGAAGGGGCACGTTCATTAATAGGAAGCAGGCATTAAACCAGCTGGACGACTCCTTGCAAGGTTTGGAAAACATTGCCCGTCGCTATCTGGACATCTTGCGAGCGGTGCCAGCCCATTGACAACATGCTCGCAGCGCGGAGGTTGAAGGAACCCACTCAGGAACGATACTGTAGCAGGACAGCGTCTTCTGGGACAGCCTTTGCAGTTGGCGAAAAGGAACGCCCACATAACAGGGGCATACCAGCCCCCCGTAAATAGAAGACACAAGAAGATACAAGAAGAGACAATGAATACGCACAAGGTTCTTTGCTGCGAGTTTGCGTGGCAACGGAATCTACTCGGAAAACGCACAGATTAACTATGCCATGGGCTTTCTGTAGGCTTGCGATGAGTCATCCTCACCAAGCTCGAGTGGAACCCACACGGGTTGGATGGATGCTGAGAGTGCTGTGGAGTCCCGGCTGAAATCTAGCTGTCCCAGTCCCGAAATGTGCTTTGCAGGACTCAAGTGCCTTCTGCGCTGTGGGCCTGATTGGCTTTATGTGTTTTCATCCCCACGACGCATGCGCGCTGAGGCTGTGACTGCGGCATCAACCATGGACGAGCTTCCAAGCATCAGTTCCACAGTTGGTGCAGCGACTCTGCAGAATTCTGTGATACTAAAAGACCGGCAAGCATGGTTGGACAAACACCGCATCATGCCGCACCAGGTGATGCCCGCGCAGCTTCAAATAATGCTGGCCAAAGGCGCTCGTGTTGTGGCACCTTGGATCATTTTGGCCAGAAGCGTTTTGAAGCTGTTTGCATGTCTTGAAGGAGGTGAGTGCCATGGTTAGTTGGGAGTTCCTGCAATCCAGATTGAACGTAGTAGTGCGTGAATACATGCTTGTGTTGATGGGACGTGTTGAATGCGCACACACCGGCCAACTAGCCAACCCAGCCCAGCAAAAAACCAGCCCTAGGAGAATGAACTTCTAAAACATCCGCTTGATCGATGCGCATTGTAGCGCGCCGCGTGGCCCTTTGCGCGGTCGAGACTTCAAACTCGAGGTGTTTGCCACTTTCTCTAGTCGGCGTCGAGATTAAAAGGCCGAGGTTCTTCCCGAAAGCATCGCGAGGGGTTCTTCCGCACGTCCGCGCGCGGCTCTGGGACGGCTTTTCACAGAGCTATTTGCACAGGGCTATCTGCGCAACGCCCCTTGCGCAAAGCAACTCGCCCAGCCCACTTGCGCAGAGCAACTGGCCCAGAGCCATTTGCCCAGAGACAGTTGCGCAGAGCCATCTGCGCCGAGCTAACTTGCGCAGAGCTGCTTGCGCGGAGCCGCCTGCGCGGAGCTACTTGCGCAGAGGCGAGTAGTCTGGGAACGCGCCCAGTCGGGTGTGAACAGTCTGTGTGAAGAGTCTGGGCAAGAAGCTTGGGTGTGAAAGGTTGGGCGCCTTAGGTCAGGTTCTTGGGCCAGCGTAGAGGTTCCGTGCCGCCATCCATGTATGAACCCACTGCGGACGGTCGAAAAACTGAGGACTTGTTTGACTTCGGATAGCAAGTGGTCCATTGGCAAAACTGAGCGTCTTGTGAACAACCCCACGATCTGTGGGGATCGGCGCGGTCGGTGTGCAAAACAGGACGTTTTACGTATCCGAGGCGTGTGGGCCAGTGTGCAAAAGCAGGACTTTTTGTGATTTCTCTTGTGCGCAGGAGAGCGCCCTTGCGACTTGGTTACTCGTTTTTCGCAATCTGGCCCTTTGAAGTTGTGTCGCGGTTTGCTTGACTGGACTGCTCTTGCAATACCGCGGTCGCAGGTTCGATCCCCGCCATTTCCTCAAGACAAGAACGAAAGTTGCACACAAAGCGCGTTCCCGAAGAAAGTCGCAACTTGCGCAAAGACTCTTGCACAGGGACACTTACGCAGACCAACTTGCGCAGAGCAATGTGTGCTGCGCCACCGGCATAGAGCAGCTTGCGTAGGGCCATTGCGCAGGCGTGCGGCTTGCACAGATAACTTTGCAGACACGCGGAGAGCAACTTGCGCAGAGCAGTCTTGCGCAGAGCAGTCTTGCGCAGAGCAGTCTTGCGCAGAGCAAATTGCAAAGAGTCAAAGTCTGGCCCGCAGAATTGACAGATCAAAAGAGCACAGCCCGTGCCACGACAACAACTTGCGCGAAGGGGCCACAGAGCAACCCCACAGCGCAATGCGCGTATAGCAACTTGCGGGCAGCATCTTGCAGCGGTAGAACTTGCACAAGGCAACTAGCGCAGAGCAACTTGCGCAGAGCGACTTGCGCGGAGCGACTTGCCCAGAGCAACTTGTTCAGGACAACTTGCGCAGGGCAACTTGCACACTTTGCAAGTTGCAAAGGGCAAGTTGCACAGAGCAATTTGCGCAAAGCGACTTGGGCAGATTGAGCAGCTTACGCAAAGCAACTTACGCGGAGAAGCTTGCACGGTGTTTGCAGTTTGCTTCTCCGTTTTGGAGCACCAAGGCTGCGCGGCGTTGACCCAGAAGTTTGCTCCGCGTGTTGTGTGTTGTAATTGTAAATTGGTTGGCACCATGCACGTGTGAAAGCCCCAGCCTGAATAGACCAGACAGCTGCACGGCTTGTCTTGGTGAACCTTGGTGAATTCCCGGGCGAACTGTGCTGCTTGCCTTTGAGGAACGGGCCTGCCATGTGGCACCCACACCTTTAAGACATGACTTTGTGGCATGACTTTGTGACATGATCGCTGCAACGCGGTGCCCTGAAGCAGAGGATGTCCGCGACTTGGATTTCTTCATGGGGCACATTCCTGGCGCCTGGCACTATCCTGACAGCTCCTTTGATGACGAGCTTACAACATTGGCTAAGGACAGCATGGGTGTTCCACTTGATTGCCACACAAGAAATAACGACAATGTGCAGTCTGTGCAAACCCGAGCTGTGGTGAACTGCCTGCGTGCAGACTGAGCCAGAGGAGGAATGTTTGGCAACGTCACATGCAAAAGAAGCCAGCGTGGTCGCAACCAGCATCCGTGTGTCGAACGCTTGGGCTGCAAGTGCTAGTGGCGCAGGACTTGGCTACTTGTGGCAACAAAGTCGTCGTATTCCACTGCATGAACAGTCAGGCGCTATTGGCATGCCTCTGTGCTTTTGGATTTGCAATTGCAGCATCCCTCTCGTTGACAGCACGAGTGAATGATGGACACCGTATTTGAGTGTTTATTTTGCCGCGCGCCTGATTTGCGGCATTTTCCGTACTATGGGCAAGACGAGCCAATGGCCAAGCAAAGCTGTGTCCTTGTCCCGCGCCCGTGGAGGGAACCAAGATGAAGCTTTGATCGGAACAGGTGCAGGGGCCGCGCTGTGCGAGATTGCTTCTGCATCATCTGGAAGAAGCAGATGACGCAAGCCAGTACAAGATTTGCTTCTTGGAAGGCTGGGGACTATGCAAAGCCAGCGTGCCAGCTAACTCTCGCTAGCGCTTGACCCGCTTGAAGCCTGTGTTCTAGGCTGAAGGGATTCTTCAGCATCTCGCGTCATGAAAACGTTACCCCAAGAGCCGTGTGGGCAAGATGAATGTGCAGCAGGCTGCAGGGGTTTACCAATATGTTGTTCCTATTCCATGGAAGAGGGAACTTCCCAGCAGTCCCCAAGTTTACGAAGAGGGGAGAAGATTCATGCACAGGGTCTGTATTCTGCTCCGGCAAACCAGTCCTGGGAAGTGGGCCACCATCAACAATTTGTGGATATTTTTGAAGTTGTTGTTTTTTTGGATTCCCCCCCCCCACGGGGGGCAAAAACAACTTTCAGTTTGAACCACAATAAGGAAAAACTTTGCATTATAACATTGTAATTGGAATGCTGTGCATGTCCTGTGACCTCACTACTTTACACCCGCCGTTTGGCAAAGTAAACCAATATGACGCATGTACAAAGCTGTGGACAGCGCCGGGCAGGCGAGAGTGTCCTTTTTCCTGTGGGATGAACAGCTGCGTATGTCGAAGCCCAGGCAGTTGCCAAGTCGTTCATGAACGGATCCCCGCGCAGCAGCAACAACGACAACAGGAAAAAACACGCTCAAAGAACGTAACTCTAGAAAAGGGTCCTTGTTTGTTTGCACTCGTTGTTGTTTGACTGCGTTCGCGCGAGCTGGTGCCTGCATGCATGCCTGCGTTCCTGCCTGCGGTCCTGCCTGCCTGCCTGCCTGCCTGCCTGCCTGCCTGCTTGCCTGCCTGCCTGTGTGACTGTGCTAGGAAGCTCTTGCCATCACGTACTTCATGTTGGCCGCACCCACCAATTCAGTCACATCGCCCAGTGGCTGTGATACTTGGAGTCAGGCCGTTGAGTGGGTTCATTTTGGGTAAACAGCGCGGTTTCGGATAAACCCTTTTGCGTGCAGCCGCGCGGCTGTGTGTGTGTGTGTGCGCGTGCCTAAGCAGCGTCAGTCTATGCACCATAGCTGAAATTTGCGTTTGAGAACTTTGATTGTTATGCTTAGCGCTCACAATGGTACAAGTCGTCTGGAGATTGAGGGTTGATTTGCACTGGCCAGGTGGTTTCGACGCGTGGCAGGCTTACTGCCGCAGGACAGGAAACCACAAGGGCGCCTTGACAGCAATCAACTGACCCTTTCAGCCACTTAAAACGTCTCTGAGCGCTGGGCTCAAGTTGAGTTTGCGATGCTTCCTTTTCCCGGCTACTTCTTGTTTTGGCCTCTATCCTTTGGGACGTCGAATTGCAGTTGCCTTATTCGCGGACAGAAGCCTACAGAAGGCTTCTACTTTTGCCAGGGGTGCAAGCCAGCAGGTTCTGGGAGACTATGCTGTTTTATTTTCGCTCAATCCTGGGGTCAGCTGGGGATGGGGCTTTGCAAGAGACCCTGTGGAAAGAAGCTCGGGAAACTTCTGGTGATGCAGTGAAGGCTGGCCTGTGTTGGCCTAGCCGCCATTGTGCTGAGAGTGCCTACGCTGCTCTTGCATCTCCGCGCCCAGGCGTATCCATGGCCAACGTCCGGGAGGTGCTTGGACGTCTTGGCGTGTGAGGAATCAAGCCTGCGAGCCTGGTGCCTTCACAGGCTAATTGCACGCATTCAAATTCAAAATCCATTGGTCAAGCTGACGCCGACACAGCCAGTTGTGTTAAAGGGATTCCTGAAACGATTAGTTCTTGTTGGGCTTTTGGCTATGTCAGAAGGGGCAGATGAAGCCCCTTTGAAACAGCTTGACCTTGCTGCCGCATGGCAGAAGTCTATTCTATTCGTGAAGGCATCCTTGCGATTTCAGCGCTGGACAACAGCCCAGTCCGATTGCTCGATGTGGCGCACCACCGATCTTGAATGATCTTGAATGCACTGCTCGCAGTGTTCTCTTGCAAAAAGCCGGGCAGCACCCTAGACTCATGCCGTGTTGGTAGGGGACAGCTGTGGCTTCTTGCTGGTTGTGGCAAGGCCTCGGCAAACCTTTTTGTACGTTTTACTCCAATTACGAGTTGACCGGTTTGGCTTCGGGCACTGCTCAGACGGGTGCCATGCCCCCAAACCTGCCACGGTTGAACGGCAAGCCCGAGCAATGGGAGAGAGAGAATGTGAATGTTTGCTGGCAACATTCGGAACTCCGGCTGTTTTTGCAGGTGTTATGTACCCTTCTCCAATCCCAACGGGTGTGCGGTCGCGACTGTTTGCGGCGATCGTTCTATTTTAGTATCACAGCACTATTGTGCTCACTACATTGGGGGCACGCCCAGGCGTTGACACGTTTGCAGTTGCAGTGAGGTGCACGATGACTGGCCGACTGACCGACCAATGCTTGACTGCTATTGAGTTGGATCTTCAAGACTTTAACTTTTTGGGAAATAAAGGTGTTTCCACTAAACCCCCAAGAAGTTAAACTTTTTGCAGGGGGTTCAAGAGCAACCAAGAATGATGATAATTAGGAGCAATCAGTTTTCTTGCACCTGACTGCCGTTTGCGGAAAGGGCTGCCCCCGAGGCCACCTCCAGGTATCGCCAAAGCTATTTTGCAGCAGGCCACCCAGCCTTGGGTGGTCAGCTGTCAGTAGCATTGCGCTTCACCGCAGCGCCAATAGATGCCAACAGTGCCGAACCCATTGTTGGGAGCCCACACATGTTCAGTGCTCCAGTGACGCTTAGATACATTTTTTGTGCGGCACGCTCTGTTTGCTGAGCACTCGAGGTGCCTGCAATGCTTTCAAGCATGACAAATCACGTTGCGGAGGGGTTTGGGTTGTAGTTGCCTATGAAGAAAGGGTTGAATTGAAAGAAGTGTTCTCATTTTTCTTGCCGTCACTCGAACCCCCCCATTGCTGCGACGCATGGACAAGGATCCATCAGACCATATTTTTTGCCAGTTCAATGGTGACCGGGCAATAGTCACTTTTGCTGAGAATACCCTCGTTCCGACAACATCAGTGCCAAGGGAAATTTGCGTAGACGGCCTTGGCAAGCCATAGTCACCCGCAGCCACAACAGAGTTTACCCTTGATATCTCCAGACTGCGGGACGTCTTGATGAGCATACTGAGGCAGAGAAAGTTTTCACGGTGTATTCCAGCAATGTGTTGCTTCCTTTTCAAGCTTCAGCCTCCAACTTTTATAGTTAGTAGTTCCCACCAATTAGCATGGAACTGAGGGGGTACCTTTAAAAGGACAATGGTCTTCCAGGACCCTGCTGTCAGGTTCCATGTTAATTGCTGGGTATCATTCATCATGTGTGGTTCTTACTTGCCTGGCTGCCTGCCAGGCATGCGGAACGGAGGCGGTGACTGAGGCTTGAAGCCAAGGAGTGGCCGGGAGTGGCTATGTTACGATGCCATCCCATACTAGTTCCTCACCTTAGAATGTCACAACTCCGGAGATAGGATTACATAGGATTACATTGCATGTCAGGTCATCAACGCAAAGAAATTGCGCATCCCAGAGGAACTGGGAAAGCTCTTTGTCAGTCACGTCGTGGGTGTGCCTACAGCCTGGCACCGCCACCACCAGCAATATCAACATCCGCAAAAACAGTCATGGCGCTACTTGTTGCTAACATGTTGCTTGCTGCAACTTGCTGCCTCCCGCCACATCAAACAATTACAAGAGCAACAAACGAAAGAGACTATGGAAATCAGATCTGGAAGCCAAGGCATTCACAGCCAAGGCATTCAAAGCACAGCCGACAAGTACTGTAGTTGTTCCCACTTCTGCAGCTGTTTGCATTTGTTGCAGCCACTCTCGCTGGATTTTGGATCCGGCATATCTTAATGGTTGGTTTGGTCATTTGCATCCTGGATTCAGATTTGGGGTGGCTAAGATTGTGGCTTTTGGGTACGCGGGAGACGGGCTACACAACAGCTGTTCCCAACGTGTGAAGCATTTGTGTTTATAATTGGCGTCAGTATTTGACGCACAAGCACCGTGCACCAGTCCATGAACAAATTGACAAGTTGATATGTGGTGGACAAGAAAAGCTAATGTTACAAGATGTGACAAGAGGAGAACTTAATACAAGAAACTAATATGAAAGCAATGGTGTAAGCAAACAGCTCAATGTAGAAGCACACGGGCGAAGTCCTGAGTTATAGCATGAACAAAACCAACCAAGTCAATCTAGTTTCAGCCTTCGGACAAGTTGTGTCCGTGCACCACAAGCGTTCCATGGCTTGCTCCCTAAACCTGTCACTTCCGCTGCGTGCACGTGTTTTGAATGATCATCGTTTTCATGCTGCGATGGTGGAGAGCAGGCTCGTCTCCGCGTGGTAGGCTGAGGAAGAAAGGCAAACAACAACAGAGAGAGAGTGTGCCTATTGAGCCCTGCACGTCTCCAAGCCGTCGTGTTTGCTCCATGTGTGCTGCGATGACAGGAGCTTCCAGTTTTGACACTGCAAACTGTCAACTTAATTTTTAATGCTTCACGCATATTCGGTACAGAGGGAGCGCGCCTTCGAACATGTCAAAGCGCAGGCACACTGCACGTTTGCGACCAACAACCGATGTGTTTTTGTTTTTGTTTTGCTTCCTGAACATCGAACCATTCATGATTCTGGAGCTGCTTGCGTTGTGATTGAGGTACTTGAGTTAAAGCATCATCTCGTGGAAAACGCGACATTGCAGGGCATCTTGTCCTTGACTGTGGGATGCTGCGTGTGGTCAACACTAAATGTATCCGCATTTTAATTTGACACTTGGCCGCTAGTCAAGCCTTTTGCAAAAGTATTGTTTCTGCATGGAAGTGCAAAACTTGTTTTTGCAAGGATCTGAAACAAGCTTGGCATCGGAGCTTAAAGGAAATCTGCACAGAGCAGCTGGGGCTGCGATGTCCATTCAAAATCCTTGGTCCGAAACAATGCGCTATGCAGTCAGGAGCCTGCGCACTTGAATTCCCTCCCAGACCTCTGGAGCCAGGCGGCGTTTTTGTTTGCACCTTGGCACGGCAGGGAATGATGGCAGGGAATGATTGAGAAGCATGGCAACGGCAAGAGGTGCTGCTCATTTACACCTGTAAACCAGAAAAACTGCCCGCAGGTGGCTTCAGGCTTCAAAGGCAGTGGCAAGTTTTGATGCGTCGATTCTTTCTGCCACCGAGTCCAAAGCTTTGCATGCAGAGAGAGCTCTCGCTCAGGACGTGCGTGGCGAGGGGTGCAACTTGTGCCAACGCTATTGTCCAGTTTTCTGGGTGAAGGAGTCCACCCAAAACCGTGCAAACGACTCCTAGGGGCGGTCGCACGCATGGCTGGAACTGTTTGTGACACCACTTCATGGCGTGCACAGTGCTTCCTAGCTTGGCTGCGCTCAAGGCTGCAAGGCCTTCTATTTGCAGGACGGCCAAGCAATGTCAATCAGTTTCAGGTCTTCTATGTTCTGCGAAGCTAATTACAGATGTTGACATCAGCACAGCTGCAAACCTTCCCTGCTGAGCCATGTCGAGAGCGCTTACTCTCGCGACTTTGCTGCTGCGAGCAGTTGCTCAAAGCAATGACTCCGAGATTCTGGAACAAGCAAATGCCACCGTGAACAGGCACTGTCCGGTGTCACTGCCCGAGATCGATCACCAGTCAGAACGGATCGCATTGCAACTCATGGCGGGCCCAGAGAACCAGGTCTACGGTGCAGTTCTGGAAGCAACTCAGTCTTTGCAAAGTGGCGACTCCTCAGCACAATTGACCACATCCTTGAAGGAGTCTGTGGACCCGTATTTTGCCGCAAGGCAGGCTTTCCCCATCATCCTTTCCATTATCCTCCTGGGGATATGGCCCTTTGGCTGTTGGTTTGTGTGTCCCTGCTGCACGCGCAATTGCTGCTGTTGTTGCCAGAGAAGGTGGGGGTGTGGAGGCAACATCGCCTGCCACGCATGTGGCTCGGATGGCAACAGTGGCAGTACTTAGCGAGGCCAAACTTGCCAGATAGGCTTCCGGGGAGCCATCGATCCATCGGGGTTGAGAGATGTCAATATCAGGTCCAAATTCCCGGGTCTCAGCTCTGAAAGAGCCGTATTTCCCTAGCTGAAGCTTTCGGGAGGGGTTCTAGCTTCTAATAAAGATGGGAAAGTGATTTGCAAGATTGACGGCACATGCAGTTTGGGGTGCTTGTGCAGATGCTGTTTGGGCCGGTGGTGACGGTGTGGGCACGTTTTTGCGAGATCGACGGCCGGGTGCTAGGGGGCCATGCAGTTTGGGGTGGTGGTGCAGGTGCTGTTTGAGGTGCTAGTGACGGTGTGGGCGCATTTTTGCAAGGTTGAGGGCAGGGTGCTAGGTGGCATGCAGTTTCGGGTGCCGGTGCAGTGCTGTGCATGTTTATTAGTTTGGTGGAAGTGCTGTTGGAGGTACTCAGCCGGGTGCTAAGCAGTTTGGGGCATGCAGTTTGGGGCATGCAGTTTGGGGTGCTCATGCTGGTGCTGTAGTTGGGGGTACCAGGTAGGTGTTGTCAGACGCTGGTGATTTAGCATTAGGGGGAAGGGATTATGCTGGTGTAATTGGTCATGTTTGGTCCATTTGTGGGTCAAAGAATGTCAGCCCAGGTCTGTGGATGATCTTCTTGTGCCTCACGGTTGCTGCCTTGGTCCTGGCCCTCTTGAGCCTTCAGGGCTTCCACGAGGTGGACGAGGGGGTGCGCGGCACCGCCTGCTTTTCCGCGCAGCTGGTGCAGGCGCCGGCTGTACGCTCGGCGGTGTGGGTTCCATTTTTGGTCAGTAGCGAATCGACGGTATTTGACCTTGTCCGGTATTCCCAACTTTGGTCCATAGTCAAGGTTCCAGAAAATGAACCTGTTGGTTCCAGTGGGCCGAGTTTTTGGACTGCATTTACCCTGGGCGGCTGTGCGTCAATCAAAACCCCATCCAAACGGGTGCGTGCGGCCGCCGTTCCATTCTTTGCATGGTTCTGGGTAGGTCATTTTATTACCAGGTTTTGATCATGAATGTAGTCCAATTAAAGCAAGGGGATATTCCTGGGTTCAGTTGCAAGCCCCGCTTGGGTTTGAAGTCCCTCTTTCGGCGTTGCTCTTTTGCGGTGTTGGGAAGCACCCAGGGATCCCCAGACACTGCGCCGTCTCGGCACCACTGGGAATCAGGCCCCGATATGGCGATGCCCGTTAGGACTCCATCGCGGGCAACGAGGATTTGAACTTCATAGGTTTGGTGCCGGCCGTGGAGAGACTGGAGACCATAGCCAGCGTCTTAGCAGAGGACTCGGACTTCATGCGGGAGCTCAAAGGCTTGCTGGACCGCACTGTGGAGATCGAGCAAGCTGCAGGCCTCTTGGCGGAGATGATGCGGGTTATGCAGTTCTTGCTGGGCGAGCCTCAAAACCAAGCGCCCGCGGGCTACATGCACAAGTGCCAGATTTGCGCGCCTTTGGCCGAGCTCTTGGAGACGGTGATCGCTCTCTTTGAGGGAGGTGTGGGCGTTGCACTGGCAAACGTGAGGACCACGGTGAACTCTCAACTGCAAGGCCCCGCGGTGAGGGAGATGCACCAATCCATTCAGGGCACGATGGCACCCATCCGTGAGGCCAAGAACCAGCTACTGGACCAGGCGGGATCTGAAAACCAAGGCCGAACATGGCCGACTTGTTTTTGCTTGTGGCCAGGTGGGCTTCTTTGTGAAGCAGGCAGAGGACGGCTTCCATCAGACCTCAGACTACGTGAATGGCGACGGTGGCCTTTTGCTTCCTGCCCTGGCAATCGTTGTCGCCGTGTGCTTTGTGATGTTCCTGCAGGGCGTGGCTGCTCTTGGCAGCTTCGGGTGTTGCCACCAGAGAGGCAAGGCCGAGGATCATGTATGTGTTCGCTGCTGCAGCTGCTGCGGCATGTGCAGCGCCTACTTTTGGGCTGCGCTCCTCTTCCTGCTTGGGGGCATCCTATTGATCGGGGTGAGCATTGGGAGCGGTGCCTGCCTGGTGATGATCGACTTTGACCAGCAGATGGGCGAGAAGCTCCTAACAGCGCTGGGAACACCAATCGACGACACGGTCGAGATGGCCTTGTTCCTTGCTGATAGGTGCATGAGCTTGAACGGCAATACCTCGGCCAGCAGCAACCTGGCGGACATCATCGAGCTCCCAGCCAGAAATCCATCCTACCCGGGTGAGAGGACGACGGTCCGTGCTGACGTCATAGATTTGGTGATCCTGCCGATCC
The DNA here is from genome assembly GCA_963377175.1 of Effrenium voratum. NCBI lineage: Eukaryota > Dinophyceae > Suessiales > Symbiodiniaceae > Effrenium > Effrenium voratum. The sequence continues at coordinate 408,185 of CAUJNA010003381.1, forward strand.
AGCAGAGCTTCGCCACCTTGGACCAAGCCTTGGGCACTCAGCCGCCCGCCGTAGCCAACATCTCGGAGTTGACGCGCCTGCGCGAAGTGATCGGATCAGTCAACATGAAAGCATTGTACTGGCCCATTCCGGTGGAGGTGGACAACCACCCAGTCTACTACAAGATGCTTGAGGCTTACTACATAGCAGGACTGCAGTGCCCAACTTTGGCATTAGACATCAGCTTGCCAGACCCCTTGGGCAATGTGAAGGTGCCGGGCCTGAATTCCATTGCGGTGGAGGGGTTTAGCGCCCAGGGCTACCTACTGGTACCCTCCCTGTCGCATGACATGGCCTCAGCCAACTGGACCTGCCCCGTCGCCCTGCAGGGCGTTTGCGGCACCGCTGCAAGCTCAACCACCCTCTTGACCGAGCGCTGCCTGGCGGGCAAGGCCTTTTTGGAGGAGAAGAAGCTGCCTTTGGCCACCGAGGCGGTCTTCAAGTGCAGACACTTCCAGGACCCTGGAGGCACCCCAGGCACCAAGTGCGACATCACCAGCATGCACAAGGACAGCAACGGCACTTGGCACACCTGCCTCTACCCAAATGGCAGCATCGCCACCTTTGACGTGGACTGTACCCTGGACGAGTTTGAGCAAAACATGCGGGATTTCGACCTGGGCTTTTTGCGAGCATTCCAGTACCTTGATGACATTGTGGCGTCTCTCTTGTCTGGCGTGAGCGTGGATTTGAAGAGGCTGGTGACGGTCCACATCATCGAGCCTTTGCTCAGCCTGCTCGGTTCCTTCGACTGCAGCTTCATGCGGAGCTTCTGGCAAGGCCTCACAGATTCCTTGTGCTACCGATCGGTCAAAGGCTTCGGCATCCTGGCGACCAACTACGTCTGGCTGGGCATCCTCTACCTCGGAATCTCAGCCCTGATGTTTGTCCCCTGGCGCATCTCCCGGGACACCAAGGACAGCTACGTCACAGCGGAGCCGGCCCAACATTGATGTTTGTCTACCCTTGAAACCTTTGCTGGGAACCCTTGAATCATTGCCCATCATGTGTTTGTGTACCTTAGTCTCGCCTTAGCGTGTTTCAACTGGCGGCCACAGCTGCCTGTTCCAACATCATCGCATTGTGTCACGGCGCTTTTAAACACAGGGCCTGCCCTGAGTCGAACATTCGGAAAGTTTGCATGTCACCGAAACGGCGTATGCAAACGTATGCGACTGAATCTCCGCGAAGCGGTGCTGTACAGGATCCAGACTCCATTTCGCCCAGGCATGTCAGCACGTTGCGTTGTGCTGAGCCGATTTGAGCAACGTCTAAAACCTCCATGCGCGTGTTTAGCGAGACCGTGTCATACCCGTTGCGCAATCAACACCTCCAAGGGCATAAGGTGTCGCAAGCAGATAAGGGAGCCGCGATGCGTAAGCAGTCATTACTTGTTACATGTCCATGTGTACTGCACTTGCGTTGAACAGTTGCAATTTTCGATTTACAGCTGCCAAAGTGCACTTTGCTTGCTGCATTTGCAAAGGAAACGCCATTGTGCAAGCCGCCTTTCCAGTAATTGCAGGCGGTGTTCCATGCACAGGGGTTGCATAAGGCCTACGTGCTCCAAAGTCGCATCGCTTTGGCATGCTTTTGCACGCATTTGGTTTCGTCACACGTCCTGCACTCTCCTTGTTCTCATCTCGTGGCTTTAAGCTAGTCAGCCGGATGCTAGTCAGGCCAGCAATTCCAGCCAAGGCTGGTGCCTCAGACTGTGGGGCTGGCATTCATTCGCCCTGTTCATGTCAACTATTTGCGCAGTGCATGCTGAGCATTGCCAAAACAGGTGATAGCTGTGACTACTTGGGTTGTAGCTAAGTTGGCAGGATTTCCATTCCAACAAGCAAGCCACTGGGAATTACGTGGGCAGGACACTTTCCGTGATTCGTGGGTCTGAGACTTGTTCTGTCCAATGGAACCTTCTATGGGTCGGTTTCATGCTGCCAGCGGCCTAGTTGCCTTGGGCAAGTGAGCAGGTGGCTAAGGGGGACCAACTACAACTCGCTTGAGATGCGATTCGCTTGGTGCAAGTTTTCCAGCTAGCTGCGCCAGAGAAAGGCTGCAGAACGAAAAACAGATTTCGGGCCCTTGAACCCACTAAGACCCCGGAGGCTGGCATTTGTTGGCAGGCCTCCTGGCTAAAGACAGGAACGTGAGCAAAGGGATGCGACACCGTCACCAAGCTGCATGTTCCTGAATCCTGTTTCCTTTTGACATCTATTCTCCTGTATCCATTCAATTTCTGGCCTAGCCTGGGCTAGCCTAGTCCATTGGCCACTTGAGAGGTGACTGAGAGGTGACTGCCACGTATGCTTGTGAAGGTAGATGCTTGCTTCAGTAAGGTGTATGTAGCTGACAGTGCAACAATGGTCTGCTTTCAGGCATGCGCCGCGCCCACAATTTCTCAGCCCTTGGCAACACATGCGGTGAGAGCTATAAAAGCAGCTGTGATTCAGAATGAGTTGCAAGGACGGACAGGGACCCTTCCAACACACCACGCAAACAAAAGCGCAACAGTACACACAGAGCTTCTGCAGGCTCCAGCTTGCTGGCGGTAGAAGGTAGGCAGTTAACCCCCCCCCCCCCCACCCCACCCCACCCCACCCCACCCCACCCCACCCCACCCCACCCCACCCCACCCCGCGTTGTTACAGCCAGATTGGGTTATCGCGTCACCATGGAGAGCGAGCTGAAAGCTGCCCTGGTTTCGCCAGAGAAGCGCTTGCCGCCCACATTGCGAATCATCCGGTTGCTTGCCGCTTGCCCGGCAATGTCACAGAACTGCAAACACGCAACCAGCAAGAGTTCTCCGCCAGTGCTTTCTACTGCAAGGGCCTGGCTCACAGGTTGCTTAGGGGAAGTGCACTAGGCTTGGTGGAAAAGTCGGTGACGGCGCGCTGTGACTGGCTTGCACATAAGGCCAATGGCATATCTGGGACTCTGGCCCCTTTGCTGTGGCTGCTCGATGGCGCGTCTTGCCGACCCATCCAGGACAGCTGGTCATGCCAGCATGCTTTGCCCAAAAAGCCACCCAGCTGTGCAGGTCAACGAGCACTTAGACGGGATTGAAGTCATTGCGAAGGGCCTTGACAATCCCAGAAGAGCCTTGCTGTACCTGCATGGAGGTGCTTCTTGCATTGTATGCCCCTGGGAGACTGGTACGGCGCTTCAATATAATGTGTTGGAAGCTTTGTTGGCAGAGAGCTTGCGCTGCTCAAAAACTTGGGGATGGAAGGGTTCGCCAGCCACATGCCCCAGGTGCCCATTTCTTTGGCTCAGTGTGGACTCATCGCGAGTTCCTAGCTCCTGGGCCGCACTGTTGTACAAGGAGTTGTGGAGACGGCAGCTGAAAAGCACAAAGTGCCTTGCCAAGCTCAGGGGCGAATCTCTAATGCCTGGGGTACACGGGTGGTGGCCATCAACTACCGGCTCAGCCCAGAACATGCATTTCCAAGTAGCCTCGAGGATACCCTCACTGCTTCTTGGCATGCAGGGCTGGGCCTTGAAGAGAATTGCAACTGTGCTCCCAGTTGGAGGCCGTAGCGTGATGTCACGGGGTTCCTTCTTCGGAAAGGGTTTGACTTTAGAATGCATGCAGGCTTGGACGTGGATGCTGGCACCTTGGATTTGTTGGGCGGCGCGCGTGCGTGCGTGCGTGCGTGGGTGCGTGCGTGCGTGCGTGCGTGCGTGCGTGGGTGGGTGGGTGGGTGGGTGGGTGGGTGGATGGGTGGGTGGGTGGGTGGGTGGGTGGTGGGTGGGTGGGTGGTTGGGTGGGTGGGTGGGTGGGTGGGTGGGTGTGTGGTGTGTGTGTGTGTGCGCGCTTGTGTGCGTGTGCGTGTGGTGTGTGCGTGTGTGCGCGTGTGCGCGTTGTGTTGTGTTGTGTTGTGTTGTGTTGTGTTGTGTTGTGTTGTGTTGTGTTGTTTTGTGTGTGTGTGTGTGTAAGTGTGTGTGTGTGTGAGAGAGTGTGTGTGTGTGTGTGCGTGCGTGCGTGCGTGCGTGCGTGCGTGCGGGTGTGTGTGTGTGTGTGTGTAAGTGTGTGTAAGTGTGTGTGTGTGTGTAAGTGAGTGTGTGTGTGTAAGTGTAAGTGTGTGTGTAAGTGTGTGTAAGTGTGTGTAAGTGTGTGTAAGTGTGTGTGTGTAAGTGTAAGTGTGTGTGTGAGTGTGTGTGTGTGCGCGTGCGTGTGTGTGTGTGTGTGTGTGTGTGTGTGTGTGTGTAAGTGTGTGTGTGTGTAAGTGTGTGTGTGTGTGTAAGTGTGTGTGTGTAAGTGTGTGTGTGTAAGTGTGTGTGTAAGTGTGTGTAAGTGTGTGTGTAGGTGTGTGTGTGTAGGTGTGTGTAAGTGTGTGTAAGCGTGTGGGTGTGTGTGTGTGTAAGTGTGTGTGTAGGTGTGTGTGTAGGTGTGTGTGTGTGTGGGCAAGTGTGTGTAGTGTAAGTGTGGGTGTGTGTAACTGTGTGTGTGTAGGTGTGTGTGTGTGTGGAAATGTGCGTGTGTGTGTGTAACTGTGTGTGTGTGTGTGCAAGTGTGGGTAAGTTTGTGTAAGTGTGTGTTTGTGTGTATGTGTGCCTGTGTCTTTGTCTGTGTCTGTGTCAATGTCTGATGTGTCTGGGTTGGTGTCTGCGTCTGCGTCTGTGTCTGTTTCTGTGTGTCTGTGCGTGTGTGCGTCTGTGTCTGCGTCTGTGTCTGTGTCTTTCTGTGTGTCTGTGTGGGTGTGTGTGGGTGTGTGTCTGTGTCAGTTTGTGTCTGTGTGTGTTTGTGTGTCTGTGCATGTGTGTGTTGCTCTGTGTGTGTCGCTCTGTGTGTGTGTGTGTCGCTCTGTGTGTGTGTGTGTCTGTGTGTTTGTGTCTGTGTCTGCATATGTGTGTGTGTGTCATTGTGTGTGTCTTTGTGTGTGTGTGTGTGTTTCTGTGTGTGCGTTTGTGTGTGTGCTTGTGGGCGCGTGCGTGTGCTTGTGCTTCACATGCGTTGTGCACGTGAGAATGTGCGTTCGTGCAGAGCTACGATTCCTGTTTTCGAGTGTTTGCCTAGACTGCAGCTTGCCCATTCCTCGGCCCGTGCTGAGGAGCAGTATCCAGGCCCGTGCCTACCCTGAGCACTCAAATGATGTGAATGAGGTGTTGCTAACACTTGGCTTGGTTTCACCATCACCAACAAAAGACTTTTCGTGCCCCGTTGCAGGCCACGAGGTGGCTGTGGCCGGGGACTCCGCAGGCGGAACTTTAGCCTTTGGGCTCTTGGTGCGTCTTGCGCAGCTGCAGCGCTCGCAGCCGCAGCTCTGCATCGGCATCTCCCCTTGGCTTTGCCTGGAACAAGTGCCGCGGATCTTCCGACGCATCAGCAGGCGCACAGCCTTCAGTGAATGGCGCTGTGCCATGATTGCAGCGTAACTATCAATTGCTCAGCTTTTAGGCCTTCATTTGCACATGGGCGCCCCACATGTATACACTACGCTGGTGGTAAAAGCGCATTATGTCCCTCCCGGGTCTACGTGGTTGAGCCTCGATGTCTAGAGTTGTTCTTGTTCACTACTCCTGGACTTCACCCAACACACGCTCAACATGCAAGTGAGCTGACGGCAACCCAAGATGAAAGTATCGTTTCTGGGCCCAAAGCATGACTTGCGAAGGCTTGCTAACTGTAGGCGCAAGCGTCGCGCAATCCCTGCAGGATGTATGCACAAGGCCATGCTGTCAGAGATCCTTTGGTGTCCCCGTTGCACGTTGACGCGGAGGTGGCTAAAAGTTTCCCCCCGGTCATCATCCATGCAGCCGAAGAAGAGTGGTTTACCAAAGATGCCGAGGGCATGGCTTCTTTGTGTCAGAGGGTAGGAGTTGCAGCTGATCTGAAGCTGTACACTGGAATGATCCATGGTTTCCAGGTGTTTCCCTTATTGTTTCCTGCGAGTTCTCAGGATTCCTTACAGCGAATTTGCTCATTCTGGGACCAGTTGGCAGGAAGAAAATCTTGCCTGTGACTGCTTGCCAGCCACGACTTTTACAGTTCTAGAA
>CAUJNA010003381.1:419226-434226 GCA_963377175.1 Effrenium voratum
TGGCAGCACGCAAAAACGGGTCAAGCATAAGAGAGCCAATTCAAGTCTCCACGTTTGGGTGGCAGTGCGTGGGTTGAGCCTAGAGGGCTGCGCCAGCCAAGAAAAGATCAGATTGGCCCAGCTTGCGGAAAGGGTGTGAGGTCTCTTTCCAGGTGCCCGTAAGAAAGTACCACATGGTCGCTGGAAGTTTTTGCTAGGCCGCCAAAAGTTCGGTGATGTTGAGAGCCTTGTTGGATCGTCGGTGCAGGCAATTCCTGCTTCGCTCCCCTCCCCAGCACTCTTGCGTAAGCGATGGCGAGGTGCTGCTGACTTCGGCCACGCAAGGTGCGGAAAGTGCTGCACATGCCTGCAACTTCATGCGTGAGGTCTCGTGAAACAGGGGGTTTACTTTTGGGACCAGGCATGAGCAGGGTGTTTTTTTAGAAGTGAACAGATGCGTAGGGCAGCGTTGGCGGCTGGCCTTCGGCACGATCCGCACCATGGTTGCCCAGCAGGTCTTGGCAAACGCGCGGCTCAGCTGCAGGTGTCAGGGCTCAGACGCTCGTTGACAAGCAAATCCGTGCATCTCATCGGTTCAGATGCCCGGCTTTTGTTTGCACTTGTTTTGCCTTGAGATGGGCTGGGGTCGCCTGAGGATTTGCTGCAATGCAGCGGGTGCGACCTTGGCAAAAGAAGCTCGATGGCGGGAAGCCACGCAGCACTTCGGGAGGATGTGCCTTGTTTGGGCCCAGCCGAGATGGAGCGCTTGCTGCAAATGGGTCGAAAGAGAAAGAAACCTCACGCCTTTTCGTTGCAGGCCCAAGCCGTTGCAGGCAAAAGTAAGCCATACCCTGAGAAGCCGGAATGGTCTTGGTGTTTTGAGCTGTACCCTGTGCTGTTGAGAAGCTATACGAGGCAAGTGTTGCCAAGCCGTGGGAAACTTACAGGCCTCGAACCGATACCCAAATCGAGAATTGGTTGATACCTAAACGATAGTCATGCCTGCCAAATCCGACCCAACTGCCTAGTAGCACGCCTGTGTTTTTGGGTTTGAATTCACACCAGCTCCTCGAGTTCCTCTTCCTGATGACCGAACCGGCTTTTGAAACGCGCGAAACAACGGCTGCCTGCTGCCTGCGTTTCCTATTCGCGTTGCGTGGCCACGTCCACACTATAGTGCACTTAACAACTCGTAGCCCCAACGCATGGTAAACCAATGCTGAGGAAAAAATGATACTGACCGATACTTGGGTACAAGGTTCCAAAGGTTTCATACGGGGTTCTATTTCAGCCTGGATGGTTTTTTGTCACTCTACGCTGCTTTGGGTGGCAGCTGCCAGATAGCATCAAAGAGCCGAACAGATTCCTTTTGTTCGCCTGTTTGAGCGGACAAGCAGAGGGCCGTTTTGCTGCAAGTTGTGTGCCAGGCGCCAGGTGGCAATTGAGCCCGATGCGGCCACGTACAAAACCCTTCGAGGTAGCTGGAGGATGGCGTGGCTTGGAAGCGCTTACGTACTTGGTTTTCCATGCCACTGCCAATAATGCATGCGGTTTGTTATGGTTTGGTGTTGTCCTTCGCTCCACAATGTCAGGTTTGCAGCTTGTGATTGGCTGTCAAGTTATATATTTATGCTTCTTAGGCTTGGCATTTTGCAGAAGGCTTTTGCAGCCAGCGTGCAAGTCACTGATACTCTGGCGAATTGCGCGGCTGCTTCATGTGCTGACCTGCTGCGATGGCGGGAGGCTCTGCCGATGCTCTAAGCTGTGAGTATTTTAAGCGGGGGGCATGTCACAGCCAACATTGGGAATGGTCTATTTATTTGTAGACTCAAGACATTGCCATTGAGCCGTGGTCACAAGGACAGAATAATAGGATTCACAGGGATGGTTCTCATCATCATGCTGACTGGAGCAACAGTTACGACTGGGATGCCATGACCAAAACGAGTTCCAGTGTGTTGCATCGCTGCTGGCCGTGTTTAAACCGCAGGTGCTTGCCCTTTTGTTCGACATGGCCACGATGTTCATCCAGTCCACGGTGGTGAGCTTCTGTGCTGCAAGATTTTGTGGAGAAGCCTTACAAATCAAGGTCTTCACATGACTTGGTTGGGATTCCGATCTGCAAGAGGGTGTTGAAAGCAATGTCATCGCACTGGGCAAGGCACACAGTACTTATGGCAATCCCTTCATCGTACACGGTGAAGTCTGTGCTTGCAGCTCACTGGGTGTTGTTTTGCACAAACTGCTAGGCCAAGTCGTTGACCCTAGCTCTACGTTTGCGCTTGTAGTGTGTTCGGTGAAGCCTTTGGCGAGCTGAGGCTTCAATACTGCAATCAACGTTTGCAGCAAGCTGTGCCTTTGGCGATGTGCCTCCGCACGCTTGCAGGCAAGCCACGGGAGCCGTTTGCGGCCCTTGACACATGTTCTGCCTATGGCGAGCTTATGTGGAGGTATAACAAGCTCACCATGATGAAGGTTCTTTGCTTGGGCATCCCTTAGTTCAGCTTTTGGAAGTATAGCAGTACTTGCTGACATGTTAGATTGCAGCTGACTGAGGTCGCAGCCTTTTTCAGGCTGAGCACCTTCCCTCTAATCAGTTTCCCCGAAATAAATACGGCCCCCCCAATTTTGATAATTATTGACTCGGATTAGAGGTCGACCGGAGTTCATTTCCTCTTCGGTCCTCGTCCAAATGGGCTCCCCACCCCTTTCAAAGCGTGAAAGTCGCAGTTTCCGAGCAACAAGTTCAAATAAAACGGTTGGAGGTTGTTTCAACGTTTTGCGGCTCAAAAAGCAATTTTGAATTTGGAATTACCATTAATGAAACAAATCAATATTAATTTTTAGGAGGTTGGGTCCTGGACTAATCTTGGGCTGGGGGCGAGAAATCGGCCAGATGAGTATTGGTTTGGAAATGGCCTAGTCCAGAAGTAGCATGGGGACCGGCCTGGGAGAAACCACATGTATTCGGACGAATTTATGAAAATAGGGGGACGAGATAGGGCAGTGTGAGAAAAGCCGAAAATGTACTTAGATCGGGTAGGCGATGAGTTCATCACTAGGCGCTCTGCGCTTTGTCCCGAGGATTCTCAGAGAAAAGGCGTGTGTTTCAATCACAAGTTGCGGGGAAACGCCTTGCATCGGTGCAGCTCCGGACTTCGATGCCGACGTCGCTCGAAGCCGATAAAGCCGATAGGCCGCCAGCGAGATGCTGCAGCCCAACACGGTGACTGTAAGACTTTGGTATACTTTGGTGCATTTTGCTTGGATGTTAGGTCATTAACTTTTTGCCAACTAATGGGCTTTCCCTATTAAAACACTAAAAGTTAGTCACTTTTAAACAACTTTTAGCAATTTTCCGTATGAAACCACCAAAAGTTAGTCACTTTTAGCAAGGAGTTAGCAACCGAGGTGACCTTCAACTCGAGCCTGGGCGCCATGGCGTGGCACCGCGCCGCGGCGGTGCTCTGCGAGATGCGCCGCTCGCAGCTGGCCCCGGCGCCTCGGACCAAATCCGCGGGGATTTCAACCAGCGGAGGGCGTCAAAACGGCTTAAGAAGAAGGGAATGTGGGAATAATCCAAGGGATTCCCAAGGAAACCACAAGGGATGGTAAAAGAAGGGGGTTATTCCCTCATTCCCTACTGAGTACCAGCAAAAAGAGCTGCAAGTGGGCCATGGCGATGGCTATCTGATTTTGAAGGGTGGAAAGTCCGAATGGCCTTTGGGCACATCGAAGCGCACAGGCTGAAGCAGTTCCAGCATGAGGGGCATGCTGGTCCACTGGTCCCTGCAACCGCGTTCCATGTCTTGAGGCATAGTTTGCGTGGCCAATCTCAGTATGACCCTCCTCATTTTTGTTTCTCCGGGCCCACCACCAGAACAAGTGCCGATTAACCTGTCGAAGCCGAACCAAAGTGTTGCTTACTGAAGGCATTTGTGCGCTGCAGCCTGCGCATTGCTCAGCAACAGTCTGTTTGCTGAAGGCTTTTGCGGGCTTCAGTCAGTGCACTTTTATTCGCAGATTGCGGAAGGCTTGGGCTAGGCTGCAGCCGACTGGGCAGCCAATGCAGTTGGAATCAAACTACTGCTTACTGAAAGCTTTGTGGGCCGTAGGGGTTAAACATGCTGCCGACTACTCAAGGCTTCTTTGAACTTTGAATTTGCTCTTTGGGGCGTTTGAACTTCACAAACGTGGATCTTTTGGGCAGGTGATGGCAGGTGTTTGTTACTGTCAGTGGGCTCAACAGTCAGTTGGCTTCAGCATCGACCTCGCACAGTAACCCATCCAAAAAGTCCCTGGGCAGGAGTGTGATAATATCACCTATAAGAATGAGATCGAACATCGACATCAGCCCTCTATGTTCCGATCCCGACCCAGCTGGACTTTCAATTCGGGAGCATTGTCCTTTTTGGTTTTCCTGGTTTACCTGGTGCTTTAATCACCTACCAGGGAAACCCATCTATTTCCCCTAAAAGGACCCCTAGGTTCGGGAGCAGGACTCCTTGAGCTGCAATTCGTGCATCAGCGCCTGTGAGCGCAGCGGGCACTGGCAGCCAAGCCTTCAGCTGACCGGACTGGACTTGCAGGGCTTCAATGCTGCGGCCTGCCGAAAGCAAGCAATGACAATGATGTTCCGGGTGTTGTAGGTGCCCCTGAACATTGCTGGGCGCCTTTTTCGTTGCCTTGCTGAGTCAAGACCCTCTGGATGCAATGGCAGAGCGAGAGAGAGAGAATGATGTTCCGGGCCGGGTGCAAAAAATAGGTTTTGCTTGGCCGGTGCTGACCGTTCCACCAAAAAGGACACGAAAGGATGTGCAAGTCTAAAGTTGGTCCGACCCCCTGCTTAACACCCGGCAATGTATTTGTCCAACAAGGGCCTTTTCCCATGCAGGCACAAGGGAGGTGATGTATGAAGAGAATTGTTCACCGTTTCGACTTGGGAAAAGATGCCAGGCTCCAACCTAACCAGCCCTCACTGCAGACTTCTGTTTGGCTCTTGGGACATCCTGCAGGAGCTGTTGCATGCGCACCCAGAGGCCAAGTTGGCAGTGCCAGGGCCTTTTTGCTGAGGCCATCAGCTGCAGCGGGAGCCGCTGGTGGAATGCACTGCAGCTTTTTGCCTCCATGGCCGAGCGTATGCAGCCAAGTTGCCCGGCAATGCAAACGCTCACGGCAGGCGTTGCTCATGACATGGCTCTGAGGTTTGGTGAGCCAGAATGCGGTGCCTTGGCCCAAAACCCTTGCACGTCTCACACGGGATATTTTTTGTTGAGGGTTGTTTGTTTGCGGGCACTTGAGGTCCTCAGTGCCTGTGATAAGGGCGGCGAATGGCTAAGAGCATTGTCTTTGCTGCAGGCTTGGCACAAGCAGAGGACCTAACCTGGTAGGAACAGTCTGCTTCCAAATGCGCAGAGTTTGACCGCCAGGACAGAGCAAGATGCTTTTACCTACAACTCGTCCATCAGTGCTTGCGACTGGATTCAGGCCTTGCGATGCTTCACGATCATGGCTTCCTCCTGGATGTCGCCAGACTTGGTCAGTTACAATGCCCTTTCCCACGCTACTGGATCTGCGAAAATGTGGACCCAGAGTTTGTCGCGCTTCGGCTGCATTGTGGCTTGAGCATTCCAGGCTGCAAGATTGATCATTGCTTGCACCCCACAAGGCTCTTCCATGATGTGCGCCCTGACTCTGCGAGCTATGGCAGTGCATTGATGGCATGCAGTAGCTCCTGGCTGCTGGCTGTGAGCATTCTGGTCACTATGCGGCAGGAGGCGCTGCGGCCTGCGGCGGGCCTTGTGAGCACTGCCGTCAGCGCCTGCGAGCAGAGCTGGGAGCCGGTGAGGCCGCAGGTCCTGAGCCAAGCGATGAGCTGAGGCAAAGCACGTCAAGACCTAGCCCCAGCTCCCCAGCTCCAGCCACGCGCATGTGTGCTCCTTTGGCCAAAACCTGATGTGCGCCTGGACCGGGCAAGCTACCATGGGCGGTGATGGCGATGGAGACGAGTTGTGATGTTGGGACTGCTTCGTTGCAATCCTGGCGGGGGAAGGCATGCTCCAGCTTAGAGCTCCAAGACAGGCAGACATCAGACCCTGCAAGCCAACTATGTGCTGCCGGCAGTCAGCACATGTTGCCAGAAGCCAGCACCTGTTCGACATCAAAATGCGTGAACTGCTTCCTGCTGAGTACGACACACCTTCTGCCAAAAAAGTACACAGCCGCCAGAAGATTCTGATTAGACGCTCGTAGTTGCGAAGAAAGTGCACTGTGCTGTCACTTTCATTGTCAAATATTTTCGAAGCAGAGCAGGACGTGGCCAGGGCACGGGCTTCTGAAGCCTAGAGCTACCATGCGTAACAAGAGTGCTCGGATAGTGCTCAGATATATGCGATAGCAGCTTTTGTGCGCTTGCTTGGTCACCTTGCCTGACACCTGTGCATCAAGAGCATCGCAGCCGTCTACGGAATCAATCCCACACATCCCCAGACGATTCTCACCTTGAGCTGCTAGGCGGGAGATTGGGATTGCATCATGTCGTGGGTGTGGGGCTTGCCGGGGGTGGGTTGCGGGGGGGTGTTTTCGAAAGTGGGAGGTGATTTGGCACTGAGAAAAAACATGTCTTAGCCAACAAAGGTTGACATGGTGAAGCCATGTGAAGCCCACCAATTGGGGAAGGCATGGTTTCTTTTGGCACAGTCCAAATCCAAACTTTCCCTGGCTTTGATCAAGGCAACGTGGAGCTTGGCACATGCGCGACGGCAGCTCTCCCGTCGCGCCCCCAGCTGGCCTTTGCCGTGTCTGGCTTGCGCAGACCAATAGATACACAGGGGAGGGGTTGCAGTGACTCAGGGGCGCAATGTCAATGGCCGCTGGCAAGAACTGCTGGAGCTTTGGCATCAGCCACGGCGCCTTGGCAACAGATCCAGGCGGTAGCGCCAACCCGATCGGCGAATCGCCGATCGCCTGAGGATCGAACAGGTCTTCGCGAACAACCTAATTCGCGCCTGCCAGCGCGCGGACGAGTGGCGCCATGCACTAGCAGTGTTTGGGGAAATGCCGGCACGACGCGCTGTCCCAGACAGGACTGAGCCCCCAAAGGTCCTGACTCTAAATAAGGGAGGCCAGGTTGGAAGGATACAACGGATATCAACTGATACAAGGACACAGTCAATCAATCGAACTCAGCAGGGCGGTGCTACAAGGGCTTTGCCCCTTGACAAGCTGCAATGTTCCAACGTTGCGAGGGCTCACAGATGTTCACAGCCAGCAGGCGTCCCACTGTTGACGGACCAATCCCTGAACCGCTTTCTCTTGGTTGCAAGCATGTTGGAATGACCGAAACCCTGCATGGAGGTGGTTCATTTGTTTGTTGTGTGATTTGGATTGTGTGATGCCGTGTTTGTGCAGCTGGAGGCAGGCTGCACATGAGTTCCTCGCTGCATCCAACGTCGATTCCGTGCGAGGATCACTTTCGTCTCGGCCACCGCAGCCTGCGCCAAGCAAAGTTTGTGGGGAGTGGCACTCAGCCTTTTCCACGACATGCTGGATAGCAAAGTGACTCCAGCACCTTGGCTGCCTGGAGCCACAGGGGATCGCTAAATGGAAGCCCCAAGGTGCTGCAGGAAAGCACCCACCGAGTGTCATCGAGCAAACGCCCGGCTGGGTCGAAAATTCCTCTGTTCGGACGTGCGTCGTGATTCTGCTTGCATACGGGTCATATGGGCGTCAAACAGTCCTTGACCAGCTTGGGAAGGGGCTTGTTTTATTTGCGTCATTGCGTTATAGCCCTGTAGTCAATTGTTCTTATCCACATGTTTTTGCGTTCGCCGTCGGCAGGCGCAAGGTGTTGATTGTTGGTGGCAGCTGCCACTCAGGCTGGCTTTGGGGCATATCTCAGAAATGTCCTGCTTGGGGATTCGCATTGCTATGACTTGATTTGCGGCGGAGTAGGCCTTAGACTTTTCTCGAAATAAATAAAGACACGAATAAACAAAACAAATGAATAAAGAAAGACTGTACAGAAAGTATATTAATAGCGAAAGACAGACGTAAACAAAAATATACAAATACAAAAGACATACATAGAACATAAGCAAAGACGGAAATACCGGATTCAATAAAGAGATACAACAATGAAGTATGGAGGTAAAGTTCATAATACATAATAAGTATAATGACACGTAAATGAACAGAACAACACAGTTCTAAATCATATTGAAATGCATAAACATGAAACAGAAAGGAAACAAAGACAAACAAGCAATGACAATGAATAACATTAACGAATAATGACAAAAGACATACATAAATGAAGAAAGACAAATACAGAAATCAGGAGATGGAGAGGGAGAGTGCGACGTTTGAATCACAAGACCCCACACGCAGTCCATTTGCCATGACATCACCCGCAAGCATTCACTGCTTTGTGGGGCACAGACGTTGAGCAGCAATCCTTACTCGGAAACGTAGCGTGACGAAATCCGCATACTGGGCTTTACCATGCAAGTTTCATCGGCGTCAATTTCAGACAAGATCTCACGATTGAGTGGCAGCTTGCATGTGAGCTTTGAGGACGTCGTGAACTACAACTCGCTGATCAAAGTCTGCCAAACTTGCGGGCGCTGGCAGTTGTCTGCACACCTTCTTTACAGCATGCCAAGCCCAGACCACATCAGCTCCCTGGCAGAAAGATCTACCCAAGATGATCGACAACTCTCAAGCGCTTCAGTGGTCCAAGACAGGCTCAGGGTGGCCAGGTCCTGTCGGTTAAGTTACTGCAGTATCAGGTCCCAAGTGACACAGCTCCTGCAGAGTTGGTAGCTGCAGGGGTACATTCACATGAATGTTTTTCAATCTCGTCTAGGGGTTGAGTATTTGCAAAGTTATATTGGCCCACGCTAGGCTTTGCCACCACCATCGGCGCTTGTGAGAAGGGCCGGGCCTGGGAGCACGCGCTTGCGGTGCTTTTCGGGATGCCGGAGGAGGCAAGCGACTCTCACGCCGTAGGCCACCAGCTGCGATGGATATGGCTGTGGGTCAACAAAAAGGTACCCGAAATGGGTTGCCCTGGGCCTGCGGTCCCCTAGTGGTTTAATCTTGACCCACACCCATAAGGCATCACTTGCAGGATCGTGTTGGATTGTCGCGTCCCTTCCAATGTTCTCCCCACGGCCGGAATTTCAGCCAGCCGTCAGTCGAAACCGACCTCAGGCTCTCAAACAAACTGCAACCTCCCCACCCGTTGCCAGTGAGAGAGGTGCTTCCCTCTGGGATTGCCTGTGGTGCTGCCGTGAATGCCTGCAAGACAGGCAGGGTGTTGGTTGCTCAGCCTCCACAATGCAAGTTGCACTTCGCAGCCTTGATTTGTGGCCAAGGTAATTTAAAATATATAACTTATTTTTTTTTTTATTTTTTTTTATTTTTATTTTTTTTTTTTTTTTAAAAAAGGCTGACCCCTGGCATCCCCCTGGCATCCCCTGGCGCAACACACTGTGTGTGGGGGGGGGGGGCGGTGCAGTATCGGAGAGGTGGACACTGGGAGCAAGTTCTGGCTCTTCTGGAGGCGCTGCAGGCGATGCAGGCCTGGCTGAGGAAGCAAGGGGCGTTTTCCTCTAGCATTCTGAGTCGTTTCAGCTTATCTTGTGTGGCCAAACGTTCTTCACGGGGCGCGAACAGGCCACGCCAGACGAAATCAGCTACAATGCGGCCATCGTCGCTTGCAAGCACAACTGGCAGATGGCCCTGGGAATGTTCGAGAGGCCAGCTTGACTCAGCACGACATGGGGTTGACTGCTGTTCATGCAATCTGGAACTGCCACTGTATCGGTTCCCGCGGCACAGCCCACGTGGACCTGCGGTCCCTTTCCTGCCATGCGCCTGGAACAGCAACTCTTAAGGGCCCTAGCGGAAAAGCAGCCTAGGGAAACAAGTGCATATCGGCTTTGCAGCTTGGTTAGAAAGGCCTAGTTGTTCATTGCAGCTTGCTGTGACATTGGCCAGGATGCGAGTCCAGGATATTCGCCCAGATGTCGTCAGCTACGGCTCGGCCTTGCACTCCTGTGGAGCTTGCGGTCGCTGGGAGCAGGCGCTGTGCCTCTTCCACAGCTTCCGAGTCATGGCTGCAGTGTCAGGCTCTCATGCGAGAATGCAAAGATGGGCACAGCCAAGTACGTGGTTTGCGCAAGCATAGGGAGGCAAGAACGGACACGCTTTGCGTCAGATCACTGCTTGCCAGGATCTTCCGGACTCCAGGCCAACGAAGTGCTCTACAGCTCACTGATCAGTGCCTGCGGAGGCCAATGGCAAGCCGCCATGGCCATCATGCAGCTCATGTGCTCGGACCATATCCGGCCAGAGCCGTGGCAGCAGAGAGGTGCGGAAGAGAACTGGCATCAGTGTGTCAATTGGGTGTCCATTGGCTTAGGCGCCGGAACTTGTTCAGTGTTTTCTTCCCTCCTGGCCTGTACCGCTGCGCTCAAGTTCTCTGTTGAAACACTGCAGCAGCTATGTATGTACGATGGCATCGCTGAAGGCGATTGCGGCTTGCGCGTGTCATTTCCATGTTGCCAAGTAATGAAAGTATGCTTGATTTTGACTTTGTAGATGTTGTGTCCATCAAGGCCACGCAGAGCTGCTCTTTCTCGGTTGATTGTAGCTTTTGCGTGGTGAGCACATGCTTTGTTGTGAGCCTTTGCGAGTCTCGTCGTGAGCAAGAAAGTGCCACTGAGCTAGCACAGCTTTCGTTTGCTTTCCAGCACCTGAGGACGTGTTCGTTTACGGTGCTGCCATTAGCTCCTGTGAGCAGGACGGGTGCTGGACAGAGGCCTTACATTTGATGGATCGCCCTTCAGCTGCACTGCGAGTTGGCCAGCTTTACTCGGCCCCCTTTGTGCATTTGCAGCCCAGCTTCCAAGGAATGGTAGAAATACAAGTGGCCCCCAACTTGATTTGCTGCAATGCCGCCATCAGTGCCTGCGACAAAGGCAGGTAATTTGTTGCTTTGACAAGCGACTTCGATCCACGCCGTATCGCCTGCCGGGAGTATTTCGTCAGGCGGTCAATGGCAGTGGGCGCTGGCCTTGTTCAGCAGCCTGCCATCCCTCTCCATCCGAAGAGACACCATCACTTTCAGTGCAGCTTCTTGACCAGCTTCGCTTGCGGGCTCCGGACAGATGTGCTCTTTAAGCTTCGGTGGCTCAGGCTATCAGTGCCTTCCAAGAGTGCCATGAGTGGGGCGCAGCCCTACACCTCCTCAGCACCATGACCAAGAAGGGCATTGCTCCCAATGAGCGGCTTGCCTTTGCACATCTACCAAGGTATCAGAGTTGAATTCTATGCGTTTGTTTATTTTTTTGTTCGGCTCCATGGAGTGAATCATGCCTCGTTACCATATGAGCTACAATCAAAACTCGGGTCGATGAAGGTTAGCAAGGGAGAATCCCAACCATAGATGAGTCCAGCCGCCTCTTTAGTTCTTTATATGGTTCTGGGTCCAGGTTTTGATTAGGACTCTTGAACCAAGGATTACTTACACAACAGCCATCAGTGCCTTGGAGAAAGCTTGCCGCTGGCACGAAGCACTCGAGATGACATACAGGACAGTACTCTCCTGTGCCTGCTGGTGTGGCTTGGCATGAGTGATGCATTCGCTGGGCCGCAAAGCGTTTTGGGATCTCCCGCAGGATGGCTGAGCTGCGCTTGCAACCAACTCTAGCGACCTATGGCGCAGCAATGAGTGCCTGCGACTCTGCTGCTGCTTGGGGCTCTGCACTGCGACTTTTGGAAGATATGTCGCTCCTTGGCGACGCAAATGAATGCAGGATTGTACCCAGGTCAGCATGAGAAGCTGGGCTAGTTGAGCCCGCTATTGTTCGGGCGCCTCATTCAAATTATTTGTGTATGTGCGTGCGTGCGTGCGTGCGTGCGTGCGTGCGTGCATGGGTTTGTGGGTGGGTGGGTGGGTGGGTGGGTGGGTGGGTGGGTGCGTGGGTGCGTGGGTGCGTGGGTGCGTGGGTGCGTGGGTGCGTGGGTGCGTGTGTGAATGTGTGTCTGTGTGTGCGCGCGTGTGTATGTGTGCGTGTGTGCGTGTGTGCGTGTGTGCGTGTGTGCGTGTGTCGTCGGCAATCATTCACCGCGGATTTGAAATATGCGGTTCCGTGTGCATGCTTGTTTCCTCGATAGGGGCTGGTTGGTCATGTGAGCGTCAAGCTTTTTAACCATGCTTACATCATCGGAACTAGCAGGGAGTTTTGATAAAAGAAACGCATGCACCACCCCGGGCAAGTGACCGCGAGGGATCAGTGACCCAGTGGCCGGTGACTATTGTCCCTAAGCGGTTACTCCACTTTGTTCCGTGAATTGTCCAGTTCATCGTGCACACGGGCAAGCCAGCCAGAAAACAAGCAAGCAAGCAACATGGAATCACAACCAGGAATTTCCCTAAATTCAGTCTAAATCAGCCCTGATACGATTCGAAGCCCATCCCATAATCCAACCCCAAACCTAAACGTCCTGTGAACAAACAACACATTCCAGGAGAGCATGAAGCCGAACGCGGGCAAGTGGAGTAAATCAGGAACAGACCCCGGCAAACACACACACATCTCAGAGAAGCGGATGTCCGATTTCCATCCATAGGAGGTAAAGAAACCAGCCTAAACCAGAGTGGCCGGTTCTCTTCTGGGAGTCACTGGGTTTCACTTCGCTGGCCTCCGTGAGGCCCCCCATGGTTCCCATTTCGCGCGTTCGCTAGGCTGGGGCGCCTGGTGCCAACGGGCCTCATCGCAGGTTCCGCCGCGGGCGCCTTGAGAAAGGGCCCCAAGGCCCTGGAAGCTGGGCAGCACCTCCTTTTTTTTTTTTGTGGGGGGGGAGGGAACCCCCTCCGATTTAGGTGTTTTTTTGTTTTTTCTTCGGGGACCCCCTCCTTCATTGCGATGTTGGGTAGCCGGTGTTTAGGCAAACTGTTATTTACAGCGGGGTCAACAGCAACCAAGCCCTCGAAAAGGGGGGTTTCCTGTTGGTTTCCCTGTGAAACCATGCAAAGAAGACACCTTCAAAAAAGAGACGCGCCCACGTTTCCCCCGCAGGGCTTCTCTTTCAAACCACACCCTTTGAGCATGTTCCGGAAAGCACCAAGTATCTCTCGGTTTTGCGGGTATAAACGCTTGAAAAGCACAACAAAAAGACAGGGATGGCGAGAGAAGCTACAAGCAGGATTTGCCAGTTTGATGATCATGAAGATGATACATCAAAGAAACAATCACGACGAGAAGCTACTGCTGATAATGATGATGATGATCAATCTTCGGTTGTGCTCATGTGTCAGCACCCTCCCCGTGCGCCCCTCTTTGACGAGGGGTCGGCGGATCTTTTGGATGCAGGTAGACGACTTGAGATACAGGACATGTTTTGACATGATTATCAATTGCTTGATTTAGAACCTGTCTGATATCCAACATGGCAAACGCGGCTGAATGGCGGCGAGCCTGGGAGAAACGGCGACATTCAATCCTTGTGTTTCCGTTGCTGGCATGCAACGCATAGAAGATTAGCGTGGGGGTTGCGCTGGGCACCTAAGAGTGGGATCAAATCTTGAAAGCCGTACGCCTTGAAAGCGAAAGAAACAAGTGGAGCCTCATGAAGCTGACCATCTGTGGGTTGATGCTCCTTTAATGATAGAGCGGCTTTGTGGTAGTGTCCCTGTAAAACACGTAAGTGGAGATACTTTCTGTTGGGTGTTGAAGTTGCAGCTTCAAGACGCTTGCCATGCACGGAGGCACCTTCTAATTTGCCCTTGTGGGCAGTTTGTTATCCATGACTTCGTAGCAACCACGCTCAACATGTTTTCCTGATCTAGGTGCCCCTCCCACATGCCTCAAGCAAAGAGCAGGCGCTTATGGCTGAGCTCTTTTCCTAAGGTGATGCTTGAGGACCTACTGCATCTTTGGGCACCAGACGGGTGCGCGAGTCCCTTGGACAGGTGGTGTTTGTCGGCGTTGTCAGGGGGTCGCCGCGTCGTCCCAACGCACACATGCACAAGCGCAGAAAAACGCACACAAACCCACACATACAAAGACAAACACATACATACATACATATACACACACACGGACACGGACACACACACACACACACGGACACCCACACGGACACACACACACGGACACACACACGGACACACACAGACACACACACACACAATCACACGAGCACAGACACAAACACACACACACAAACACAAACACAAACACCAACACACACACACAAACACACACACACAAACACACAAACACGCACAGAGACACAGACACAGACACCGACAGAGACACACAGACACACAGACAGACACAGAAACACACACACACATACACGCACACGCGCACGCGCACGCGCACGCGCACGCGCACGCGCACACGCGCACACACGCACACACGCACACAGGCACACACGCACGCACACCCATGCACCCACCCACCCACGCACGCACGCATGCACGCACGCGCACACGCACGTACGCACGCAGCTACACAAACACAAACACGCAAGCACTAGCAAACAACCGCGCTGGCGCGTCGCGCATGCATTTGCTCGTGGTATGCGTGCATGTCTGTGTGTGGGATTGTGCGGTGTGTGTCTGTGTGTGTGGGTGGGTGCGCTTGCTTGCTTTGCTTTGCTTTGCTTGCTTGCTGGCTTCTTTGCTTGCTTTGCTTTGCTTTGCTTGCTTGCTGGCTTCTTTGCTTGCTTGGTTTTCTTGCTTTGCTTGCTTTGCTTGCTTTGCTTGCTTTGCTTGTTTGTTCGTTCGTTCGTTAGTTTTTCGGGAGTTGTTTTTTTGCTTTTTTTCTGTTGCTTTGCGTTGGTGTTTGCGTGCGTGTGCGCTGGCTGCTGTGAGAAAAGGAGAAAGAGAGGGAGAGAGAGAGAGAGAGAGAGAGACTTGAACTTAACTAATTCGAGGCGTCCGATCAACCGGAACGCAACAGAGTTTGGAGGCAAATGCTTGAGCTCTGAACTGGAGTCGGGGGA
>CAUJNA010003381.1:444226-479381 GCA_963377175.1 Effrenium voratum
CCAATGATGACAAGTTGCGACAGGACCAGGGCTTGTCTCTACTGCACCGAGTTCCGTGTGACGCACATGAATATGACCTCCTGCAGCAGGACGATTATGAGCCGCGGGCACTGCCTGAGGTGCCTGAAGAGGTGAGCCGCAAGGAACAGGAACTGATCACCAGGCAGTTGGCGCACATTGATGCACGGATCCGGCGAGGAGGCACGCAGCAGCTTAAGAGCAAAGCCCGTAGAAAACTCTGACCTTTTGGCCTGGATAATTTTGGTTGTCAGCGTCGTGTCTTACAGTAAGGTTTGCCTTATGAGAGCCCCCCCCACACGGGAGTTTTTCCTCGATAGCGCTTCATGGACCCTTGCCCGTGTCGTTTTGGGAACTAGCACCAATCGCATGCCCACATGATCGAATCAGCTTTGCAACGCTTAGCCCAGAGGCGATGAGGACATCATCCTCCACTACGTGAAGGTGGGCAGCATAGATATTGACTCGGAGAGATTGAGGCGAAAGCGTGTATGCCCTCTTATTTGTACATTTGCATGTGTGTGTAGGCCGTGACATGTTGCTATCTTTGCATGCATTCAATTCAAGCACGTGCTAATGCAAAGAAATGCGGGAGTGCATTTGCAACGAAACGCCCAGTGCAGCCTCAGCAACGGGCAATGCATGCGCACAGCCCCTGGACCCGCGGTGTGGCCAATGGGTGGGTGTTCCTGGTTGTTAGGTGGACTAGTGGAGAGTCTTTGCGGTCTTGGGGATTGCTTTGAAAAGGGGGACAAATCAAAGCAAAACAAAACATACATGGCATTCCATGAACTTACATTCCAGCAGCTTGATGGTGACATGAACACGAGTTTTCCCCAATACTGAAGCATATCCATACCATTCCACAACTGCAAGGGCAATCAATACTCAACAGGGGTTTTGATGAAATTATTGGGGCCTTAACCAACCTCCTTGTACTTTTGTGAAACAGGGTGGCCTTGCACAATGAAAGGCTGCACACATGGTCTGTCTCGCGGGCACTTACAGCGCTAGTTATGGCCTCTAGGTGCTTGCAAGTCAAATGTTGACGCCTGCAACCATGAGCAGATTTTGCTGGGAGCGGTCCCACACGACTGTTTTGAGTTGCCATATGATTGACACACTTGGTTTGTAAGCCACCATCGAAGAGGGCTTAAATAACGCAGGCCGGGGGGCTGTGTTTCTGCACCAAGGCAAAACAACTACTAGAAAAAGAACGTGAGAAGAAAAAAAAACAAAAACACCAAAGCTGCAGACACCCAACCCCCTCGCATGAGACCTGACACCTGCGACTTGCGGTTTGCAATTGTTTTTTTTGGGTTGTCTCGATGCTGATTTAGATTTCTGGGGTTGGGGATATCAAAAACCGCAAAACCTCGAGAGCACCAAAAAGACCACACACACAAAAAAATGCAGAGCCCGACCCCGTCACATGAGACCTGATACCAAAGACTTGGGGACTGCATTCCTCGTAAGTTCTTGTTTTTGTCTTTGGCTGCGACTTCCTTGCCTTTGTCAGACAAGAGTCTTTCAGGCTAAAACTAGGTCACGCCGTCGATAAGGACCTAACGCTTTTCGGACATACTGCTGCGACGCATCCATGAAGACGAAGGGGGCCGCGACGAAGAGCCACATATGGTGTGCAGCCACGTGAGGGCAGTGGTGGCAATCCAGGCAAACGCTCCCACTTGCTTAAAGAACGAAGGCCCATCAGCCCCAAGCAAAACGGGCATACTTCTCATCGAAGGCATTCTTGGAAGAGACTTCTTGATGTTGGACTCACGCACGTGGTCTGCAGCAAGGACAATTTATAGCAAAGAAGCATCACAGGCGTAAAAGCATGGCTCCTGCCATGAAGGAAGCAGGATGCTAATTGCGCGCTTGCAGCCAGAGCTTTCTCAGGAATTCCTGACCAGCCAGACTGCTCGGAGTGTCCTGGCCGGCCGCCTCTCTGTGTTTGTAGGTGCGCAATGTGTGTTTGTGTGTCCGTGTGTCTGTGTGTGTTTGTGTGTGTGTCCGTGTGTCTGTGTGTGTTTGTGTGTCTGTGTGTGTCTGTGTGCTTGTGGGCATGCGCCTGGGATCCTGGCCGATTGCCTGTATGCACATGGTGTGTTTGTGTACCCAGTGGTGGTTTCAGCAAGAGGTCACGCAACCACTACCCCACTCCGCCCGCCGAAACATATCAATGCAGCAAGTTGTCGAAACCGAGCGCAACGCTGAGGCTGCTTGTTGCAGGCGTGAGCTTAAAACTAGTCAAACCACCCAACACATGTAACTGTATATAGATATCTACACATGTGTGTATATGACTTGTGCTTGGGCCCGGCAATGGGCGCCAGGTTCGGGAAGAGCTTCGTCAGCAGCTGGATACGTGCAGGGGACTGGATACCTACGAGTCAGGTGACAAGTCACCGTCAAACTTGTCGAGAGCAGAAGCTTGGCTGCTTAGCCTGCCCGGCTTTGCATGTGTCGCAATGACTGTTATTTGATAGCAAGTGCCAGGCTCAAGATGTTGTCTTGGCTTTGTTCTATGCGACACCTTCACTTCTTGTACACAGACAGCATGCAATCCGCAACTGTTGCGCTTTGCCTCATGGGTGCTGCGCGACCCAGTCGACCTGCGACACGGACCTAGCGGAGACTGGACGCAAGGTCATATAGAGGTGGGCGTCGGGAGTCGGTTGGTTTTCAGTCCCGTCGTTGTTGTAGAGGTGGCTCGTGGTTTACAAGTTCCATAGTTTCGATCTTTGACAGGTTCTCGTTGAAGTCAACTTTCCAGGCGGTTACCAAGGATGCTTTCAAACAAATGATGTAGTTCATAACATGCGTTGGGTGATGCTTGTGCTGCTGTAGCGCGAACTCTGACAGCGGCATGCAAGTGGGCGCAGGCACTTTTGCTGTTCCTTTTCGTCCGCTCGCCTGAGATTTGCCCTTGCTTAAGTAGCATGAGGGCGGACCTGGTACCATGAAATATTTTCAAGACCTTGGAAGCTCAACTCCGTATGTTGGGGTTTATGTTTGAGGTTTATGTTTGGGAAGGTGTGCAGGTGTGCAGGTGTGCAGGGCAGGTGTGCAGGTCTTATGATATAACGGTTGCCTGGCAATCTTCGATTTGCAGAATGTGCTTGTTTCTGGCCAAGCTTTGCCAGGACCCCTGAACTTGATGCTGGGGTTAGCGCACTTGAGCTGCATTTAACGGTTGGTTTTGCCGACACCATTTCTTCAGAGCAGCAAGGATTTGAGAAGATTTCGGTCAGCGCCACATCCACAGCTAGACCAAAGCAATTGTTTCCCACACTCAGCGCAGCAAGTGCAACTTGGGAGCCCCAGTCCAAATCATGCGGGCATGCGCATCAGAGTTTGGAAGCACGCAGGGTTGAGCTTCTCCTTCACCAAGTGGTGTCCATAGTTTTCTGGTGGCCGTTTGAAGGCGCGACAGCCCGACAAACATGTCGAAAAAGCACAGGAAGATGAGACACAAGCATAATTCGCAAACGCATAATTCGCAAACAGTGTGTCTACACTAAGGGTTCGTATTCTTGTGAAATGCAAAACACACACATACGAAACCCTCAGGAACGGTAGGGTCACAAAAAAGGGATGCCTGCTATCCGACGCCCTTTTCCAATACAAGAGGCTTCGCAACTTGTTCATACAGATGTGCGAACTGACGCCCTGAAGGGGTGCCGTGTTAAAACGTCACGGGCCGGTAGCGGCAAGTGATTGGCAATATCTGCGCAATGCAGACCACGGGGATCACATGAATGCCCAAATAAGCTCTAATAAGGCGAGAAGGGTGTATTTCACCTCCCTCCCCCTCCCCTCCCCCTCAGCCCACACGAACTGAAGTTGGATGGGCCCAGACCAAGGCTGCGGCGCCGCTTGCACCTAATTCTTTCTAAGCTGCCAGCACCTCTGAAGCGACCTCATTGGGGTCATGTGTTTGCGTCTCCCCCCCGGTCCACAGCCACCCTCAGCTCAACAGCCATGCTAACTTTGACTTGTACAAAGCAATCATTTCCACTGTTGGGTGCGTGGTGGTGTGTGACTCGGGGCTTTTCAGCGGGGGTCGCTTTAAGGTGCCAGGGTCAAAGCTGGCATTCAGCCAGCGCAACCACAGAGTTGCCGTGGTGCGCAAAGTGATTTTCATGCCCTCTAAGAGGGCCACAAGTCTGCCCATGGCCATGGCAATTTTGTCCTTTACGGGGCATCATGCATTGGGACGCAGCACTGGCTGGCATGAAGCTAATGGAAGACATAGCGCGTAGGTGGATTTTGCAGTCAGTTGTGCCAGCCCTGCAAAGAACCCAATACTTGCACCCATCGACGTTTTCCTTGCGCTGAAGCCCTGATGGCGGCACAAGTTTTGCCACCCTCTTTGCAATGAGGGGTGGCTATACTAGAATCAGCTTGACCTTAGCAGCCGAGCTCTGCGCTAACGAAAAGCTGCCTGGTGGTCCAGTGCGCTGGCGGCACTGGCTCGGTCAGTTCTTTCACTTGGGCCCTTGCTTCCGAAAGTCAGCCTGGAGGTGATTGCGTCGAAGAGGGGCGTTGCCGAGCAAGGTTGGGGGGATGCCATTGCTAAGGTACAATTCGGATGAATCCGGTCCTGAAATGCTTCCGCACAGAATGGAGAACCACCTTTCATTACAGTGGTAACAATCAGTAGCACTGTGGCATGATCCGTTGATCCGATGGGTCGAAGCCATAAGTGGTTGTTTTGCGGTTCACAGGGGATGTGGGGGTCGATGGAGCTTGGCTGTTCACCAGGTGCTGGGGAGGCCCTCACATGGCATCGCAAAAAGAGACATCAAGCCATCCATGTTCATCAGAAGACTGGACAAAAAATGTGTATCCTCGGTCCCTGGAGGTACTCAAATAAAGCTTCACTGCCTTTCACAACGGCTCAAGCGGGAAACTTGGGGGGGGCTGGACTGCTTAGCTTCCGCCGGCCATACCCTTCATGTTTCCCACTTTGTGCCAAGAGTTGCACGAGCTCTTCCAGGAAGACGACGCTGAATCATGTTTTTCTACCTCTGATGAGGCCGGGCCTTCGTCTTTCCGAAAAGGAAAGTGTTGTGAACCGGCGGTGCCCAACTTTGACATGACAGAAGCAAAAGCGTGCCCCCAGCTTCCACGATACAGGACATGAGTTGCTCATATGCAAACTGGACTCCCGCCTCTTTCTCAGTCTCAGGAGGGCTTGGAGCACCGCCGGCCTCGAGAACCCCATGCGTTGGACGACTACTTTGCAGATGAAGATGGATACGAGATGGTGGTGGAATCAGAGTTGCCAGATGTGGTGGCAAGAAATGAGGTGCAGCTGATTCGGCAGCAGATAGCGCAGCTCAGCAGACGGCTCCGGAGAGAAGGCCGATTCGTGTTTGCAGCAAGTAGCTTCCCTGCGATTCAAACCACCATTCAAGCAATGGGGGCTCATATAACCACCATTGTTTCCCTAAGGATTGTCATCATCCAAATTGGGTCAACCTTTCTTTTACTGGGGGTTGAGCCCAGGACCTTGCTTTTGGCTTGCGCTGTGCCAGGCCAGGCAGAAGTTTTGGATCACTACCACAAGGTCCGGAGTTTCAGCCTTTGAGCCTACAAACCGAGAGAGAGAGAGAGACGAAAACGTGCAAAAACAGTCGTCATATTCATTCAGTCGCGAGTCGCCACTTTTGGCCCCCCACCTCTAAAATGAGCGCGACAGTGCCACCATCCTTGCAGGGCTTGGGCTTGCCTTTCAATTTTACGGGCTCGACGACAAGCCCAAAAAGTCTTTTCTTTGGGAGAATACACTCACATCCGCTGTGGTAGCAAAAGAGCATGATATTGGCCATGGCCTGAGCTTGCAGGAAGCCAATTCATGATTGATTTGCAGAGCTTTGCTTTCACGACAAGCCTCAACAAAAAACGAGCTAGACTGTCATGCCAGGTCTGCGGTCTATGGGGCCATGATGAATTGCTCATGCTGAGGTAGCCACTTCCCCTCAACACACACACACACCATGCACGCACGCACGCACCCACACACACACATATACAATCACATATATATATATATATATATGCACGCTCACTTGCACACATGCGCACATGCGCACACCTTCACACGCGCACAGGCACATTGCACGCGCGCACTCGCCTCCCTGAAGGTAAAAGCAGACCTCTTCCTGCAACTGGCGACCACGCTTAGGGCCCAGTTCGACAAACAAGACGACACTGATGACGTGGCGTCGTCTTCTCTGGAACCTTGGCCCAGCAAGAAAAGCGTATTATCATGCACGAGCGCTGGAATGCATGTTGAAAGTCTCGCACTTGTCCAAGTCGACCTGCGACACGTTGGAGCATAGACCTTTGGCTGGCGAGCAGGTGCGGGCCCCTGGTGGGATCGCATGACAGCCTTTAATAAAGGAAGGGCGAGGTTTCACGCAGTTTCTTGTGAGGCCGTGCAGTCGTACAGCTTTGCCTGCAGAGATGTATAATTTGACGATAAACGCAAAAGCTATGTTGTTTTAATGTTTGTGTTTGATTGTTGTTTGTTGTGGTGGTCGTCGTCGTCGGCGGCATTGTTGCCGCTGTTGGCGTTGGTGATGGTGTCGCTGTTGGTGTCGGTTGTGGTGTTGGTGTTTGTTGTTTGTGGTACGTACTGTTAATAAAACTCTCCCCCATAGAAGGCCAAACCCTAGATCAAAACGGTTGCAGGGGAGCAGGTTGTATGCAGCAGAAGGTAGTTGTAGGCTGGTGGCCTCTCTGCGGAAGGGCGCATCAGATAAACTTTAGCAATGAAATCAATTGAGCAACAGACAAAACTCTCTGTTCAAAGGACATGTCTTCGGTGGCTTTGCGCTTCGTTGGCTGGTCAGAATAGTGCAAAACCATGTAAAGCGATATATAGGGACCTACCAAAAACGATATCATTGCTCTCCCGGGTTTTGCGCGGCCGAGATAGGCTGCAATCGCAGTGTCCTGGCTCAGCATGGCTGCCCCAAGCAGTTGTCAGATGTGCGGGTAGTCGGAACTCCAAAATCATAGCGCTCCAATACTTGGCGAGTAATCAAACTCCAAAATCATAGCAGTCCAAAACGATACAACAACGACCTTTGAGCAAAACCGGCGTTCGTGAACACTTGCCCACGTGCCACATGTGAGAAGCTTAGCGGCATGAGCGGGGAAAAGGGGATGAACCGCCTTCGGGCGGCGCTGCTTGCAGACAAAGAGCTGGAAGCAGTCCTCCAGCACGCAGCACAATGGTACCACAACAGGCTAAGCCTGGCAAGCCTGCGCCGCTGGGTGGTGACCTCACACAGGAGCAGCGCACTTGGACTTGGAACTTTGTCCGGTAGCACGAATAAGCACACCCACCCGCCCAGCACTACTAATAAGCACACCCACCCAGCACTTATCCATGCCTCCTTTTAAGCACACCCGCTCAAGCGCAAGCACTGTATGCACGCGTGCCAAATTGTAAGCACCCGCTCAAGCGCCACCCGCCCCGCACTGTATCCATGCCTGCCCACCTAAGAAGCACCTAATGAGCATACCTGCCCAAGCGCACCCGCCCAGCATGTCTGGAGCAGTCGCTTGACGCCTTTATCAAGGCCTTGTGGGAGGAGTGAGAAGAAAGGGCTGCACTGCCTCTTGCAGGCCTTTGTGTTTTAATGAATCTGAAAATCCGAATGGCAATTACGATCCGGAAGCTGGTCGGCTTCTTGGATGCGTGTCCACAGTAATGGCGCCCTTTTCCTTCAAGTTGTCGATGTGTAGATTTTGGATATTTTGATGGGTTGTGAGCACTCTTTCAGGCGACCTGTGATTTTCTGCAAACTCTCTGTCTAGGGCTTTCCGGCTAAGTTGCTAGAGGCCTGCGTGCGACTCCGCTGTGACTGAGTACATTCAGCGCTTGGGAAAAATGTGGTTGTGTTTTTTCTGGTTTTTCCTCTCGACGACAGTCCAACGGCGGCGAACGACGCGGGTTCCTTGTTGTTGTGGTTGTTGTTCTTGTTCTTGTTCTTGTTTTTCTTCTTGTTCTTCTTCTTATTGTTCTTGTTCTTCTTCTTCTTCTCTTCTGCTTATTGTTCTTCTTGGTCTTCTTGTTCTTCTTGTTATTATTGTTATGATTGTTATTCTTGTTATTCTTGTTATTTTTGTTCTTCTTGTTCTTCTTGTTCTTCTTGTTCTTCTTGTTCTGTGTTTTCTGCTTGCTGTGATTATTCTTCGTGTTCTTGTTGTCTTTATTGTTGTTGGTTGCTGTTGTTGTTGCTGTTGTTGCTACGTTGTTGGTGGTGATGAAGGTGTTGTTGTGGCCGTTGTCGTCGTCACTGTTGCTGCTAGTGCTGCTCTTGTTGTCGTTGTTGTTGTTGTTGCTGCTGTTGCTCTGGTTGCTGTTGCTATTGCTGCTGTGATGTTGTGATTGTTGTTGTTGTTGTTGTTGTTGTTGGTGGTGGTGGTGGTGGTGGCGGCGGTGGTGGTGGTGGTGGTGGCGGGGGTGGTGGTGGTGGTGGTGGTGGTGGTGGTGGTGGTGGTGGTGGGGGTGGTGGTGGTGGTGGTGGTGGTGGTGGTGGTGGTGGTGGTGGTGGCGGTGGCGGTGGCGGTGTCGGTGTTGGTGTTTGTTTGTGTTTTTGTTGTTGTTCTGGTTTGTGATTATTGTTTCTTTTTTTTTCCGTTGCTTGTGCTGTTTCTGTTGGTGCTGGCGTTGCTGGCTTTGCTGTTGTGCTGCTGTTGCTGTTGATGGTATTGCTCTTGTTGCTTCTGTATTTGCTGACGTTGTTGCTGCTTGTCCTGCTGCTTGCTGCTGTCGTTGACGGTGATGGTGGTGTTCGCATTGCTGGCAGCTTGTTGAATCTTTGATTGCGTTCCGAACAGCATTTGCAGGCAGGAGAATCAAAGGGCTGAGCAACCGTCGTAGATCCATAGGCTCGTCTTGCGACTGATGAGGCACATGTCCCATGCTGTGTTTCATTTAGCTGCCCATGTGAGCTTTAGGTTGGTTAATACCGAAATTTGATGCTTCAGTCTGCCATGCTACTTTGTTTAAGTGTTCAACCCGCCGCCCGAGGCCTGCACCGTTGTGCGAGTGCCACCATCCACCATCATGGGGCCTCAAATGCGTCGAAGTCAGGGAAGCCCAGAGCAGGGCGAACGAGAGCAGGTGGCTAAACAGATGTGCTCATGTTTGAATGTGTCTGACGGTTTGATGCTCAGGCCATTGCACTCCGTAGTTGAGCTGTGTTGACAACCGTGTCCAACCAATACTATACGCTCAGAGCATGTAAGTATGTATCAGGACCGCATGCCACGTCCTCTATTTGCCCAGGCCACGTGACACGCAACGATGTAGCATTTGTTATGTTTTGGTGATGCTAGGCTTGACTTGAAAATGCGTTCGATCATGCACAAATGGTTTCCTTGCAACTGGAGGCTCGTTCCTGGACCTGATTTGCCAATGTAGCCTCTGTTGCAAATGTAAATATCTCTCTTCATGGGAAGTGCTGAAAGACGACTAGCATTGACCAGGAGGTACTGCGCAGCCTACCACAATGAAGCATAGGTGCCTGGAGCAGAACAACAAGACACGTGAACTGGCGACATACACCCAGACTTTGCAGGGCCGATGTTCATCCCTGCGGCAAGCCGCCCTGAGGCAGCACTATCATGAGCTCAGACGTTACAGGCAGCATCGTTTGAGGCTGTGGTCCTTGGTAGCTTGTAATTCATGCTGGCCGGTCACCAGGATTGGAGCATTGACTCGCAGTTTGCAATCCCCTAGGTGGTGGCGAAGATATTGTGCGCATCTCAATGCGGTGTGAAACCGGTGCGACCCTAGGCTGCGTTTTCCCTGAGTGTGTGGGGGGGGGGGAGGGGTGAGGAATGCGCAACTATTCGGCAAATCAGTTTTCTTGCCTACGCGCCGCGAATATGTGTGCATATGGCATGTGGCATAATTATGGATATATCTATATATATATATATCATATATCTGTATGTATACACATGTTTATAGATGTGTGCACAGGGATGCATGTGTACATATAGAATGTCCCTTAGGAGCCTGAGGCTTTTTGGAAAGGCTTGAGGAGCCAGCAGGGGCTTGTGAACTTGGGTGACTCGGTCGCGAGGATTCGCGAGGGGTGTTTTCCGGCAGCTGGATGACTTGCTTCCAGCATTGCCACCGCGCTTTCTGCACTTGCAGAGGGAATCTCCCACTTGCTTTGACTGTGCTGGGGCCATGCACTGAGCCAGTTCTCTCCGGGCTGCACCAGGTTTTTTTCACAGTGGTTGAAACTCATGTGACATGTTGAGGCAATTATGTCAGGCCTCAAGTGCGACAGTTTCCGGAATAAGCCGAATTCTGCCCACCTGTCAAGACCATTGAACCCATTGCCAACAGCTGCTCAGAACCAGTTTGCATGCCCCGGAGACTGCAAGCAGATGAGAGAATGTTGTGAGAAATGACAACATCGTAGCAGGTTTTGGTACGCGTGCAGGTCCATGGAGCTAAGCCAAAGAATTGGCCATCGACAGCTGGATGACAGTTCGTTGTCCGATCAGATCATCTGCTTGAAGGCTGCACTCACTGCCCAGCAGGCTTGCACTGAATCGTTTGGAATCCTCTAGATGCCCTGTC
Source organism: Effrenium voratum (assembly GCA_963377175.1). Lineage (NCBI taxonomy): Eukaryota > Dinophyceae > Suessiales > Symbiodiniaceae > Effrenium > Effrenium voratum. The sequence continues at coordinate 454,872 of CAUJNA010003381.1, forward strand.
GTCCTCGCCTTCCAGGCGACCTGATTCGGGATGTGGGTTATGGCCAGGTGCAACGCAAGTTACTTAATTGGGTCTTTTAGCAGTCAGCCGTCGGAAAGGTGCGAGGGCTGAGCACAGGGATGTTTTGCGCTGCAGTGCTCTTCCAAGAGGACCTCGCGTAGGGCCTGCATAGGGCAGTTCGCCGGGCCGGGCTGGCTCTTGAGCGGTTTGGCAGGATTGTGAGGCAACAATCCTGCGGCGGGGACCAGCCCTGCCAACGCAGCACTGCAGCCCGTCAGTGGCAAAGCTCCGCAAAAAATCCGAAGCTCAGCTGCCGGCGGGCTGATGGGAGGGCGCTCGGCACGTGAGAACCTTGGCTTCGGTAAGGCGATGGCTTCGTTGGACCATTGGAGTTAGAATTTGCATCCAGTCTTTGGTGTTGTGTGGTGTCAGTTGTGTGCTGGTAGTACTTATTGTACGGTTTTAATTGCACAGCTTGGCTCATGGTTCAGCATTGCCCCTCCCCTGCTCAGAGCTAGCTTAGTGTACTTGCTTGGTCCTAGTTTGTGTTTCCCAGCTCGGTATTGACATGGCATGGTGCAACTTGGCATGGACAAGTGCAACCTTGGCAAGTTTGATTGCTCTGACTCAATGCCTTCGTTTGGGACCAGTCTGCTCACAGAAGTCCGCTTGGAGATGCTAGTTGCGGTTGCGTCGAAGCGAACAAAGTGAGCCTAGGCTAGTTCACAGTGCTTCCATTTGTGGGCCAGGTCGTGCGCACTAGAAATCAAGTGGAAGCGCTGCATTCATGTCCGGAAACAACTTTGCCTGCGAGACATGTCCTCGTTACGCATGCCATGGCTGACATTTTAGTGAGGCGCGCAGCGCCGCGCACCTTCAGAGCCACACTGCCTGGATCATTGGAAAGGCAGGATAGAATTAGAAGGCCTTCCGAGCCCGAAGGAACCATGTTGCTCTTTGCGTGGGGCTCGAATCTAGCGCTTCCTTAGTATTTCGGTATTACTTCGTTGGTATGGAGTTTTAGGAGAAGCAATGGAGACAGAATGGCTTGCGTGTCACGACGGCTCAAGTGGGAAATTTGGAGGGGGCTAGACTGCTTAGCTTCCGCCGGCCATACTCTCCATGTTTCTCACTCTATGCCAAGAGTTGCGCGAGCTCTTCCAGGAAGACGACACTGAATCAGTCTTCTCCTTCTCTGGCGATGAGTCCGAGGCAATGGTCTTTCTGAAAGATCAGAGAAAAGTTGCCAGTTGGCACATGCCGGCACCCAACTCAGACATGAGCCCCCAAACACGATGCAACACAATTAGGTCAGGTGGGCTTTGGTGTGCTCCCAGCTTCCACGATACAGACAATGCATGAGCAGCTTGTATGTCAGAAGTGCGCAGAATGTTTTTTTGGTCGCACATTGGGTTTTGTTTCCATTGTTTTTTTCGCTTCTTTCGTCGTGAGGACGAGGAAGAAGGCTTTGAGCACCGCCGCCCTCGAGAACCCCATGCGTTGGACGATTACAATGCAGATGAAGATGAGTACGAGATGGTGGTGGAGCCAGAGTTGCCAGATGTGCTGGCAAGAAAGGAGATGCAGATGATTCAGAAGCAGATGGCGCAGCTTAGTAGCCGGCTCCAGAGAGAAGGCCGATTCTTCTTTTGCGGCAAGTAGCTTCCCTGGGATTCAAACCACCATTCAAACAACGGGGGCTCATATAACCACCATTGTTTCCCTAAGGATTGTCATCATCCAAATTGGGTCAACCTTTCTTTTACTGGGGGTTGAGCCCTAGGGGCTTGCTTTTGGCTTGCGCTTTGCCAGGCCCGGCAGAAGTTTTGGATCACTACCACAAGGTCCGCCGGCGCAGTCATAGCCGGGTCTCGAAACCAGACATGGCACTACCACGTCGTTTGCAAGCTCAGCCCTTTTCAGCACTGCTTACATGAGCCCCTCCTCAACGCCCACATTTTTGTTGCCAAGTGGGGTCTGCTCCGGCTGTCCCGCAAGGACCAGAAGGAACTGACATAGCAGCATTATCCTTGTCACAGACGGGCTTGGCTTGCTTTCAAATTAGCAAAGTGGGCTTGACAAAGACAAACAAACAGGGTCCCCTCGGAAACCCCGGCTTTGACAAGAAAAGATCATGTCTTTGGACATGACCCGAGAAAAAAGGAAGCCAACTGGGCAACTTGCTTGATCCAGGCTTTGCTTGCATGGCAAGCTTCTGAACGCGCCAGGTGACCATCAGCCTTGGGCAGTAATCATTTCATTTCGCGCTGAGCCCACTGGGCCCACGCTCTGCCCTGAAGGTAAAAGCAGACCTCTTCCTTGAATTGGTGGCCACCCACCGGGCCCTTGTCAAGCAAGATGACACGATGTCGGTGTGGTCTTCAATGGCACCTTGGCAAGGAACACACAGGTGTGGTGTGTGCGTGTGTGTGGGTGAGTGCGTGCCTGCGTGCGTGGGTGGGTGGGTGTGTGTGTGTGTGTGTGCTCGTGCACGTGCCAATCCCAGTCCACTTGCGACACCGACTTGGAGCATAGCCCCGTCCTTGGCGAGCTGGTGGGGGCCCCAGATGCAGAGTTGCAAAGGGCATTTCCGTGTGCCGTGTGCCCATGAAGCTTTGCCTGGAGCACATGTAGAACTGAATGACATTGACTGAATGTCAACCATAAAGAATATACTTTCAGCGTGCTGGGGATTCACGCGGCAGCTTGCTTTGCTTTGCTTAGCCGGGTTAGTTAGTTTTGTCAGCGTGTAAGCTTGTTTTGTTCGTATGTGTGTTGACCGGTTTTGTTGAATAGACCGGTTTTGTTGAATAGCAGTCGACGGCGAAAAGGAAAGTGGACATAACAGAGTCCGCGTAGGCGAAACTGCTACACCCCTGGACAAACGCGATGGGCTGGGAAGCTCGCGTAGGCGTCTCCATTGAACAGCTTGCTTGTTCTTTCACCAGGCGCAAAGAACCGACATTGAGCATCACCGATCGTTCTGGCTCCAGCCTTGCGAGGAGAAGCTCATCCAGTTTTGGCGTTAGCTGCGTCTCTTGGCCATGCCCCTTGTCTGGCGCATGCCGCCATCTACGCTGAAGACATGGTCAGACTTGGGCGCATGCCAGAGAAGAACATTGGAGGAACAGGAAAAAACTAGCTCGCAAAGTACGCCAGAGTACCTCATGCAAACAACAAATGCCTCTTTGACCTTTTGCCTCTTTGACTTCCTTTGGCAGCTCTCCCTTTCTCAGTACGCCTGGTGTTGCCGGGGCTTGGCTCGCGGATGTTCCTTGTGCCTTCACGCGAACTTGGCAGTGCACGCCGCGCGCTCGCGGGCATCCGCGTTGGCCCGAACCATGCGACGCATCGATCCGTGCCATCGCCAGGTCTCCAAGGCGGCAAAAGTGCCACCATCGGCCATTATGGGGCCTCAAGCTCGTCGGACGAGTCGAAGTCGGGGAAGCCCAGAAATCCCAAGTCGAGTGAGAGCTGGTCGCAAGAGTGGGTTTCTCACAATGGGGCTAAGCAGTCATGTGTGCCGCTTTGACGTTCGGGCCATTTTCGTGCTTGGCTTAGTGACAACCTTACCGAGAAGCTCCGTGCATAGCATCACCTCATGCCACGTCCTGACTCTTTGCCCTTTTGCTGACGCAGTTGAGGGGCATGTCGAAGTTTATTGTGGCGGCTCATTGGCGAATCGGGTTGCCGGGAAATATGTTTGCATGTTCAAGCAACACCTACCATGACCCAGACAAAACACTACATCGGGTAACGTGTGGAGTCCCGGGCAACCCGGGTTCCAAATTTTGGGGAGGTCTTTTTGGAGGGTACCATGGGTACCCCTTTTTTTGCGGTCTTGGGAAGCCAAAAGGAAACCCACAATGAGGGCATGTGACCTAGCGCATCATGCTGTGCTCCTTGTTTGGGCTTGGTACTTTGTAGCGCTGATGTTCATCCCTGCGCTGCACGACTCGATTTTTGTTGGTTCGTGGCAAGTTTGGCTTGAGCCCCTCAAGTGAATTGCCGGGGTTTGCAGCAGCCGCCCTGAGGCAGTGCTTTCGACAGCAACGCGAGCTCAGACGTTTCAGGCAGCATCGTTTGAGGCTGTGGCCCTTGGTGGCATAGAATTGATGCTGGCCGGTCACCGGGGTTGAAACTTTGACTTAGCAGTTAGCATGATTCAGCAATCCCGTGGCCTTTCGAGTGCCAAGGTCATTTCCAGGCATGGGTTGAGTTTGGAGGCATGGCTGCTGTTACCACGCAACGCCAGCAACGCAGCATACATCCCTTGTCTGAGTGGTACAGAAATGTAAGCTCCATACCTCCAAAACCCATACCGAAAACCCTCCCGAGTAGACTGTTGTGCACTTCAATGGGGGAGTGCAACTAGCTGTGTTCAGGTTCAGGGTCGGTTTTCCCCGGCGAATGAGATGTGAACATTGGGCATGTTAGAGTTTCTTTGCATTCGCAGGTATAGATTATAATTTGTGTGTTTGTGCAAATTCTGTGCATCTCGATTCAAGATTGAATAAGCCGAATTACATTTGACGTTTGCCGTGCAACGTTTGACATAATTTGACAACCCCCCCACTCGCCAAGCCCCCACAGGGCGGGTTTGGTGTTTGTCCTAGAATTGGATTCGGAAGAGGGGGTAGGCGATTGTTGGAAGGGGCTACTGTTGGATCCCGTCAGAACATTTCAACAGTCGCGGGCTCCCAGATGAACCGAACCACGAGAATGAAGCATGGAATTCTTGAGAGAGGCCAAAAAGCAGGCACCCAGTGTGGAGGGTTCAACACGTAGACCCCAGATGCAACTATAAGACCAAGATCCCCGCTCTGACAGCTTAAAGAGTTCGAAGATCCATTGTGAGAACTTGGCAGAGCCAGTGGCATGTCCTTCCAAAGCCTCCACAGCGTTTGCTTTAGCATGTGGCGGACTTTACCTTTGAACCCTGAAACCCGATGTTGCTCTTGGGCACGCGCTGCCTGAGATCGGTTGCTCTCAGGCATTCAAGCACTGCAAAAACACAACTCAAACAATTCTTCCAGCCTTTAGGGATGGAAGGAGCCAGCATTTAACAGTCACCTAATGAGTCTTCCAGCACTCTTGAATCTTGAGCTCTACTTCCGCCCGCGAGGGCAGACTCAAGGGTGCCAATGGAGGAATTATTCTTTTTTGTGGGAAACCGTCTGAACAAGTATACGTCGAATGTCTATACATGTGGCATTTTTCAGCACAGAAGAAGGGCCGTGCCTTTTGTACTGGACAGACTTGAGGATTCAGCTGTATCGGTACCGGGTTGGTTGCCTGCTCAATCAAGCTACCATTTGGCTGAACCTTGGTGACCCCAGCGATCGACACTCTTAGGTCAGGTGTGGGCATTTGGCGCAGTTTGGTAGCTGGATGCAGGTTAACATTCGGCCGTAGACCGCACTTGCATCCAGCACTGCAAGCTAGACCAGCCATGCCCCTATGTTTTGTGCCTTGCAGAAGGAGGAACCCCTCCCCGTCAGCACGGACTACCTGAACGTTGCTGGGCTCACAGATGGGAAATACGCAAGTTCAGTTGGCTGAAACCCAATCAGTGTGAGCCGGCACATTTGGGAGGCCGAATTACCAGGTTGTGGATGCTGCCAAGTGGCGGAATGCGTTTTTGACTCGTGTCGTTGGCCAATAGGCCATCAGCCAGAACAACCTTCAATCCAGCCCGGCTTGCCATACATATCTGCCAGCTTCATGCTTGTCATTTTGTGGCGGGATATCGCTAGGGAAGCGAACAATTCAAAAAGTGTATCTTATTCTGTCATTTGACTCAGGGAATTGCCCTTTTCAGAAGAAATCTCCATGCACTTGTTGCAAGCTGACGTGTCGCATGTTCACTTGCAGTACCACATGGATTTCAGCCAGCCACGGCATCCACCGCAATTCTTCCCTTGTTTCTTGGGAGCGGTCCTGCCACCTGAGAGCAGGGGCCAGCTCCCAGGGTTTCACGGCACTGAGGGTTCGGCAGCTGGGGGTTCACACTTCCAGGCGTCGAAGAGAGATCTGGCAAAGTACAGGAAGTCACAGGGGCTGTTGGTCCCTGTATTTTTCGGCCTTGCCGACATGCGGCCAAGAACATGCCCATCAAGAGTGCAGGTTTCAAAGAGCTATTGGAGAGATTCATGCATCCCCCTGGGCGGCATGTCCTTGGCTTTCTGGTTCTGAGGCAAAAATGCGCGCCTCGTGTGGTGGATGTCAGTGTTACGCCCATGTGTGGGCGTGGCCGTGCTGGTCAGCTTAACCTTACTTGTCTCTTGCTCGAAGTTTGCCACGAGGCAGCCAGGTTTGGACACATCAAGACGTGCTTGCGAATTTCTCGGATTGCCCCGGGGGAACTTGTCACAAGTTGTCACAAGCTGTCACGAGCGGTTCCTGCGTGCGGCGACAACTGAGAATTGGCTCAAGATGTGCAGGGGTCTCGCGGCGCATGGGCCAATTGGGCGGAATGGGCCACAGAATGGCAAGCCTGGGCTGGACAAGTTGTATGCGCTCAGGGACCCCACTCTTGATGAGGCCGGTTCAAAGGTCACCCATTGGCTCGCTACAATCCCCTGTGTTGGTGAATGCTGGGTTTGGCATTCACCTTTCACAGTCCAAGTCCTGGGTCATCCTTCCAAAAACGAACCTGAAGGTTGTCTCGGGCACGCGGGGTCTTTAAGCGCAGGTGCTCGACATCCTTGAGCCGGGCTTCGCTGGGTGGAGGGAGCAGCCCAAAAAGGCGGGGGGCGCGGACAGAAACGCTTTTGCCGGGGGGGGGGGGGGTCCCTAGTTTCAAGGGCAGCCCAATTGTTCCAGTATGTAGGACCAATGTACGGGCCACACTCATTGAAGCAGCTCCTATCAGTTTCATTTTGCCTGACATGGGGCCCATACGGACAAAAATGGGAATGCTCGCAAATGTAGCCGTTGAAGGTTCACTCGCTGAACCACGAAGGCGGCCGACCACCTTTGAAAGAGAGCTGCCATTGCAGAGCCATGAGCTGAACTGAATCCCCTCTTCGTTTCAGGGTTTCCTGTTTCTAGCCGTTTCTGCAGGTCCAACGGTTCAGGGGCCAAGCCACCGTTCGAGTCCAGGAATGGCCTTCCGTATCCCAGGCCACGGTGGTTCTAAGCGCTCTGGCGAAGAGGGCGCCCATGGCCCAGTCGCTGAATCGGAGAGTCACAACTATCTTGGTGCAATCAGGGGATGAGACATGGAATGACCTCGAACAACTATCCAACTGGAGTGGTTTCCTTTCTCGGGAGCGATTGGGATTGGGTTCATTCCATGTCGAAATTCCCTACCTGCCAGCTAAAGGGGGAAGAAATGCACCAAGGCAGCCGAAGCTGGCGATGCAAGTGCTGGAAGCTATGCACCTAGCAAACGAATTGCAGTCACAATGTTTTTTTGTTTTCGCTTGCACCGGTCTCCTTGAAACTCATCTTGTTGGATAGCTGCAAGCTGTAGGGATCCTCTTTGTTCATGAGCGGGGGGTGGTCCCCGATCTCCGAGACCAGGGTGAAGTAATGCTGTTTTGCTGTCACTGGTGTTGGTGAACGTTGCCAGATCTTTGGGTGGTGCTGTTGCAAGTTGATCCCGGATGCTAGCACAGGAGTTGGTGTGTTTGTTTGGGGGTCCATACTGGTGTAAGTTTACAGCCTAGGGCTTTCAGAGCGCAAATGTCGGACTTGAGCTTGGATGCTGTATGTGTGTGCACCGAATCAGTTTGGTCTGGACATGTTTGTTTTATTGCGTTTGTTGATGTTTGGTCCTGACAGGTGTTGTTAACATTGTGATTTGGCATATCTTTGTTTTCAGGCGCTTCAAGCACTTTTTTCGGGCCCGGTGGGGGCACTACCTCAAGACAGACAGGCTGATTTGGCCGACCCATACTATCCTACAGCTTGCGGTATGCACGGTTGGGGGGGGGGTGGTGCTTTTCAGACCCCATTGAAAGCAAGACCATGCCAAGAGCTTCGCGAGCAAAAGCTGGCAAAGCCAAGCTGAAATAGCAGAAACTGAGCGAACTACACACACACACTATCCAGCCTGACTTCGATGACACAGGGGTGGGCAGGAGCAGACGCCTCTGCCTTCGAAGAGGCCTCGACCAAACGCAGGCTTTACGCCGCAAACACTCAGAGGAACGACAGATGGTAGGGGAAGAGGAACTCAGCAGCAGATGCTGTTGAATATCAGACCGCAGCAAGACCCTGACATGGCCGGGTGGACCAGGGAAAGGGACAGCGAAAGATGAGAAAGCTGCTGTCAACACATGAGACGACTGGAGAGAGGAGGAGAGCAAAAAGAGAGTGGAGGGGAGAACGAGAGACCGAGCCCGAGGTAGAAATAGAGCGGTTCTGTGATTCTTGGCCGTCAAAGCCATGCCGGCACTGGGCATGCCAGGCATGCGAGGGCAGTCCAGGTCAACTCCATCCACATTAGCACCTTGACACTGACCACGGTTGTCATACCAAAAGGCAGACAGGAGTGACAGAAAGCGATTAGGTCGATGGACGTTGGCAAGGTGTTGAACAGCTGGGGTTCTCCACAATTTTAGTGGCTTTCTAGCCTGATTTACTTGCCGGCGATGTTGGTGATTTCACCTTCAAATCCCTTGCTTGGTTGGCTTCCCCCAAAGAAACCCGCCAGCCTCAGTTCAAGGCTTCAGGAGATGGAGACCTCTATCTCAAGCCATGTTTGATGGAACACAACCTACAACCATTGGGCTGTGTGTCAATAAATGACCCCCAATCTGACGGTGTTTATCTTCCACTTAAACCAACATAAACAAAGCACCCCAACCAAACACAAATCCAAGTTGGCAACATTTGTCCCAAGTTGGTACGCCAGCGACTCTGGTTGGTGATGCCAGCGAAGCTAGCTGTGTGATGCGTGTGCCTGTTCCCGTGCGTGTACGTGTGCGTGTGGGTGTGTGTGTGTGTGGGTGGGTGCGTGTCTCTCTCTCTCTCTCTCTGTCTGTGTGTGTGTGTGTGTGTGTGTGTGCGTGTGTGTGCGTGTGTGTGCGTGTGTGCGTGTGTGTGCGTGTGTGCGTGTGTGCGTGTGTGGGCGTGCGTGCGTGCGTGCGTGCGCGTGCGCGTGCGCGTGCGTGTGCGCGTGCGTGTGCGTGTGCGTGTGCGTGTGCGTGTGCTTGTGCGTGTGCTTGTGCGTGTGCTTGTGCGTGTGCGCGTGTGTGCGTGTGTGCGTGTGTACGTGTGTGCGTGTGCGTGTGCGTGTGTGCGTGTGCTTGCTTCGTTGGTGGTGCTTTTGTGTTTCTTTTACTCCTTTCGTATCAGTTTAATTGTCAGCAGTACTCAAGCTAATGCACTGCTCCAATATCCTCTCTACCTCCCCAATACATCCAACCAATCTGCAACCATGCCCCAAACCTGTTTGCACACTTGAACCGCAAGCAGGGTGGTCATTTTCAGCCTGCCGTGCCCCCCCCCCCAACAGTGAAGGGCTTCTCCTTGCCTTCCCCTAGGAGGTACGAAACCAAACTGGTCACGAAACAGGGTTCAACAGGACCACCCTGGCCGGGTTCCCTTTAATAGTGTTCCATATGGATTTCGGTCAAACGTTCCGCCATGTGTGAAGGACACATGGGGATTAACACAACATGTCACAGCAAAACAAGGGGACCCACTACTTTTTCCATGCCAGCAGGGTAACAGTATTGTTTGCTCGTGGCTTGCATATCATATAGTGGTTGTACATCCAATCTTTATTTGGACATCATATAGTGGTTGTACATTTTTATTTTTATTTGGACTGCAGTTTGGAGTGGCTACCAGGAACCTTTTTGGCAGATTTGTTTCCCGGATCAAAGGGCATGACTATTGTCGCGCCTTGGTCGCTGTTTAACGGCTATTGTGTTGCTTTTGCTTTGATCGCTGAAACTCACTTCCTGAGTTCCTGGACTATACTTTGTGGGGATATATCACAACTGTGGGGACTTTTGTGGGCCATTTTAACTAGTGGTAAATAAACAGCTTGGACTTTTTTGGGCCAACTAACAACTTTGGGGACGCTTTTGGGCCATCCACTCGTTGGAAGTGAGGAGGTGACAGTGCCATTCGAGGCGTCGCAGTCAACGCAGCGGCGCGGGCGGCCGAGTGGCCGCGGGCCATGCGCCTTCTTCAGCGCCCCGAGCTGCTGGCAGAGCCCACCGCGGGGACTCACAGCGAAGGGTGGTGCGGCTCACGCGGGTTTTTGTTTGGACGGTTGGACAGGGAAAAAGATTGGGATTTTGTCAAAATGGGATTCTGATTCTCAGACTCGCTTGCCGAATGCTGAGCTCGATCCTGAGTCCTTGGTTTCCATGCCCCATACGGATTGCAGAGTTCGGGTGAAGCTACAGCTGTGCAGTGCATGCGAACCATCCAAACTCTCAGCAAATGTGGGCGCCTGGTTCATGCGTTAAAACCCTCTTGGATTCTGTTGGGATTGTTTAAGCCGTGCCCAACCGAAAATCAAAACTCGCTTTTGGCGTTTCTCGATTTTGAGGCAGACCCAAACGTGCAACGGTCAAAACCCTGTAGTGTGTTTGGACGAGCAGCGCAAGTTGCAGCAGCGATCTGTGACCATGTTCTGGTTATCAGATTTGCTGATGAACTTGTTTGGCTTGGACTATGATCGTTTTGATTGTATTGAAGTGTCTTCACACCTGACTGAGTTGTCAGTGGCGCGTGCCTGATCATGGCACCTGGAACCTTGACGCCGACAAGGATGTAACACGCCGCCAGTTCTCTCCCGCCTCCCTAGGCCGCAGGAAATCCGAGGTGTTGATGGGCATTTGCCAACAGCAATGTCCTTTTTTGTTTTTTTCGGCGCTTGGGATCCACGCTGCCCAGCTTGATTTCAAAGATGTCGAATTTGGGTAGAGCCCGAAATGTTTCTGTGGACCCCCTGTCTCACGGACAAAACGATTTGCCTTGGCCGGGTTCTTGGCCGTGCTTTCCACCCCACTGCCCTTGCTTTGGCCGCAATCAAGCGGGGATTATCGTCGAGTTTTGAGAAGTCGGCCAAATCATGACCTTGAACCATTGACCATTGCCCTGGCAGTGACCGAGGTGAATCTCAGGGGCCCTGAACGCTTCATTTGACTACACGATTAGAAACGCCTGTTGTGGTCTACGAGTATTTTTATCAAAGAGTAGGCTTCCGCAGTACTGGAACTAATTGCTCTAGCCCTCTCCCAGCATGCGTGCATCTCTGTGTGATCTTGAAAACTGGAGAGGCAGTCTGCGTGAAAAAGCGTCGAACAAGGCGGAACACACGAGAAACTATGGCACTGGGCCGAAAGCATGGAGGAGCCAGCATGTGCGAGTGCGCACTGTTGCGCAACCTTCAAAAATCAACTGCCAGCGCGCTATGGGTGGGTCGACCTTTTCTTTTCACTTGGCTCACGCAACTGGAGGAGCGAGAGCGAGAGAGCGAGAGAAGAAAGAGACAGGACGAGGAAGATAAAGGCTGAGAAAGAACAAGAGAACGAAGAAAGAGAAAGAGAAGGAGAACCAACAAGAGATACAGAAAGAGAAAGACAAGGAGGAGAAAAAGGCAAGATAAATTAGAGGATAAACATGAAGGAGAAAAAAAGAGAGAGAAGGGGACAGGGACAGAAAAAGAGGAAAGAGAGAGAGAGCGAGAGAGAGAGAGAGAGAGATAGATAAGGGGGAAATAATCCCTTTGGTTTTGGAAACTCTTTTTGAGAACAGACGCATTTTTGGAGAAATACCAAATTTACAAGCTACAAGAGGAAAGGCTCGTGCTCCAACTTGTAAATCTTATAACTTATTGGAAACTCTCCGCTTTGCTCCGAGGGGTTTCTATGGTAACCTTTTTCAAGATCTCGGCATCCAGGGCTTGGGGCCGGGTGTTAATGGCCCACAAGGGACTGTTGGCCCAACGGGCCCCCTGAGAGAGCCTGCCGTGGTTTTGCCGTTCCAGACCTCTGTGGTTTTCAGGGTTGGCAACTGTCAACTATGGAGTCAGCGCCCGGCTGGCAAGGTTTGAGGTTTACATGCAGGGCTTCCGTACACTTGCGAGAATGGGCTGCAGTGAGGTCTTTGCCTGGAATGCAGCAATGACTGCCTGCGAAGCAGGCGCCATGCCATGTTTTGCCCGCTTGTGACCTTGGCGGGCTTGCGTGCTAGCAGGCTTGCAAAGAATGGCGCCTGGCTAGCAATGCCATATAACAACCTGTGAAATATGGTAAGGCTATGCAGGAACTTGGTTGATATCGGGTTGGATGCCTGACAACTGAGGGCGTCCTTCTCCAGCCAAGTGCAGACATGTTGTAAACTCATCACATGATCTCACGGGACAAGAGGAGAGACATGCTGCCTACTGCTAGGCAAAGAGTGGCAGCGAGCTTTGCTTTTGCTGCAGTCCATGCCTTCCGCCCGGGTCATGCCCGACAAGATCAGCAGCTTTGCTCGCACGTGTGCAAGTCAAATGCGGCCTTGCCCACCTACATGTACCTCACTTCAACTCGCTGTTGTTGCCCACCCCTGCCCCGTTCAGGCTTCAACGCGGCGATCAGTGCATGCAAAAGAGGCAGCAACTGGCAGTTAGCTGCCGCCTTCTTGAGGACCCATTACTTTTTCTTCAGTCCCACCTCGGTTGCTCGTGCCCCTTCCGTGTCTTTGACTTGACCGTTTTCTGTGGTTCTGACCCCCTCTGTTGCTTTGTTGTCTTTGACGGTTTCGGGTTGTTTCCTTTCAACCCAGCACTTTTACGGGGATCATGGTCAATCAGGCCAGTTGCTCCATGTGCCCCTTCCATCTCTTTGACCCAAAGCTTCTTCCCCTCGGTTGCTCCACGTGCCCTCTGTTGTCTTTGACGGTTTCGGGTTGTTTCCCTTTTATCCACCACTTCCACCTACTGGGTCCTTGTTGTTACACGCCCCGCAAGACATGATCTCGTGCGGCAAGCGGTGTGCCAGTGGGGAAAGCTATTTAGAGTCATGATCATGCTGTCATTGATGGATGTATGGCATGAAGCCACTTTGAAACAAATCTCATGGGCACACTCGTTTCACTTAGATGTTGCTGATGAAGCACGTGCTACCCCAGCCGCCACCGCGCACGAAGCCAAGGGTCTGGGGTGTCATGGGGCATCGGAAGGGGCGCTGTTGAATGTTGAGGCCCACTCCCGTCACAAAACACAATGGCGCACTGCCTCTGGCCAAGGTACTGAGAAGGTGAAGTCAACTAACACATGGGAGTTTGGTTTCTTGTGTCGTTCAGGTGTGTGCCAGTAGGGTGTGCCTTGATAGAAGTTACAGCTTTTGATGTTGCTCGTCGCATGGCACAATCTCTCACACACGCAGATGCACGTGCTCCAAGGCACGTGAAGGAAGGATTGTGTCCGAACAGGCCGTGCTGGCCAGGGCCAGTCTGTGCAACGCGTTTGGACCTGGTTTTGACCTCGATAGTACCTCGTTTAGACCTCGTTAAATTGGCTGGCTAGAGCACCTTTTTCGCAAGGTTTCGTGGCAGGTGCAGCACTTTGGCAAAGGTCAGGCGCGGATTCCGTGACAGGCACAGTGCTTCTAGAAGGCCAAGCGCAGGTCTTGTGGCAGGCGCAGGGCTCTCAGAACCGCAATAAGGGAAAGAGAAAGAAGCAAGAGAAAGAGAGAAGAAAGAAGAAAGAAGCAAGAAGCATGGGGGAAGCACTTGTTCAGAAGATTTATTGCTTACAACGCATAGGGGTGGCTATGAACAAAAACTTAGCAACGCTGCAGCGCATGTTAGCGCATGTTGGTGAATTGTGTTGTGCCAAGTGTTTGTGGACAATGTTCCTCGCAACCTAGCTCAGACAGGTAGAAGTTAATGTGAAAGCACATCGGCGCAAACCAGCCCGCGGCCGCTGGAGGTACACCTGGGTGACGTTGGGGTTGAAGCGCGTGTGACACGCAGTGTGCCATGGGGCAAGCGCTTGTTGAGAGATAGTTGGTTGTTTGTATTGGAAGGTTGTTGCTTGTAACGCGTAGGGGTGGCTACGAACAAAGAACTTAGCAACGCTGCAGCGCATGTTAGGCATGTTGGCGAATTGTGGTGTGCCAAGCGTTTGTGGACAAGGTTCCTCGCAACCTAGCTCAGACAGGTAGAAGTTAAGGTGAAAGCACATCGGCGCAAACCAGCCCGCGGCCGCTGGAGGTACACCTGGGTGACGTTGGGGTTGAAGCGCGTGTGACACGCAGTGTGCCATGGGGCAAGCGCTTGTTGAGCGATAGTTGGTTGTTTTAAATGGAAGGTTGTTGCTTATAACGCGTATCCTTTTTGCCTTACTTCCCAAATTCGAAGCCGGGAAGCCGGGCGGCGAGACTGGGAGAGATGCGGTATTTACAGCATCACTCCCAGAGTTTTCTGTGATAAGACTAAAGGCCGGCATGCGTCTGAAATACATGGGAAGCAAGGCGTGGCTGGCTCCACACCTGGACCGGCTGCTGGGCGACGTCGGGGCGGCTATGAATAAAGAACTTAGCAACGCTGCAGCGCATGTTAGCGCATGTTAGCGCATGTTGGCGAATTGTGGTGTGCCAAGTGTTTGTGGTTCAAACAATTTCTAATCTCGCAACCTAGCTCAGACAGGCAGAGGCTAATGTAGGCGCAAACCAGCCCTGGAGGTAGGTTGTCAGCTGTTTGTTGGAAGGTTGTTGCTTATAACGCACAGGGGTGGCTATGAACAAAGAACTTAGCAACATGGCAGCGCATGTGTGGTGTGCCAAGTGTTTGTGGACACGATTCGAGCATGATTAAAACAAGTTGGGGCTAATTTGAAAACACATAGGCACGAACGCGCCGGACAAGGCAGTTGCAGCATAAACGCGCATTTTTGATTGCTTGTGAGGTGAGATGCGGTTGTTGTGGGGTGAGCGATGTGCCAAGCGGCGGGGTGAGATGTGGTCGTGTGGGGTGTGAAGCCGCGTTGGGTCGTTTGTGACTTTGATCATGGTAAAGCAATGAGGCCAGTTGCCCCGTTTGCCACGTTCCACGTCCAGGACGATGTCCGAGTTCGCGGCACAGCCCGACGTGGTGAGCTTCGGCACCGCCATCAGCGCCTGCGAGAAGTGCGCGCAGTGGCAGCAAGCCGCGGAGCTCGCGGGCTCCATGGTGGTGAGGGCCTTACGGGTCATCCGTCACCAGTTGCGGTAGAACAAAAGAAGAACTTGAATATGTTGATTTAGAACAGGCACGCACACATATATAGATATATATGTATATATACACATATGTCTAAATTTGCACACGCATGTATATATAATCGTATATATATCTAAATTTGCACACGCATGTATATATAATCGTATATATATATATATGTATGCATATATATATAAATATTGTTGTATTCATTTACATTTATCATGGGAGTTTACACTTAATGTGCATGATCAACACCTGTCACGGAACAAGTAGCATCATCTGGTCGACTATTGCATGAAGTTCCATCCTTCATCCTAATGCCAGACGGTGGTGGTTTCTTGCACGGGGTCCCAGATTTGGATCAGCAACCCCCCCTGCATTTTGAGCATTTGGGGAACAAACAGCCGGCTGGATGTTCCATGTGAAATCGGCCCAAAAGGATCCCTGGTTTAATGTGACACCTGTCTGTCCGCATCCTCGAAAGCAGCAGTCATTTTGTTTATGGGGAGGGGGCGTTGTGACCTTGAACTGCAAATCGAATCCAGCGTGGCAACAGCGGTGCTGTAGCGATGAAATCAATTGGCGGAGGAAGAGTTTAGGCTGGATTGAACCCACGACATTGAACTTTGAACTTTCAGAGGGACAGGGAGGGAGAGAGGGAGGGAGGGAGGGAGGGAGGGAGGGAGGGAGGGAGGGAGGGAGGGAGGGAGGGAGGGAGGGAGGGAGGGAGGGAGGGAGGCTGAGGGAGGGAGGCTGAGGGAGGCTGCGGGAGGCCATGCAAAGAAATGCGGTGGCAAAGATGTCAGATAGGAATTGGAGCAGATTCACCTTGGCATCCGAAGCCCTCATTTAAGTACATGTACGTGTTAGCAGACATAGTTTCATGATGATGTTTTACTCGGACTGAAAATGCCAGGCACCATGCAGGATCCTTCTGCAGGCTTGTTATGTGATGATAGGGTTGCTGCTGCCAGCACTGGATGCAGCACGCCATACAAGAACAGCAGCGCGAGCGGCAATTGGACCGTTTTTGGTGCGTCGGTATATGCACGGAAAATTATCCCCCCCCCCCTCAAGCGGCGCTCCGCCCCTTTTGAGACTACTAAGGCTACTGAGGCCATACTCCAACTGCCCCGTGCCGTCTTAGCACCTGGTAGCACCTCAAAGCCAGTTTTGCCTGGCCTCGGGGAAACTTGTTTCTGCCAAGTATGAGAAACTATTTCAATGTAACTCAAGCCACAACCATGCTTGATTTTAAAGCAGGAACTGAACATCAAATGCGGCAGATGGCCTGTTTCCAGCAATCTTGATCCACTACTGAGGCCTTGCTGAGGCCTCGGTGAGTCGAAGGCCTTACTGAGGCCTTAGTAAGGCGTGGTTGTGCTTTGTGACATTGGTGAAACGGTCATTCTTCCCACCTAACCCCTTTAGGGGGGGTAAGTAGTCCATGATGTTGTGGGACGTGTTCGAATGGATTTGCAGCAAAGTTCCGTGTCTCACTCATTGATGCCCTACACAGCTGCTGCCAACCCCCGAATTGGTCAGCCAAAACAAGGGTTTCGCTCCCGAGTGTGAGGCTGCTGATGTTCCACTGGACTTGGTTTGCTCCCCAGCAGCAAGCGTGACACGCAAGCCGGGGGTTTCGCAAGATCAACTAAAGAGTGGGTGGGGTTCCCCCCTACCCATTGCAGTCAACAGCCCTCACAGGGACTTTCGAGGGTGCTCTGACGAGCTAGGGCCTCACAATGCAGACCACACATTTCATCCTTAAGCATGTAGTGCTGGATGTGCACTTCCTCTTGACAATTCAGACGGATGCCTCTGGCCACATTGCATAGGCTCAATGACAGTTTGGAGAGCTGAGGCTACAATGCCTTGATGAGCGCATGCAAGAACGGCAGCCAATGGGAATGTGCCTTAGGCTGGGGCTTGGAAGCGGGCCAGAGGTTAGATGCTCGCTTGTTTTGGTCCAACTGTGTACATGAGCGTTTCCATCATGAGCCCATTGCACTCATGTGTCACAAGCAGTTGACAGCAAGCAGATGCAGCTGCTGTATGAAGCATGAAACTCCGGCAGTCGCTTGATTCGCTCAGACCTACTATTTAAGATGCCGGACGGCCAGCTCTTTCCTGACGTGTTCTCCTTCAATGCCGCCATCAGTGCCTGCGACACGGGCAATCAGTGGCAGCTGGCCAGAAGCATCATGAGACTCGGCCATTGGAGTATGTGCAAGCTTGACGTCCTGGCAAACGCCGACGCGGGCCTGACGACCAGTCTGATTGCTTGGGTTTCTAGAAACCTTTTTCTCAGGAGATGCGTGTGACCGTTTCGCAGGATTGCTGTGCTTCATGTCTTGCCCTCAGGAGCAGCATGCCCGGCAACGGCGTGGTGGCTGACACCATGACGTACAACTCCATGATCAGCGCCTACGTCTCCGGTGTCCAGTGGGAACCCGCGCTAGCAACCCTATCAGAGCTTAGAGAAACTTCTCGGCCAGATACTGTCAGCGGCTTGGCTGTTTTCAAGGGGCATGCTGCAAGAATTCATTCTGGGGATTGCAGACGAAACCAAAGAAAGAACAATGTGAGAATCTGTGTGCCATGCCTTCTGGGCTTTAGCCATGGACGCTGTCTTCCTGCCTCCTTCACAACGAGCAAAATCCTGCCAAGGATGCGTAATTCCGAATTGCGCATCGCCCGGGCGTCTTTGGCTCCCCTTCAAGAAGGAGCCCTTCAGAGGTAGGCCGTTAAGAGGCTGGAGGAGAGCATTTGAGGCTTCAGTGCTGCAATCACTGCCTGTGAGAAGGGCTGCCAGTGGGAAACCGCCTTGGAGCTGTTTCGCTGCATGCCCGAGGCGGGCGATTCCAAGGCATCGGGAAAATTCGAGTTCGGGCCCACTGACCTTTTCGCTGCACGGCCACAGTCCAGGGCCAGTACTCAGCACTTGTTTGAATCTTGTGCTGATAAAGCAGGGAGAAGCAAGATGGACCTGCAGAACCCCCCTCCCTCCCCAACCAACCAAGCTGTCACTGCAGCCTTGCCAGGTTAAGGCAGAAGTCTAGTTTTCGAATTCGCAAGTCAAAAAGTGGTAGACGTTGGCATTTCGACATAGTTTGACCCATTTACTGGTCACAGGCACAAAATGAAGCCTTCGACGATTCGTACTTTGACCTTGACTTTGGATTTGGATCCGAGTTTTCAGATTTCGAGCCGACTTTCGACTTTTCATTCTTCGACCATGACTTGACTTTTCGATGTCAATGCTATTTCGTTGCATGTGGGACTGATTTTGTTGTATTTGGGTTTGATCCTTCCAGCCCTATGATGCAGTACCCACTAGTTGATAGTTGGAGATTCCTGTAGGCTCAGCTCATTCATAATTGAGCACCTGTTTATTTCGCATTTGCTCGTAGAAATCAAAGATGCGATGCACTTCAGGGTGGTAGGACCTCCCAAATGGAAATTGTTTATATACTCCACTTCAGGGGGGTATATAGGCGCTCCAAAAAGGAAATTGTTTGAAGCTCCCCAGGGAACAATTTGTTTGGACCCCTGAAAACCATATATATATACATTTATATATACATATACGTATATACATATAGATAGTAGTATTTGTGTAATTAATCAATATCATACAATGAAGAGCACTCTATATATATATATATATATGTGATTTACGTTGTGCGCAATTCAAAGTTCTGACTAGTATTCTGTGCATTGAATCTTCCTAACTTTGTTTCAGAAAATCTACTGAAATATCATATCTTGTTTTAATTGGAAAACAATTATATGTTGAGTGCTCTGAACAGATTCAAAATTCCGAATCGCAATTACGTTTGTCACCTAAAAAAGTCAGACTTCTGAATTCAGACTTATCTGGGAAAACACAGAGGTTCAACATGTTTGTCATTATGTTTGCTCAAATCCACGAGTTTCTGAATTCAGAATGTGCTGAAGACATTTGAGCATGCTGAATATTCATTACTTAGCAATTCAGAATTTCTAGGTTCAGAATGTTCATATCTTTTTATAACTCCACAGAAAAATATGATTTGCCATCATGCGTTTGACGAAAAAACACTGTATGCAGCATGTTCCGTTCTTGGAATGCTAAAATCATGGTAAATTGTCTTAAAACATGTTTCAAACACATGCTACAATGTGGCTAAGAGTGCCAAGATTGAACCGAGACTTTTTGGGCTGGTTCGGGTTGGTGGAGCACCCCCAAGAGGTCTAAATTTCAATGTTTTTTCCAGAGCCCCCGGCTTTTCAACTTGTCGGATTTTTAATCGACTGTTCGACTGTTCGATGTCTGACCTGACTTTTCGACCTCGGCCAGCAACATGTGGACTGCCAGAGCGCGCAGGTGTTGTCTCTAGCAAGGACTCGATAAACGGTTCGATTCGTGACATGGATTTTCACCGTAGCATCACTGCGCCAGACAGCACGCGATGAATCCGGCCTCAAGGCTTTGCCTCCATGCAGCTGCCTTGAACTCATGTTGTTGCATCCGGTTAAGCCAAGGCAATCAGCATCCAAGGTTGACTGACGACTGGACACAGTTTCTTTGTGAAAACTATTGACTTCTTCATGCAAGCTGGTGGTCTGGCAAGGCTACAAATCATACCCCGCGGAGTGCCCAGCAAGTACCCTTCCCAAATCAACGTGGGCCAATCCCCAATCAAGTAGGCAAGAGTGTTGCCACATTCAAAAGTTAGCATATCGCTTTTAGAGGTCTGGATGTAAGGAGTGCCCAAGACTCATCTAGTCCCCAGGGCTTTGCCGAAAAAGTCTTCCCCGAGGGCAAGGTTTCATCGGAGCGTGCGTGGAGATCGCGGCACAAATGTTCGCCATGAAAAAGGCTCGTCAAGAAATGGGGATTGGGGCAGGCAGCTGCGCACCCAAACATCATCAGCTTCAATGCTGCCATCAGTGCTTGCGAGAAGGGCTGGCAGTGGCAGCGTGCCTTGCACCTCTTCAACAGGAGCCAAGCAGCCTGCTTGCCATGATGCAATCGAGGAAGAGGGTTGCCCCCAATGTGGTCAGGGGCTGGTTACATTTTGTTCGGTCCCTGAAGGGAAAGCGGACAAAGCAAGTCATGTTTATGGCAGGTCCTTGTATCCTCGCCTACTTACAAGGACCAGCTAAAAACGGACGCCTTGCAAGGAGAAGCCTTCGTGCTTTGAGCCGTCCTGTCTCCATCAAGTGTCCCTGATTGTTTTTAGATAGTCACAGCTTTTCCTGTTGATGTCGAAGCTGAAAGTCAGTCAGAGTCCAAGGTTGCTTTTCTTTCTTTTCTGAATAGATCGAGAGTCCAAGCCCGTAGTCATGCAAATGTGATGCGGCTCTATATCGGCAAGAGGAAATAAGGATTTGCCGCCGCAGACGAAAGCCGCATGCCATATCACGCTTGTGCTTCGCAGGATGCCAGCGCAACACATCACACCAGATTTGATCAGCTACAACGCCATGGTCAGTGCCTGCGAAAAAGGCGCGAAGTTCAGCTCTTGTGGTGGACATGTTTTTGTCTTTGGTGCTGCTTAGGATGGGCTGTGCGTTTACTCGTGGTTTGTTTTTGTAGCGTTTCTTCTTCCTAAGTTTGTCCGGTCCAAAGGAATCAGCAGATCTTGGCTTTCAGTCACGCAGGTGGCCAATGGCCGCTAGCCCTGCACTTGCTGTCCGGCATGGGCCTGCGGCGGTTGCTTCCAGATGAAGCTCAGTTGCTATCCAACGTGGGTGGATGGCGGTGGCCCTGACTCCTGCGAGAAATTTGGGTGAACTGACGTGTTTTGACGGTGAAGCCAGGAAACAACACGGTTGAAAAGCGCCCTGTGCCCCTGCCCCCGAGGAGCAAAAAAACATGTGATGCAGTATATGTCAACGCCATGTTTGCACCTTTCTGTGTCGAACCATGAGCCTCCAACGTGTCGAGGATATCAGCTTCAACTCAGCCATGGTGGCGTGCGAAAAGGCTGGCGCGTGGCAGGCGAGGAATGGCAATGAACAGTGTCAAGCTTGGTTTGTGTGGCGGCCTACTAAGGTGCAAGTTGTGTTGACGGGGCCACGTGTTTTCCCGAATGCATAGCAGAAGGGTTCCCGTTGTAGAAACGTGTCTGGGGGTCGGCACGTGTCCGCCAGATTCGCTGTGTCCGCAAGCGCCCAAGCACTCGCAAACGCCCGCAAGCGCTCGCAGGTGGCAAAAGTTGAAGTGCTAGACAGACAGATAGATAGAAAGTCAGAGAGAGATAGACAGAACGGCACATACACAGATGAAAGAAAGAAAGAAAGAAAGAAAGAAAGAAAGAAAGAAAGAAAGAAAGAAAGAAAGAAAGAAAGGAGGATAAATGGGTAGATACATAGGTCTACACATAAAACAGGTAGATAGAAAGATAGAGAGGTAGATAGAGAGATAGATAGAGAGATAGGACATGGAGAGGTACAGCGATAGGTAGATTAATGATGGACAGGCAGTTAATAAGTTAAACATTTAAATAGATAGATATCTAGTTAACGATATACAGATGAACAGACAGACAGACAGACAGCTTAGATGGACAGATATAAATGGATGGACTGGTTGGATTAGATTCGGTTAGGTAGAAAGAAGGGTAGGTTAGATCAGATTAGGTAGACCAATTAGGTAAGGCTAGTTTAGATTGCATTAGATACATAGATAAATGGCAGAGATTGGTAGACGGAGGATGAGAGAGCGAGAGATAGTTAGATGAAGTTGATAGATGAGTTTGGTAGGTTGGTAGTACAAAGAGAGAGAGGGATAGATCGAAAGATAGGTAGGTAGGTAGATAGACAGGTGGATAGACGGGGTAGAGAGATAGAGAGATAGCTGAGTAGATAGATAGGAGAGATTGGTAGACACATAAAAAGATGGAAAGATAGTGAGAGAGTGATAGAGAAATAGATCAGACAGATTAGATTCAGCTGGGTTGGGTTAGGTAGGCGAGAATGACAGGGTTGTAGGTAACTTTTGTTTAGACGGACAGACGGATAGATTAGATTAGACCAGGTTCGATTAGAACAGATAGACAGGTTAGATTTTCTTGCTTAGAGTAAGTAGACAGGCGGGCAGGTAGGCAGATAAGTGAACTGATAGGTGGATAGATGTACAGCTGCGTCGATTCGAGAAACGCGTAGACAGATAGACAGGTAGATAAACAGAAGCGCACATAGATGCATGGATGAACAGGAAAGCAGATGGGCAGATAGAAACATCAATAAATCAACAAGCAGGTAAATGGACAGGCAGTGACACACACACACACAACGATAGCTTTCGCGCCCCGCGCCATTCCTGGCGGCCAGGTAGCTGGTGCGATCCTGGAGCTGATGTTGGACAGCAGCGTGCTGCCAGATGCTGTGTTTGCAGGAGAACGTCGCAGCTCTTTGACAGTTACCTGACTCTGGTTGCTAACTGTAAAGTTTGGCTGGTTGCAGAGGCTTTTTCTTAGTGGAGCAACAGGGTGTGTTTGTTGGCTGTCGGCATTGATTAGGCGGCACATTTAATGGACTCAATTTATTTGTTTGTCATTCGGCATGCTTAGCAGACTTATGGGCGAGGGGTCCAGGAGGAATGCAAGTGATTTCTTCAAGTGCGCAGAAAGACGAAGGCAAACTGCAGAGCGAGCGAGCGAGCGAGAGAGCATCGAGCAAGGTTTCGGCAACTACTCTTTGTGTTAGTCACTGCTATGGTTCTCATTTCCTGGTATGGGCTACGGAGGGTATGGAGCTTATACACCACTTATATATTTGGGGTACATACTGCCTTACAAGCTTATGCTGGTGGCATATGCGCACCTGAAAAGGCCGTATCGCGAGCACACAATACTGGTGCTTGGCGGTTTCAGATCGCTGACCCGCCAGGATCTGCAACGAGTGCGTTGAGACTTGCCAAGGGCCTCTTGGCAAGGCACGAGCTGGGTTTGTAGCAATCTCTGGCTACCGACAAATGTCCTACCCTCAATCAGTGCGGCACAAGGGTTGCTAAGCTCAAAAGAGGTATTTGGAGCATGGTGCATCGCCTGCAAAAGAATCAGGCAGCTGAGCTGGGACAACCAGTTGCCAAGTTTCATCCTAAGATCACTTTTGATAACATTCACGCAATGGCACGGGTCAGCGCGGGCTTTGCACCATGTTAAAGGTTACTGTACGTAGCGTTTGCGCGTTTGCGCACCTCATGTCCCTGCCAGCGTGGGAATGGGAGCCCTGGACCTCAGGACACGACGCAGCGCTGGAGTTTCTCCGCTCCATGCGGCGGTTCTGGCAGCGCTCGCATGCGGTAGCACCGCAGAGCAGCAAGGCGCGCAGCGGTTCTGGCACCGGACCAAGGTCTATGTTCTAAGAAGGGTATCGAACACCCTCATGTTAGGATGCATGACTCATGACGGCTTTTGACGTATGGTGCATCATGGGAAGGTTGCGAATCAGCGCACTAGCAGATTTGTTGCGCAGTGACGATGTGGGCACAGTCTGGGGCCTTGTGTCACAGCCTGGTAGGCATTGTAGGTGCACGATTGTGGACCTTATCGAGACGCAAAAGGCCATATTGATAGAAGCTGATTTCATCAGCATGTCCTAAACGACGATACGACGCGTCCAACAAAAGATAACCTTTGCCCAAACCCCAAAGAACACACCTGCACACACCCACCCACCCACCCACCCACCCACCCACCCACTCACTCACTCACTCACTCACCCAGCCACGCACGCACGCACGCACGCACGCACGCACTCACTCACTCACTCACTCACTCACTCACTCACTCACTCACTCACTCACTCACTCACTCACTCACTCACTCACTCACTCACTCACTCACTCACTCGTCTCAAGCAGCTTCAGAATCCCAAAGGCCTTCCCACCTTGCAAGTGTCAAGCCCTTGAAGGTCTTCATGCTTCATTTGTCAGCATTGCTCAATGAATCCCTGTGGTCCACTTCCAGGACCTTGTTGCATCCAGCTCGTGTCACTTGCAAACATGGGGTGTGGATGTGTGTGTGTGTGGGTAGTATTGGCTGCACATGTGCGCGCGCATGAGTGCGTGCGTGCGTGGGTGGGTGAGTGAGTGAGTGAGTGCGTGCGTGCGTGAGTGCGTGGGTGGGTGGGTGGGTGGGTGAGTGCGTGGGTGGGTGGGTGGGTGGGTGAGTGAGAGAGTGAGTGAGTGAGTGAGTGAGTGCGTGGGTGGGTGGGTGAGTGAGTGAGTGAGCGAGCGAGCGAGCGAGTGAGTGAGTGAGTGAGTGAGTGAGTGAGTGCGGGGGTGGGTGGGTGGGTGGGTGAGTGTGAGTGAGGGAGTGAGTGAGTGAGTGAGTGAGTGCGTGCGTGCGTGCG
>CAUJNA010003381.1:479481-486981 GCA_963377175.1 Effrenium voratum
GTGGGTGGTGGGTGCGTGGGTGGGTTGCTGGGTGGGTTGCTGGGTGGGTTGCTGGGTGGGTTGCTGGGTGGGTTGCTGGGTGGGTTGCTGGGTGGGTTGCTGGGTGGGTTGCTGGGTGGCTGGGTGGGGGGGTTGCTGGGTGGGTGGGTGGGTGGGTGCGTGGGTGGGTGGGTGGGTTGCTGGGTGGGTTGCTGGGTGGGTGGGTGCGTGGGTGGGTTGCTGGGTGGGTTGCTGGGTGGGTTGCTGGGTGGGTTGCTGGGTGGGTTGCTGGGTGGGTTGCTGGGTGGGTGGGTGGGTGGGTGAGTGAGTGAGTGAGTGCTTTCCGGACCAAGCTCGCTGCCTGCCAAGCTGAGGTTCTCAGGTCAGCACCAGGCGTGCTTGCCGTTTTCAAGCCCGCTGGCGCGTGGCTCTCAAGGGGGGGAGGGAGCCCGTATTTTCTCGCGGGGCTGTCTCAGACTTGTTTAAGCTCCTTGATGCAAGCTGCGTTTTGGGCTTTTTTCAGGTCGCAAAGCGGCGGAGTTTCCAGTTAAAGACCACTCAGCCTGGAACTTCCACGGGAACCTTATTTTGAGACAGACCCAAATATGCCCTGAACGCAGCCTGAAAATGACTCTCAGGAATTCTGAGCGACTGCGAGAGGCCAGTAAGAACCGCAAAGGGACAGACACTTCCCAGGTCCCCGTTTGCAAAGTCGTCTCCCTTTGAGAAGTGCCAGAAGATAAGCCTGGGCTTCAGACCGGCTAGGTCACAACCGAAGAGCTGGTAGATGAGCTACGGTCACAGACGGACAACTTGCACTTGGTGTCGAGGCCAGGGGTCGAACCGACTCGTAGCGGCGGTTGCCTCGCCAAGCGACATCTTGTTTTTTTCATGCTGACAGTTGGATGCTAACGAATGGGAAGATTTTGACACCTATGACATTATGTCTTGGCGTTTTTTGTTTCAGGGAGACTTGAGATGCCCGGAGGCTGGACCATCCTACCTCCGGAGTGCTTCCCTTGGCTGTGGGAAGTGAAGGGTCCCTGGAGGCCAAGTGGTTGCGCAGTCAGTTCGCTGGGCGCCTGGTGCAGAAAGAGTACCTCTGCCTTTGCGAGGGCCCGGCGCTGGGATCCGTGGGCTTCGAGGCTCAGATTGACGCGCCACTTCTGACTGTCGAGGTGGACGGTGCTGCCAGCCGCACAGAGGTCTCGGACGAATTCGGGCGGGAGGCCATGACAGAGTACCGGGTGCAAGCCCGGTACCGACCGGAGGCTGAGAGCGGCGAGATCATGCTGCTCATGGTGAAGCCACGCACTGGCAGGACGCACCAGATCCGAGTTCACATGGCGAGTGTTGGCCGGCCCCTGGTGGGTGACTTGACCTATGGAAGGAAGCATGACACGTTGGTGCCTTTCTGCCCACGGCTCTTCTTGCATTGTCGGCAAGTTCAGCTGCTTGATGCGGAGGATTCGGTGTTCCAAGCAACTGCCAATTTGCCAGATGACCTCTCCCTTGTGCTTGAGCGCTTGGCGCCATCCTACATAGAAAAGCAGGAGCCTTGATGCCTTTCTTCAGCGACGCAGACTCAGGCATTCCAGGCTCGACTGCCATGATGCTGCAACCAGGTTGAAGTTGCGAAGGGCCGGGTGCAAAGCATTACCCAAGCATTGGGCTGAAGCTTTCCCGGCATTTCGGTTCGAGAAGCAGCCTGCACCTGCCCAACCAGGAGATGGAGCACGGTTTGAGGTTGAGGCGAGGGCGTACCCTTTGGGCCGACCTGAGGACCAACCTCCGACTTCGCAGCCCTCCTCTGAGCTCGAATCCGGAAGTTTCCAGTGGTAGGCAACGGAGAGTTGACTGCTCGAACCTCCAAACATGTCCGCATCAAGTTGCTGCCCGGGTCCACGGTCGAGGCTTCCGGCTGTCATGGGCTCGCAGTTGTGTCACGCTTTGCTGGAGGCTTATGTTGGGAAGCTAGGTTTGGGCCTTTGGGGGCTAGTGTTTGAAAAGCCGATGTTGGATCCCTTTTTGTTGCTGCGATGTGCTATTCCGTATGTTTTGCTCGTTTGTGTGCTATTGGGACACATGGCATCTTTTTAGAATGTGAGAATATGGGAATGCCTGCAGAAAGTATACTGGCGACTGGCACGACGAGTTACCGAGTAGGGCACCTTCATCCCCCCACACACACGCTGCGCGCGCACACACGCACACACAACCACACACAACACAACACACCGCATACAACATGCAACGCACAACACAACACAAACACACAGACACAACCCCTCACCCACCCACCTCACCCCACTCCGCCCCACTCAACCTCACTCCACCCCACTCAACCCCTCTCAACCCCACCCGCCCACCCTTCCCCGCCCGTCCCCCGCCCTTCCCGCATGCGGGGCTTTGACTGCACCACTCCGCGCAAGCCGCGCAACAAACGAGTCACATTGGAAACTTACTGAGCGTCGGTTGCGAAACGAGAAGGCGAGAAGGGCTGTGCTCGCAGCGGCTGCTTGCCAGCAACATGTGTGCTAGTTACTAGCTGGCTCTCAGGTGGTTGGAATCTGACAGGATGCAACCGAGCAAGGCTCCCAGCAAGCAGCTTGCCGCAAGGCAACTCAAGTATCCCTGATCGCGGGCCATGGTCACGCGCTGTCGAGTTGGTCATGAGCCAGGCAGCAACGATACACTGATCCCACGCGACAGCCAAAGGCAGAAGATGCCAGATGATGAAGACGTTGTCCTTGTTGGGTGCACATTCCCTATTTGAACAGGGATTGCCCCGGATATTTGTGGCATGTGTGGAGCCATTATTGTGTTCCGAGAGATGTGAGCTGCATCGAGTCATATCGGGTTATGCATGTCATTTCACGTTTGGTTGGCTCAAGGTTTGGAACCTAACAGTTGCATCCAGAGCTGGGCGAGTTCCTCTAACTTATCCATGTCATGGACCAGTCAATTTGTTCACCATTCTGAGATGGCTGCCATGTTTCCCGCGGCTGCAGAGGCGAAGCAGAGCGCAGACGTGCTTTGCGAGCGTTTCTCCAGTCTGTTTGCGCTGTTGGCCAAAGAGGAGGAGACGCTTAAGGCAACTGTCCTGCAGAATGAGCTCATGGAGAAGCAACTGCAAGAGCTCCGCTACGATCCTCGTCGGCTAACTGGCAGTCGCTTGGCAGGTGGACGCATGGAAACAACAGTGTCCAACCTTCGACGAGGGGTTGAATGCAGGGCAGCACATTTCAAGGGGAGAGGCCAACCACGAACATATTGTGGATGGTTGCGAAATCCGTTCGCACCCCGAAATGAAACCATGCTTGAAACCATTGCGTGGGTATTTGCAGGGGCGTCATCGTTCCAGGGCTTCTTAGGTGGCGCAGGATTGTGTCCATCCAAAGTACTCTGAACTTCCGAAAAGCGAGTGGATTGATGCTTGGCACACATCCAAACATTGCCTGCCATTGCTATGTTGCCATTTCCCGAAGTCAAGCCACAATGAATGTCTCGAAGCCATACGTCAGGTCAACAAGTGATGGCTTTGCAACACAACAAGTCTGCTTAGACCCGTGTCCCACATGTTCAGTTGGAACTCTCTGTTTTATGGTTTGGTGGATTCCCCACTCAGGATGGAATCAACCAAGCCAAAAACTGTCGGAAAATCTTCAAAATGTGGGTGTCCCTTTGATTTTGCTTTAAAACCACCCCCAAAGCAGGTTTTCTAAAATTAATGGCACAATGCAATGTATGGGAAATGCTGTTGTTCCTGTAGTTTGCCTTCTTGATTTGGCCCTGCAAGCCACAGATGTAAAGAAGAGGCACAGCTTTGCTGGGCTTTGTGTTGCAAAAAGGTCAGGGAACCCTTAGTTGGTGTTTTGGATTGGTGGTTTGGGTTTGAACAGGCTTTTGTAGATGAATGGCAACCCGCCCCGTTTCACCAAGCCACCGATTTTGCTCCAAACCACCAATTGGAGAGAGGCAGCTGAAGAAACGAAACTGGGGGCGGTTTCTATTTCACGTAGCACTTAGGCGACTTGGACAGTGCACGAAAGACTGGGACAGCATCATGCTGTGGATGGACGAAATCCTGCCACCTAACTAACCCTGGAATGATTCGATTCCCCTGTAAAATCCCAATGCCAACAATTTGCTTCCAAGCATGGTTTCATTTCGTGGCGCGAACGGAATCGGAACAGGTTTCGCTCAGCCATCATGGGTGTTTCTCAAAATGGGTCAACCAGCACGGTTGTGGGTCAAAATGGCAACCCTCCCCTGGCGGCTGCGGCGGCTTCGGCGCCCGGCCGCCGTCCGCATCCGCTCGCGTCCGTCCGTAGGCTTCGCCGCGGAGGCGGCGGAGCTGCGGAGCGAGGCCCACGCCGCGGAGCAGAAGGCGGCGCTGCGCCACGGGGAGGTGGGGGCGCTGGCCGCAGCACAGGCGGGGAGCTGGCCGGGGGGGTGGGGGGTGGGGGGGGCTGAGGGGGTGGGGCTGAGGGGATGGGGCTGAGGGGGTGGCAGGGGGAGTGGGTTTCATGGCTTCCCGGTAAAAACTGGGGGGGAGGGGGGGGTGGAGTGGGGTCGATGGTGAGTAAAACATGCAAAAACTGGCTAGGAAGAGCCAGCTGAAGATCCAACCCATACCACATCGCCGCCAGAACAAGAACACTTCTGGCCAAGCGAGCAGTTCTGCTTTTGCTGCTTCTTGTCTAAATGTTTTCCAATCAAAATCCTTTAGACTCATTTCAGTTGAATGGAGCAAGTTGATTAAACACTTGTTGTTTCATTTTTTGTTTTTAAGGGTCCCAAGAAGGAGCCATGTCCAAACGCCATGCCAAAAAATATCCCGGGTGTTGGGACACCGCTGAGGACTGGGTGCAAGACCTCATACTTTGAGGTCTTGGGTTGGGCTTTTTTGGGCCCCGCAAAAGACCACCAAACACTCACTCCCTGAACTTTTCTTGGAAGACCATTTTAGTGGTAGACAAAAGGTTGGACTTTCCCAGCCAGTCCACGCAGGAAGTGAGACTATGTTGTGCTTATCGGTTGCCATTTGGTTTTGTAGGGCCTTGATTGGTACAACATGGTACTGACTACGAACACTTTCGTAGTTTGTTTTGCTCCCCAGTTTATGTTTTAGCTGTGTCCAACACTGCCTCCTACACAGCAGTTGGGCTGGGCTGCTGCGGGCAAAGGAATGCCCATGTGTTCCAAGGGAGTGGGCGCAAGAAACCATCAGTTGAGATATTTTGAGTTCAAGGAGCTTAAGAAGTATCTCAATGAGATGGATGGCCTGGTTCTCCGCTTTTACCTTCGGCCGTGTGGTTTTTGTCGGCGGCTAGGCCACCTATGAGCGCCAGTGCGCGCGGCTGCAGGAGCGATGCCAGGCAGAGGCTGGCCAGGAGCGATCCGCCGCCGAGGCCATGGGCCGAAGCACCTCGGAGCCTTGGACAAAAGTCGTGGACAATCATCCCTTCCATTTGTTTAAGATATGTGTTGTTCTCCGTGTTTTTATATATAAAATATAAAACAACAAAATCCCTTGTTGGCGTTGGAGGGAATCTGTCACTACTGGAAAAATGTGTTGTTTTTTGGTTGAGAATCCCCTGATAGAGGGAAGCGGGCACCACTGGAAACATTTGTATTTTTTGAAGTGGGCTTAAGCAAATGGAGGATCCTCACTTCCTTAATCATGGAACTGTAGGGTGGGCTATGGGGTGGGGTGCTACCCCGAGGATAAGCCAAGGATAAGCCCTCAATAAGGCCTTATTATGGGATTAATAAGGGATAACCCCCCCATAGCCCCCTTGGGGGTCCACAATTTAATTGCCACCTATCCCCTGGGCAAATCCACAGGTGCGACATGGCTTTCTCCTGCATTAATGCGAGTGCGACGTGGCTTCTTCAATTAACATGCCTATCCTTGGATTAGTTCATAGACGTTACTCACTTTTTGGGTTTGGACCATTATACTGGAAAACAATAAGCGTGGGTACTTTTTTGGGCCATCCACTCAGGAAGTGAGCATCATGGGGCTCTTGAAACGCAATCCTTGATATGTCCGATTTGAGTAAGGGGAGCTCCCTCAGATTGCCAGAGGTGGAGGAAGCTTTGCGCGCAGTCAGATATCCCCTGTAAATGTGCGTCGGCCAGCATGTACATTGGGATTTGGCAGTGTACAAAGGTTGATAATGACGACACCGACAGTGTCGATGCAAGGACATCACGTTAGCACTAGCACTTTTGATTAGGGGCTCCGGGGTCAGGTATTTGAAACCCTCGGAAGAGATCATGCCAGCAATTACAGCCAACAAGCTTAAAGCGAATTCATCCTTTTCCATTTGCCTTCTTGACAATAGCTTTTCTCCAAGAAGCAGTTCAGGAACAGCGCTTTCTGAAGTCTGAGAGCGAGGAGCTGACGCATCAGTTGGAAGTCGCGGAGGCACAGCGAAAGGGCATCTTGGACGACTTCCAAGCGGCGCAGGCGCCACATTCGCGTCGTGGTGTTGTTTCCCACCCATGTTGGGAAAATTGGGACAGGCCTTCGTACCTTCCCAGACCCTGAGGATATTGGAAGGCAAGCCGCCGAGAAGTCCAAGGAATTGCAAGAGAGGCTAGTTGCCGAGAAGGCCAAGATGCAGAAGGTGCAAGAGGAGGTGCGCCGTGGTCAGGAGGATGTCTCTGCCGTGGAGAAAGTGGTGGTGTCCAAGCGTTCGGATGTGCAGGAATTGCAGGGTTCCTTGGCCGAGGAGCGGGAGGTGGCGCAGCAGTCTGAAACGCGACTGAGGGAACAGGTGGGCAAGAGGGCCAGGTACGAAGAAGAGCTTGCGACGCTGAGCTCCAAGCTGGAGCGCTGCCGGAGGGAGGGATCCGATTTGCAGGCCCAGTTGGATGAGAAGACGAAGGAGGTCTGGCTCTTGAAGGATAGGTTGCAAGCAGAGGAGCAGCGCCACCGGACCGAGCTGGAAGCCGCTGAGGCGTCCAAGGCACAGAAAGAGCGCATGGAGGCGGAGTTGAAGGGAGCCGTGGGCGCCAAGACGGACGTGGAGTTGGAGCTTGGAAACCTCCGGAAGCTCGCGTCCGACTTGGCGGAGCAATGCGCCGCGCAGCGGCGCTGGCGGGACGAGCAGTTGCAGAAACAAAGTGCCGGGGAGATGGCTGCTGAGAGACTCAGGAAGGAGCTCGCCCAGCTCCATTCTGAGCAGCTGCGCCTGCAGCAAGAGGCCAAGCAGGCCACACATGAGCGCAATCGCTTGGAGGTGGAGTTGCAGGTGGCGGTTCCCCAAAACTTGAGTTTCCAGGAACGTGGCCGAACAAAGCTAGCGGGATGCAAGGCATGTTGTTTGCTGACGGGCGCCAGAGGCTCACCAAGATTGTTCCCAACCTGAAAGTCCACAGTTCAGTTGTCAAACCATCTTGGCGAAAGTCTGCCATGCGTCCCCTCATGTCCCCTCACAGTTGTGTTCCCTGTTCACCTTGAGGTGGCAAAGCCCGCCTTGGAAGAAGTGTGGCGCCGCTGCAAGGACC
>CAUJNA010003381.1:491981-506981 GCA_963377175.1 Effrenium voratum
GTTTTGATTTAGGCGGTTTGCTAGCCATGCCCGAATTCAGCTCCATCTCAACCTGGTTGATTCCACAAGCTGTTCATTGGCAATCCTTAGTCCTCACCTTGGGTTAAACAAAGGGTCTCCTCCTTGGCCAACACTCCATCTCCCACATGCTTTTTCGATCACAAATCCCAAGCACAGAAGCCAAAAACCAGTAGTTCGGGGGTGCTGCTTGGTTTTGTTGGGCCTTAGTTTGTAGTTTGGATTGGTGGCAAGGAACCGTTTGTTCAAATCCCACCACCCAAGTGGGGGGAGGCTGAGCGGCGTGAGGCGGAGGGCATCCCGGCCGTACACATCCATCCATCCATCCAGCCAGCCAGCCAGCCAGCCAGCCAGCCAGCCAGCCAGCCAGCCAGCCATCCATCCATCCATCCATCCATCCAGCCGTTTTGCTTCTTTCCCTTTGGACCATGCGGGGAAGTTGCGGTAAGTTGGGCTCCGAGGTGGGGGGGCCACGTGCCCACGTGCCTCGTTTTCCGCAGGCCGCAAGCGCCGCATGGCCGCGCTCCTTGGCGCTGCAATTGCGCATGGCCTGCGCGGCCTGCGGGCCGGATGCCGCCGCTCGCCGAGTCGCCGAGGTTCTGCCTTTCTTGAATAGTTCCATGTTTATATGATATGTAATGTATGTAATATATATTTTTGTAATACAATATATAGCAAACATAAAAATGTATAAATTGGGATGTATCATGCGCAACAAGGTGCGCATATAGATTTGCAAGCGTGTTTCAATCATACTTGTTCGTTCATGTGTGTTTATGACCTGTTGTGTTCAAATGGAAGCAGTAGCCAAGTCGCCGGCTGCTTATGGTTGCATCATTTCGTTGCACGCGCCATGAGCCGAGGTGACGCAGAACACCGTAGCGGCCGCATGTGCCAAAGCCTGAGTTGCAGGCGGGGGGCGTGTGAGTCCCGGCCAACGCTGTGGACTTCCCTCATGGGTGAGAGGCCTCATCACCCCTGAAGGACTAGCTTTCTTCCATCTCTGCGCTAAGGCACAAAGTGGCCAATGGCGGCTTGCCCTTTGCGCCTGCGTGCAGCAGGCAGAGTTTGCATGTGTCCATGACTGATTCAAACTGGGTCGTCACTCGAGGAGTGATTGTAGTGAGGCTGCCAAATTGCCATTGAGACTTCGGATCACAGCGCCTCAGCCTCAGGGCTGATGTCATGTGAATGCACTGTGACGGTCAGGCCTGGCCAGATGCGTACATGTTCAGCGCTGCGATTTCCAGCAAGGACCAAGGGGTGTTTTACCTGGCATTTGTCCTTGGACGCTCTCCAGTCTGATGTGGCAACATCCCAAGACCTTGGGTGTGTTGTTTTGCTTGGACTTGGCCTTCAGCCAAGGATTTGAACGGAATGCGTAGACTTCTGCAAATCAGTCCTGACAGT
The DNA here is from genome assembly GCA_963377175.1 of Effrenium voratum. NCBI lineage: Eukaryota > Dinophyceae > Suessiales > Symbiodiniaceae > Effrenium > Effrenium voratum. The sequence continues at coordinate 493,410 of CAUJNA010003381.1, forward strand.
CGAGGGTGCTGCGGTGCTTTGGGGCCCCTTGCCAGGAGGAGCCATGGAATGTTGGCCTTGGAACCTTGGCTGGTGGCTCATTTTCCAGAGGGCTGCATGAATGGAGGCAGGATCCGATATGGTGACCTCAGTCGCGCGGGAGGCCCCAAATTCTGTTACGTCAAGCCGACAGAAAAGTCAGGAAACTGGCATTTCCTGTTGGTTTCGCACTGCAGAGAACCCTAGGAGCAAAGCGTGGCTTTGTTTTGGCAGGGCTTTTTTGTGTGGCTACTTGTGGCCTTGCACATTTGCAACTTGAACGCCCAGTCGGATAGTTTCAAGCGCTGCCGAGGACTGCTGTGTCGCGCGGGGCAGTTACGGCTTCATGGGATGCTGGCCAGTTCCAATGCAGATCCTAGGCTCAAAGGGACCGAAGCCGTCAAACTAGGCCTTTTATCTATTGGATATTTCCATATTAATCGGCAAATCCAGCACGGACCATGCTCAAAAGCAAGCCCTAGACAGCATATCTTAGATTGTTGAAGCCAGGTCGGCATCCTTTCGCAGTGGTTTTGCTGAGCACTTCATTGGCGGGCCAGGGGCGGCAGGTCACTCCTTGCGCACTGGGCGAGGGTTGATTGGTATCCTTGGCCAGTAGAGGCAGTAGCAGCCCAAATGCTCCTACGAAATGCGTTCATGCTTGCCTGGAGCGGCTTTTGTGATATTGCCTGCCTTGATGCTGACGTCATTAGCACGCAGGAACTTGTTTCTACATTGACATGTTGTGTTGCTTCCTGATGGCGTTGAAGGCTATTGCTCGCACCGCACGTGAGCAATGGGCGGCATCTTTGGCCATCCTGCCCCGCGGCATATTTGGCTGCACTGTTGGAAGACCATTTGTGGTAAGCAAAAAGTTTGGACATCTCTGGGCCAGGAAGTGAGTTGTGCCCCGAACAGAGTTGGCAGTTGGACGCCCAGCCCCGCATTTGCCTTGGGATGCGCACGTCGATCGGAGAAACCTTGTAGATGATGGGCATGTTGATTTGCTCTCTGGGTGCTGCCAATTTGTAGCGTTGCCACAAACAAATCAGAGGCGCCGGGAGCAACTGAGCGGCCACCACTTGCTTCAGGGTGCCACCGGTGAGTCAACAAGCAAGTGATCGAGGGCCACGCGAATGGCGAGGTTTGCTTGGGATTCGATTTATTCCAACTTGGTCGAAGGTCGACTGCAAAAGGGCGGGTGGGCAGGCAAAATCTGCAGGAGTCCTGGCTGCCAGACGTGATCACGTATAGTGCCTGGGCGGAGCTTTGGTCGACCCGTCTCGTGATTTGTTTTTGGTGCTGCTTGGTTGGTGCGTGGCTCTGATTTTGTGGTGGTGGTGGGCTGGTGGGCTGGGGGGGCTGGCGGGGCTGGTGGGGCTGGTGGGGTTGGTGGGGCTGGTGGGGTTGGTGGTGCAGGGTGTTGCCAGCTCAGCAATTAGATGCGTGACCCAGGTGCTGGCGTACAAGCAGCGCAGCAGGGCCTCCTGTGGACTGGTGCGCTACAACTGCTAGAAGGAGTTGGGGGCGGATGGGGGCGGCTTGAAACGGGCTGGTAAGTGCCTGTGAACCCCCCCCCCCCGCCGGCCCCACAATTTGAAACAAGGGATCGCTTGTCGGGAACCGTGGATTCGTGAGAAATGTATTGAGGGGGCCCCGCCCCCCCCCCCCTTTACCTAAGGAGACCCCAGGTTAAACCAATACTCGGCTGGTAGACACAACACAGCCATGCAGTCAAAGATGTGCCAGGAGGCACCGCGGACCGACAGCTTGTGAACACTGCTCCCTGGCACCATTGTTAGCTGGCAGCAGGTGACCAAGAGCCCCGTGCCATACTTAAGGGTAGGACCTTGGAGCCCTGAGCGGCCGACTTGCACATGGATTTGCGCACAGGTCATCAACACTCTTTGCTCCGCGCGCGAACCGGGCAAAGTGCTGCAACTTTTGGAGCGCAGCGACGCGATTGGCCTGTCTGCAGCCCTTTGGTCTCTGAGGCTGCCGGAATTGGTGGGACAGATGGTCGCGCATTGTTTGTTCTGCCATGAGCACGCTTGCAGCAGGGCGAACATTCTGAGAAGTGTCGGCTCGAAAGGCAACGCCCTCTTTAATGGGGAGCTTGCGTTGCAAGTTCGGTCCGACATGTTTGCTCTCCGGTAAGGGCCCGTCAGCTTTTTGCGGCAGGTATGGACATTTATGAAGCATGGGGTCACGGTCCGCTGCCGACGCTACTTCAACAAATAGATGTCCAGCATGGTGCTCTCATACTCTCGGGAACCCGTCTACGCCACAATGTCTTGCATCATGAAGTTGGTTTGGAGTTCAGTCAGTCGATAGCAGGTGGCGCAAGCATCTCAGGCATAGGATTGGTTGTCAGTCTTTCTTGCCGAAGCTGTGGTTGCGGAGCCCTGTAGCTTTGTGCAAGCCGACGCAGGAATTGGCAGAGCTGGGAAATGGCTTTGGCATTTCTTCAGCGTGCCGGCAATTGTTGGCGCCTGGGACCAAGGGCTTTGCTTCAGTCACATCCATGCTTGGCAGGTGATGGTCAGTGCGAGAAGCTGGTTGAGGTTGCTTGAATGACATGCCCTGGCTGGAAGTGAAATCCATGAGCCACAAAGCAGCAACTACCCCCGAGCAGTCTAGTTGGTCCCATGTTGCGCAAGATACCGCAGAGTCCAGACTGAATGCCTGGTGTAAGGATTCGCCCTGCCACAATGCCTTGCGGTGCAGCTGTCGCTGTTTGCAACCAGGCGTGTGGTACCTGGGTGTTTCTCGAACTTGGGACCCCTCCAGGTAGGTAGTGTCCTGCTGGTTTTCCTTGAAAACCGTCCAAAAAGCAATCCCCTATTTTGAGAAATCCTCACCTCATGAAGCCTGGTGCACAAAAAATGAGCGGTGTGCCCTTCTTGGGCGGGGACTAGTTGACTTTTCAGGATCAAAAGGCCAGGCATGCTGCGCATCAATGGAACTCAGAAACGCGTGGCACATGTTTGTTGCACTCTGGTCGTTCAAGGGGAATTTTCGCAGTGCAAGCTTCGTGGACCACGCCGTCCAGGCAAATCCCCACAGTGCAAACACACAGGGAGACTACACGGGCAAGCTTTGTTTTGAGTTTAGGAGGCATGGCATGCCCTGGCTGCGATTGCAGTTGCAAGTGCTTTGCCGTTCTTGCAGGGGAATTCAAATCGCCACATTTTCATGAAATACATCTTGACTCGCTCCCTGAGTTCCTGGACTTTAAACTTGTCGGGAAGACCATTTTAGTGGTAAACAGATACGTCTTGACTCACAGTTCCTGGAAACCATTTTTGGGGAGAGGACCATTTTAGTGGTAATCCGATACATTTTGACTCACAGTTCCTGGACTTCAAGCTTCTTGGGAAGACCATTTTAGTGTTCAACAAAAAGTTTGAGCCCACTTACGTGAGATGCGGTCCAATGGATTTTTTTCGTGAGGCCCTGCGCTGGGACGTTGCAGGGGAGCTGCTGAACTCGAGCCTCGGCGAGCGATCCGGTCAAGTGGATTCCTGGGCGATCCCCGGCCGCGGGGCCTGAAATGAACTCACGGGTGAGCTTGGGGAAGTGATGGCCATGCTGGGTGCATCGGTGGATTCAGAGGGGCGCTCGGCCGCGGAGTTCAATTTGTTTTTTGTTGAAGGCTGCATTGGAACCACCCAGCCATGGTGAACCATCACGGAATGGCTGGCGCGGAAATGGGCTGGAATGGAAGCCCCGGAGCCTTCAGCCCCCAACTTGCTGGCCTCAGGGAAGGAAAAAATGACACCTATGAGCCATCCCGTGCGGTTTCTTGGGGACCCCCGAGGTTCATTCCCTCATTCCCTACTGAGCACCAGCAAGCCAACCCCAGAAATCGACACGCCCACGCCCTATGGCTTTGAGGATGGGTGCGCTCCAGCCGGATGCGCTCGCCTTCAATGCAGCGGCAGTCTCGGAGGCGATCTTGTTTGCCTAGGGAAACCAAAAGGACACCAAAGGCGGTTTTTGGTTTTCTCCAATTTGGTGTCCCCATTTTTGGTGTCCCCGGCTTTGTTTTTCCTTGTTTTTACTGCCCATAAGCCACCAGCCACAGGGCAAGGTTCACCTTCACCTCTTGCCACAGAAACCCCAAGGCAACAAAAACGCCTTGTGTTTTTTGTGTGTCCCCAATGTTTTGGACAGGTGGTCCATGCGTGGGACTTCGAGCTGTCCGTTCTGGCCTCGATGCGGCGGATGCTCCTAGAGTCCAGCTTGGTCACCTATGGTGCGCCGGGGATGCAATGGCCCAAGGGATTGGTCCTGTTTCTCTTGGTGCTTTTGGTTTGGTGTTTTGGTTTGGTTTTCGTTTGTGTATACCTTTGTCTTGTTGTTTTCCTCGTTTGTGTATATGTTTGGTTGCGATCCCCCTAAGGATGAGAATTGTTGAATGAGGCTTGACGGGATTTCTTCAGTTTCGCTCGTCTCTGTTCGCGCTGAGGTCAACATGGCCGCGCATGCCAAGAGCCAATTGTGGGAAGCCGCGCTGCAGCTTGCAGTCGAGATGGCGAAAAGGAAGCTCGACCATAGCAGTGGAATGCAGGTTCTTCTTATTTGGTGGTTTGGATTGGTGGGTTTGGATGTGGATTTGAACCGCTGGTTCTTGTAGAGGGTAAGTGGGAAACCCCTCCTTAACCACCAAAACACAAATCTAAACCATCCATTCGAGGGAAGCTGAGGCCAACAGCTAATCAAGGGATGCCATGCAAACGCCCAGGCACTGGTGAGCGATGCACGACTAGTCATGATTGCATGACACGTTGTTGACTGTTTTCGATTGTTTTAGACTGTTCAGTTTGTTTTGCTTGGAAAAGTGTTGCAAATCTAGATCTCTTGTTTGCAGGCTACAATGCACGTGAATGGTATCGTGATGATTTGTCCATGGCCAAGGTTTCTTGATGTATATACGCCATGCATGAGGCCCCCCGGCCAATAGGAAACCTTCTGCGGGTGGATAGATTGCAGCGTTGCATGCAGCAACTTCAGCATATGATATCAGGCCGCAGCCAAGGGTCAACTGACAAGAACCCTATGCCACAAACCATGGGCAATTGGGGGGCCTGCGCCGCCACATGCCCAACTAACCCAAGAAAAAGAGTCGTCGCATCAAAACGAGCGGACAACAGCTCCAACCCCAAATGCCACAGATGTGGGTATGGCTCAAAATTAAAGAGCTAGGGTTACGCAGGTTTTAGGCCCTGGTTCCATTTGCCAAGGTGTCATATTGGTACCACTTGTTTGAGCCCAGCCATGTGGCAAGGAGGCCGAGTTTACCTGGAGCCCAGGAGCCACAAAAGCGACCTGGTGGTCTCCAGCTCGAGCGCGACGGCCTGCGTGGCCTGCGCCAAGTGGGCGGAGGCCTTAGCCCTGGCGCAGGCGTGGGTGGGTGGGTGGGCGGGCGGGCGGGCGGGCGGGCGGGCGGGCGGGCGGGCGGGCGGGCGGGTGGGTGGGTGGGTGGGTAGGTGGGTGGGGGCAGGGAAGTTTGTCAAAATGGTGGGTGAGAAAGGGTCACGCCTGCTGGTGTTAGCAACTTTGGGGTAGAATAGCGTGGCAAATAAGATGGACCGAGACGCTCTTTTCAGAACCATGGGCTTGGACATGTTGGCCGGTTGGCCGGTCAGGGAGAAACCTCGGCAGGTGTGCTCTTTTCGCATCAATATTCCTGAACCCATTGGTGCTGCACTTGGACTTGCCACAACCCCGATTGATGGATTGTTTCGCATAGTCCTTGCCCTTGAAACTGGCACAGGCGCAGCCAGATGAATTCACCTGGAGCTCTGGAATCACAGCTTGCGCGGGAAAGTGGGTGCGTGGCTTGCGCGCAGCTTGGCATGGCACTGTCCTTCTTCCTTCCGTGCTGGCCATGACAAAAAAGGCATCCTCAAAAAAGCCACACCCACATATTGAGCTCAAAACTCCCTGAAGTGACTGCAGTGACAAATGCATTCAGTTTGCTTGCGGTTGAGTGAGGCTCCTGCTTGTTTGCGTCCCTTCGGTCTGCAGGTTTTGCTTGACATGCCGCGGTGGCAGCTCCGCCTGGACTTGCTGCTTGTCAGATCAGTTCCAGTTCACAACCGAGCCTAACTGGATATGGCTGCATCCGCTCAGCTCCGAACACATTTCTTGAAAGGATCCCGGAATGTTTTGCTTCATGGATCTCGGCTTCTCCAAGTGCCAACGATGCCCCTCAAAAGGCTGGGGCCGTCCTTTCGCCCCCCCCCCCCCTTTTTTTATTTTCTTTTCGCTGATTGGTCTTCAAGCCTTTCACACGCCTTGGTTACATGTCAAAAGCATAGCCCCAAAGGAGTTTCTGCAGCACAAGTCTTCAAGTGGGCTGAGGACGTGCTGCAATCTGGCGCTGAAGGGCTGTGCTTGGCTTCAGGCGCATGGCCTGCTGTTGCATGCCGCGAGCCAGTGGCTTGTCTCAAGTCCGGCCACTCGAACCCTTGGTGTCGGTCGCAACAAACCAGCAACACATCCTCGTGTTCAACAACTGCGGAAGGGCAGGCAGTCCAAGGGCCGCCATCCACTCCCACCGCAAGATTAGCCTGCCACTGTGGTTCAAAGATGTTGCCTTCGACCCGGTTATACGGTTGTATGTTGGAGGGCTCCCCGCCAAACAAACCAAAAACACATGGTAGAAGGCGCAAGCGTGCCATGTCATCACCCATCATGCAAACGCAGGATGAGTTTGCGCGAGTGTGCGACCAGCGCAAGATGGCAAAGATGTCCACACAAATCCACCCCGTGGCAGAAAGTTGAAATGCCCCCACCCTCACCACATATGCCAACTGCTATGCCCATTCCACGGCCAGCTGTTGATCATGCAGATCTTGGCTGGCATCACTTCGGGCCAGCCCAACTGCGATGGTTTATTTGCTTGCAACGAACCCTTCCATACCCCCAACCTCCTTTCCTGGTCCTTTGTGACCACACGTTCCGCACGTGACTAAGCGTTGCTAACCTGCAGTTCCGAGTATGGCCGCAAGTTCGAGAGTACCACAAAAGCATCCGCGAGCATAGACCCCTTTGCGAGCGCTGTTGCATGCACAGGGCGCGCCCACTATCGCAGAGTGCTCTCTGAGGTTTAGGGGAGTGCATGCAGCACAAGATCTGCCTACCCCGCTCGCTCCCCCAACTTGCCGAAGGGGCGGACATGTGACATGTGAATCAATGTGCCCCAAGGGCTGGGACACGCCTAAATTAATTCCTAATGCCACTTGATTCGCGCTCAGGCAAGTCGCCGCCGACGTACTTTGTCAGCATTGATCCCATCACATGCCCAGTTGATTCATGTTGGACGCAGTGAGCCTCAGCTTTCACATGCTCAGCCTGCCATATGCGATGAGGACATCAGCTTAGACAGCCTCATCCGGGAGTGCAAGAAAGCTGGACAGTGGCAAATGCCCTTGAGCATGACCAGCTCCGTGGAGCAGCTTGACTTGGGCTGGTATACCTTGCAGAGGCTGGCTGAAGGACGCAGCAAGTTGTTGAGCTAGCTTGCTCCGACGCTCATTCTCACCCCCTTATACTTTTTTCTGTTTTTTGTGGGGGGGGGGGGAGCGCCGCTCCCCACATGGGAGTGTGTCAAACGGGGGGCTCCCTACCGCCATTTTCCTTCCCGTATCTCCGGTCCAGCTTCAGGTCGATGACCCGGGAGTGCAAGAACGGCATCATTGCTGCCTCTGAAGCTGCCGAAGTCCCCTTTGCAGCGAGTCGATGTTGAATGGACCTGCAGCCTCCGGACTTGCCAAAAAAGATGCTAGCATCTTTTGTAAGGTCGAAACTCGGGGAGTGGACACCGCTGGGTTTTAAAATCTTGCTTTGTGGCGGTCGGTGCGCCGACCAGGTTGTGCAGCAGGTAACCGCTGGAAGGTAAGCAGGGAACTCCTGGCCTGGAAACTTGTACAGCCACGCCGAGCTTAAAAGGACAGCCAGACGTTCAGCACAAGGGCTTACGTCAGGTCAATCGACGGGGCCACCATAGAGGGCACTCCCTTTGGTAGGGAGAATATTTGGCGAAAGATGGTGCAAGCCACAGGATTGAGCGTATTTCAGTCAGGTCACCTGCACCTGGGCACCTGGGGCTGAGCATCCAGAGGCCTGGCTTGGTGGACTTGGGAGTGAAGACATGGGCTTTGCCATGGGGAGTCGGGTTCGATTTCTGAGGCCCCATTGCGCCGTTGGAGTTGAGAATGCCGGAGAGAAGCTGTGGCCAACGCATTGAGGTCAGGCCACAGGATGCGATCATGTCGCCGAGCCTCCTGACCCTAGGTCATGCATTGCCATGCAAGACAGGCCGAGGACAGGCTTTCAACTGTGATTATCCTCGCTGCTTTCAGCTTATGCCAAATGGGGCGGCGACAAAGATGGAAGGGCAACTCACGAAGCCAAACGCTCAAGGCCAGAACGAGCGCACCTCGCATGTTCAATCGAAGCTGCTGATGCCCACGGAATTGGCGGTGGGTCAAAATTGAACACTTGGGGTTACGCAGGTTATAGTCTACCTTTCCATTTGCCAGGGTTCCATGTTGGACTCCTATGTTTGAGCCACACCCAATTCTACCCAACATGCGCTTACTCGCGACTGATGCAATCGCTGCGCTCTGAGCCGCCATGGCGACTGACCGCTTGCTTGAGCATCACGGCATGGACACACCTTTTCGGCCTTCGAATAGATGGGCGCAAGGCCTCCGGTGGGCGCTTTCATGGGTTCTATTTTGCTCACATCTTGAAAGTCTTGCGGGATATGGCTGAACCATCCTTGGCAGAACAAGAAGCCATTCAATGGTGCTTGGGACATGTGGCTGATTGGTGAGCAGTGAGCACCCTTCAAAATGGGTTGGTGAACCTGAATCCCCATTTAGACCAGGAGGACCTTGTTCGCGTGTCCTTCACAGCCACCGCATGTCTCACTCCCTGAGTTCCTGGACTTCATCTTTTTATGAGAGACCGTTTTAGTGGTAAACAAGTTTGGGGACGCTTTTGGCCAGCCTGGATCCGGGGGGGAAGTTCGTGGCTCACGTCACCTCGTGACCTGGGCCTTAGGCACGTGCCCCTTTGGGCACAGCGCAGCAGCTCAGAGCTGGCGCTGGCACGGAGGCAGTGCATGGAGCTGGCTTTGCGCCTGGCCGAAGCGGCCGAAGGCGCCGAAGGGCCGAAGTTCGATCGATATTTGTTCACGCCCCCACCCCTCCTGTATGAATACCGGGCCACCCAAAAATGTGCCCCTCCCCGCGTTTCTTGAAGTTACCGGGCCCCAAAATTGTGCCCTTCGCGTGCGTTTTGGAAGCGAACGCGTGTGTAGAAGCACCTTCGCACTTGGACGGCCCTCTCCCATTCTTTTTTTGACGGCCCCCAACGGGATTACAGTAAGAATGCAAACGACTGTAAAAGAGCGGTGCACAGTATGTTTCCGTACTGGAGAGTCAATCGCAAGGAGCGGTGTTGTAGTGGGGCTGGACATTAAAGTAAATGGGGTTGCTCTGCGTGAGCGTGTCAAACAAAACAAAAAGACATGAATTCTTCAACACATGGTCTACGAAATGCTGCTGTTTCTGGCTGCCGGCGTTGGCCGAACAGCGACAGGGTCACAGCTTACTTGAGAGGTGCCGTCAAAATGAATGGCAGAGCCTGATTTGAAAGGGGAGGCCGGCTGCTAAGACCATTGAAACGAGATGGCACGAGATCAACGTTGGCTCATCTCATGGCATAGGATACAGCAAATTCAACAAGCCGCAAAAAGTCCTCCAAGTCGAACGGCCTGGTACAGCTAATAATCACATTTTTGGGCGTGCCTTTCCCGCTCAAGGTGCGGCGAAGAGCATCCCCTTCGCCAGCAAACCAGCTGTTTCAAGTTCAACTTGCAGGGTGCGGGTGCTTGGGTTGTGGCACGGAAGCTGTGTCTAGTCGAATGTGGCAGTGACTGTCAGGCGACGATGTCATAAACTTCATGGTGCAGTTCGGCCTAAGCACTTGCATAGATGCCCGTGCTGCAGTGAGTCTTGCATGCAAGCCCAGCTTAGGTTTCAGGGCAGGCTGATGGATTTGCATTTGCTTCAGGTTGGTTTCGAGTCTTGCTTTTTTGCTTTCAAGGACGCTCTTCCAGATGCTGCGGGAAGCTGCACGCAAAGGTGGGCAACGCTTCACTGTGGAGGATGTGGATGCCAGCAACTCCGCGGCAATGCAAAGCCGCTAAGCCGCGCTGGGCATTCCCGCGACTGAGGCGAGCATGCTTGCCTTGCTGCGCTGGCCGACCGAAAGCTCCGGAGCCGAACGAGGCAAGCTGCAAGCTCCGATGAAGGCGGGGAGCTATCATTGGCCATGACGATTGATTTGCGACCGTCAGAATCTTTGAATCGGCTGGGGCGGTTTGAATCCATTTGGTGGTCATGCCTAAGCGAGGCGTCGGTCATGTGCCGATCAGGAAACAGTTCCGTTGAGAAAGCATCAGCATGCTGTTGAATGCCTAAGGCAACTTCAAGCCCGCTGAAACGACAAAAATTGAAAGAATGACAGAAGCGCAACCCGAAAAAGAAGTAGCATGTTTGTTTTTCTTCTTCTTCTTTTTTTAAAGAAGAAAACAAAACGGTCGCAAAAGTACTAGTCAGAGCAACGCGGCCCAGAGGCGAGCTCTCAGAAGACGAGCTGTCCGGAGAGGAGGCCCCAGATGTGGAGCCCCGGCTGCGCGTGACACCTGAGCTGCTGGCTGATCTGGGCCGTTCGGCAGGAAGGGAGGCGGCGAACATTCGATCGCTGGTGCGATAGCTCATGTGGATGGCCGAAGTCCATTTCGCACCACTTTGAATCCATGGGCTTGCCATGGTTGGCTGGTATTTTTAGAGGGGAATAATATGGAATAATCATTCCTGGGTTTCCTTAGGTGGTGCAAGATGTCGTCATTCCACCGTAGGGAATGACCGAGTCCGGGGTTTGGGCATGAACCGGAAGGGCTTCCCTCAAAAAACCAGAGGGGAGTGTTTATATGGGGTCATTCCGCATTCCTTGCCGAGAACCAGCAAGAATAGTTGTGAAGTGGATACCCTTGGTACTAGTGCGAGTTGTTTAGCTATTTGCGCTTTTCGGAAGTTCTGGTTTTGAAGTGTTTTTGGCCTGCGCTACACATTTGGCGTGGCTTCAAGCATGGCCGAAAGTAGTTTGGGTTTGAAGTGTTAAGCTCTTTGCTCTGGGGTGGCTTTAAATAGCACCTTTTGGGCCAAGTGCAACTGAATGTTCACTGTAGGTGGGTAGTAGACACCAAAAATGATCACCCCCTAGGGCTTCCCAGAACAGCAATTGGGTTGTTGTAGGGAATGGTTGTGGAATGATTTTGGTGTTTCATCACCAGGGCCATTTCCAGCAGAGCATGCAAGGTGGATAGTCCGTCAGTGCTGACTTGTGGGGCTCCTCACGGGCTGTGAATTTTGAGGGGAGGTCGAGGGAATTGGCACCAGCGACAATTTTGTTCAGCCGTTGGCCGAAACAATGGTGCCATTTAATGCCCAGGGGTTTCAACAGCAAAAGCATTCTTTTGGCACGGGGCTCGTGGGAGAGCTCATTTGTGCGCGCATTGCAATCTGCTGGCGAGGTGCCGAGCTCACCGCAGAGGAGCTGGCCGCAGACCAGTACCCCTCGCACCTGTGGGCGGCAGATTCACCGCACTTGGTGCCAGGCCGCGGGTCGCCAGGGACGGCTGAGGGCATTCCTTGGAGAGAAACTCTTCGTTTTAGGCACCATGACAGCTTCCATTTCCACAAGCATTTGGGCAGCCACAGGCACGCATGTGACAGTCCTCCGATACTGGAGCACAGTCTTCAGATTCTAGAAGCTTGTTTTGAGAATGGAAAAGGTGCAGTTTGGGCGTAGGAGGCTGCGGCTTCAACGCCAGGGCCGCACGCGCCAGGGGCCCAGTCTAGCTGCTGTCCGCACACGCGCACACAAGCGTGCATGAGACATGTTAGGATACATTTGCATTGGTGTATAGAATCAACTATGTATATGGGAGTCGTCCGAAAGGTCCTTGCATTCAGGTGTGAAGGGGGCAGACCTTTCTGTTTTAGTGTTGCCCTGCGCGCTTTCGCTTCGCCAGGAGGTCGCGAAAGTCTTTGTTGTGTACTGGCGGTTTGCTAAAAGGAGCATGGAGTGATGAACCATATGTATTTGCCGGCAGTGCGCCCAGACAAAGGTCAGAAAGCGCGGCCTGGATATTGCAGGAAGAAAACGTCGCTGCAAACGCAACCCGCAGCAGAAATTCAGAAAGCAGCTTGTTGGAGTTGTGAAGCTTTCTTTCCCAGCTGAGCGCAACTGCAAACGGGTCGTTCAGAAAATGCAGGGGGATGGAATGTTTATACATATGTGTATATATGGATATGTATAGAGAGAGATATGTATTCACATATAGACATGCATTGACATGTACACATCTCCGCGGAGAAAACACATTCGCCATAGGCCGCTGGTTGTCCGTTTTTGGTACTCTTGCGTACCATGGTTTTGTGGGTTTGTACGGCTTTTCCCTAGACACTCGGCCCACAAAAAGCCGGGGGCGTTCACCAAATCCAAATGGCCCATGTTCCTTCTCTAGAATCTCTCTCTCTCTCTCTCTCTCTCGCGTCTTGCCTGGGGTTTGCGAGTTGGCCTGCCTCATGTGCCAAAAAACCACGAAGGAGGCAAGAAGTGTCCTGCTTTGCCCTGAGGTGATGCGACGAGCAGGGTTGGGCTCCGAACAGGCAGGCAGCTGCCCCCTGCAGCCGCACCAGGAGATGGACACCCACCATTGCAGAAAGCGAACCGCTGGCCGATGGGAGATTCACAAATTCCGGCTCATCCTTTCGGGATGAGCCAGCGCGCTTAGGTAGATAAAGGCCCAGTGAGGGGAGAGGCCAATGCATTCGACAGACAGCGGGTTCCAATTCACTCGGATTGACCTGTGGCCGTTGAGGGGTTCATAGGGCATGGATATCAACTCTTGGGAAACATGCTGGCATGTGATGCCTATTTGCCGTTGGGATGTCCAGCGAGCCATACAAGTCGCTCCAAGTCAAAAGGCTTACCGATTGCTTTGCTGGCACTCGTGCCTCGGCGGTCAGGAGGTCGTCCGCTTCCTGGTGCACCCCAAGGCTCCAGTGCAAAGGTTGCTGGTAGATCATCCGACGGGCTCTGGCAAGACCAGGGAGATGATCAGCATTTTGGACAACTTCTTCTACGATCCCCGCCCCAAGGTAGTCATCTTCCCCAAGGCTGCAATTTGCCACTAAGCGGCATGTTCCTGCTGCTCCTCTAGGCCTAAAGGGCTTTCTGCCCGGACTCAGTGCTGTATTTGAAATGGATCATGACCAGCAATCAGTTCACCTCCTGTGTAGCATGGAGCAGTGGCGCGTCTAATGGGGCGAGCCTGTTATTGGGCAAGCAGCCTTAGCCAAGGCCAAGCTTCAATCTCTATTCGCGACGTTTCACCAACAGGTGAACTGCGGTTGCACGACAGGCATTCTACTCTGTGAACGCCCTACTTCCTTCAAAGGCCGC
>CAUJNA010003381.1:511981-521981 GCA_963377175.1 Effrenium voratum
AAGCAGTAGGCGAGTACGAAGCCAGCTGAATGTCTGAAAACTTCATAGATTCATGGTACTTTCATGTTTGTTGTTTGTGCATTGGTCGATTTGAAAACTCCCATGGCGAGTAGCCCGTTGCAACCCCAGCACGTCCAAAGCCAGAGCTGAAAGGAAGAGGGAGTGCCGTGTTCATGACAATTGGCATCGAGGGCTGAATCGGCTGTGAGCAATAGTCTGGTGGCAGGCCGGCAGCTGCTGGACATAGTCAAAGGCAAAGCCGCCAGTGATGAAGGCGGGGCATTGCTTGGAGTTGTTGCTTTGAACACGTCAGGCTTGTGGCCTCGCCTTTCCTTTTGAAAATGCCGCCAGCTTGCCCACGGGAGGATTTCTAACCTCCTTCAAGTGCCGACCGCCGCATCTTTTTGCAGAAGCACTGCCGCGGGGCGTACCCGATGTGCTGAGCCCAGCAGTTCAAGAGCAGCTCGTGCATTGCGTCCAGCTGGTGGGGGAAAGCTTAAACGTCTATGACTTGAAGCGCGAGAAGGGCTTGCCTCATCACCGGCTTGCCGCCTACTGCAACGTCAGCACATTTGTGTCAAGCCACTCAGCTACAAACCTTTGGCATCTACCTAGGGGTCGGATGTCCATGACACGATATTCAACATGCTCATGCACATGCATGTGGACATGTCGGCATAGTTCTTCTGTGTTGCGGAAGGCTGCAGCATCAGCACCGTAAAGCCGAAGCTGATGCGCACGCATCAAACATGAAGAGCCTTATTTCAAGGAACGCTGGTTCCAGGTGGGCTCGTCACCATTGTCAAATCCTTACCGCTCAACATGTGTCGCTAAGCGCACCGCGAACAGCAATGTTAGCCTTCGCCATGGAAGCACTGGCACGGGTGATGTTCATGTCCTCAAAGATGCCGTGACATGTTCATAATTTTGGTGGACGTGAAGTGCTTGAGTTTGCGTTTGAGTGTCTTTTTGTGTTTGTGTGTGTGCGTGTTCTCCCGATGCTTTCTTTCATGTTGCATCCAGTGTCCACAATGGCTGTCTAGCTTTCTCGTGCTTGGGCTTGAGCTTGTGCCCTGAGGCTTCCATGACGGCATCTCTGGCTCCAAGGATCGAGTCCTAGCGTGTCCGGAGGCGCCCCGTTTGCCATGCCAGCAAGCTTTGTGTGTGCGTTTGTGCGAGCGTTCGTTTCGTGAAACGATTGCCATTGCACGTCTCAAATAATTCGATTGTTTGACTATTGGTGGATGGAGCTGAGAGCCGCTGAGAGCCTTCGACTTTCTTTCCAGCTCCACACCTGAAAATGATCAGTGGCAGATATTCAACCTGGAACTTGCACTCAGAGAATGTTTGCGCAGAAAGATTGCACAAACCAACTTGCTCAGACAACTTGCACACAGACAAACTTGCACAGAAAGAATTGCGTGGAGAACTCGCACAGAGAAAGCAGAGGAACTTGCGCAGAAACTTATGCACTTGCACAGAAGAAATGCTCGAGGACTTTCACGCAGAACTTGTACCAATAAACTTGCAGCGCGCTTCGAAACTTGCTCAAAGAGGCATGACACCGAGAATCTCGAAAATTACATAGAGAACTTGCGCAGAAAAGGTTGCGGAGAGTAATTTGTACAGTCGGCTACAGTCGGCTTGTGCCAAGAAACTTGCACAGAGAACTTGCTCGACAGAGCTTGTCCAGAGAACTTGCTCACAGAACTTGAATAGAGCATATTGCGCGCAGAAACTTGCTTTCTGGATTAAGATTAGATTCTATGGCGACGGTGTGGGACTGTCGCGACATCAGGCGGCCGATGTGAGAAATCCCAATAGGGTTTTGCAACTTTCACGGCGGCGTGCACTCGCCTCTGCGGGTCAATGTGCAGCTTTTCCGCTGGTTCATCAATCAACTGAATTTGTCATATGTCTCGCCAAGCATTGGCCCAGTCAGCCCGGTTTGGCAGCCGCTGTTCTGCAGGCAAATCTTCGTATGAGGGGAATCACCGAACATTTGACTGATCCTTCCTTCCCAGCTCCTCCCGCGTTTGCTGTTAAGTCCTTAATTATCTATCGAAGGCGAGCTGTCAGCCTGATCCTCGCCGCACTGCACCCGAGGAGACGTGCCCCAAGCTCTGGGCCGTGAGTTCTGCGGTGGCCAAGTCATCGGCAAAGGCGCTGGTACTCACCGCCCGCGCCTGCGGGTTCCGAGTAGTGCTCGAGTTGCTGCGCCGCAAGGCGCGGCGAAAACGCGCGCCGATGGGTCTTGGCCCGCGGAGCAAGTAAAGCATGGACGGAAATGTTGTGGACTGGGATGGCAGGGAGGCGGTTGGGGATATGGATGGGCTCTTGGAGGTTCTGTCACAGTGGGCGAGAGCATGCGAGAGTGCTTCAAAACATTTTACGACACTTTTCCCAGACGGACTTGCGAAAGCCTTTTTTGATTCAGGTGATGTTGGATGCTCCCTTCAAGTGCAGCTTCTGCATTTGTGGGTGGATCCCAACAATGGTTGAGCCTCAGTGCGCGTTCCAGGGGCCCAAAGCATGAAAGACGCAACTCCCGCGTTTGTGCAGACAAGGTGGTCCGATCCAGTTAGGCAGCGGTTTCTTCAGGGATGAAGGCATTGAGGTGACATTCTTTACATGTTGCGTACGCAGTTGACTGACAGGCCCACAACCGCGTAGGCAGTTCTCGGAGGCTCATGTTGTGAAGGTAGGCCCTCGCATAGGCAACAATTTGGTTGGTTGACTTGTATGTGGGATGTTCCTTCGTGAAGGGGTGAAATGCAAAGCATTGTTGTCGGGTTTGTCCGCCATTTCCCAAATTCAACAAGGTCAGGCAGATTTCGCGTAAGCTTCGCATAGGCATGACGTCCAAGAGCCAACCGGGAGGGGGGGGGGGCTTTCCGGGCTCGTCCTTCTAGGCCCTCGGAGCTGCCAAACTGTACTTTGAGTAGCGCACGTATACTCCAAATATGCAATTTTCGAGCTGGCGCTAAGATGTACCTCTACTCCACCTGTACTGACAGGTCCTTTGTCGTGTCGGCCGCGCAGAAAGGCGTCAACTTGCTCTCACGCGCACGTAGGCGTTGTGGGTGTGGTCGATTCTGGCGCGTAAGAATAACAAGGGGGCACACAGAGCCAAACAAAAACACTGCCCAGTTGAAGACACGTGGCTGCCCAATTAAAGGCTAGGTGCTCTCAAATCCACAGATAGAATCCGCTGTTCCTCTGCAGGCCCGCGAGGCCGAGCCGCCCTTCCAGGCGCCTTCTTTCCGCTGTCCGCTGTCTGTCTGCGGAAAACCAGCAGACATCATGGGACCCAATTGGGGGGTTGATCAAAGGGCCCTTCACGCGGGATGGCCGTTGGACGGAAAACCGCTAAAAGGATATTCGACATGTCCAACAAATTAGCCATCCTGTTTGGGGGCCCATGGAAGATTGAGCAACCCATGACTTGAGGTGGCAACCATGAACGAGCTCTCCAGCTTCAACCACATCTCCAACGCCCAGGGCAGCTGCTACCGCGTGCTGGTGGCCAATGCTGCGGAGTGCTCTGAGGGCATCAGCGCCCTGGACGGGACTCGGCGGGGCTCGGCGCTCGATTTAAGTGGGGAAGCTCGGAATCGACCCCTAGCCTTGGTGGCTCCCAGCCATCTCCTTAGCCTTTTAGCCTTTTAGGGTTTAGTGGGGTTTTCCATTTAGCCCACTACACTTAGCAGGGGATTTGAACAGCGTAGTAGCGACTTGCTTTAGTTGGATGTTGAGCTGCGCAGAAGCGCATCATGGTGGGGAGGCAGCTGCCAAGATCGCCTTCGCATTCAATTGGCGAAGGGTGCTTCCCTTGAATGTGTCAACACAGCCTTAGCAAGCCTTGATTGTATTTCCCATCACGTGGGGCAAAATTAGAGGACCAACTACATGTGTGTTTCCAAGTGTTCGGTTCACTGCACCAAGTCGTCTTCGTGCGCATGTCAAGCTTAGTCCATCCCACAAGTCAAATGGTCTATCTTCGCATGGCATCAGCAACACAGATGGTTGCTGCCATTTGTGATGCAACCTGTGAGGCTTTTTGGCGGTTCGGCACGTGTACCTCACGGAAGTGCCCCGGTCCCATGGCCGCTTCATCCAGATCTGCGGTAGGGCGCTGAGGATGTTCGGGCACCACTGCCTGCCGCAGGCGATTTGCCGAAACATGCATCAACTCCCATGAACGCCCACCATCAAATGCAAGATTTCATGGCAACTGTGCGAGCTCCTTAGTTTCTTAAATGTGAGTATGTTGTGTGAGTTGTCCTTTTAACTTTTCATTGGGCATCCTATGACGTGAACAGGTTGTGATTTGTTCCTAGGGTGCAGGGCAGCGCGCAGACAGCATGGAATGGGGTGTGCTGTTGGAACGTGGTACTTGAGAGCTTGCTCGCAAGCGGTTCCTGGGCACATCAAGGTTCGGACAGGAAAGGGTGTTTTGTCCACACACAAGGCG
This sequence comes from Effrenium voratum, assembly GCA_963377175.1. Classification (NCBI taxonomy): domain Eukaryota; class Dinophyceae; order Suessiales; family Symbiodiniaceae; genus Effrenium; species Effrenium voratum. Next base: position 516,456 of record CAUJNA010003381.1, read on the forward strand.
GAGAGGTCTGTGACGTACCATTTATTCCTGGCCACGCTCCCTTCGTGGATTTGCACGCCACTGGCTGCCTGGGCATTCCGAGCTCAGCCACGTCGCGGGCAGCAGATCTGCACAAGAGCTTTTTTGGTTGACTCATTCTTACTATTGCCCTTTTAACTACCAATTGATGTTGTTCCTATCCATGGTCCATGTGTACGGATACATTGCGCACATTGACTTTCGCTCATTTGTGAGCTCAACGCTTGGAAGAACCTGTGCACATTCGCAGAAAAACAACATTGAGCGTTTTGAGGTAGGAAGTTCCAGAGAAGGAGTTGCAGGTCCTGAGCCTATGGCTGAGGTACCGGGCTGGGCACAGCACGGAAGAGTGGGCCCGGGAGCTTTTCAGGAAGCTGCAGAAGCGCAATGTTGCCACGCTGGAGGACAGTCTTTGTTGCCTGAATTGGGGCGTTGAACCTGGACTTCATCCGGATCACTTCTTCCAATGGCCCCCCCCTCCCCCCCTGAGCCCTTAAAAATGGTTGTAGGGCCGTTCTGTCATTTTGACGGGCTGGCTTCTACCATGGCGGGCGTGGCGGGCATGGCGGGCTCAGGACCTGCAAGCGAGAATCAGCTTCTTGGCCAAGACTCAGAAAGGAGCCAAGGAGCATTCCACCCTGTTCCATGGATGCCCCATGAGCTGAGTGGCACCTGCCGCAGTGAAATCGAGGTGCGGTGAAAGCTGGACATCCAGAGGAGGCTTTGTTCGCTTTTGCCCACGAGCTGGAGAACTCAAACGATCCTTGGATTCAGAGATTCGAGCGAATCGCGCCCGAAAGGCCTTTGCCATGTTTTTCTGAGATGCCCTGCGAAGTTTTTGGTGAAGCGGTGGGTCTGCGAAGTTTTTGGTGAAGCGGTGGGTCTGCGAAGTGTTTGGTGAAGCGGTGGGTCTGCAAAGTTTTTGGTGAAGCGGTGGGTCTGCGAAGCTTTTGGTGAAGCGGTGGGTCTGCGAAGCTTTTGGTGAAGCGGTGGGTCTGCGAAGTTTTTGGTGAAGCGGTGGGTCTGCGAAGTTTTTGGTGAAGCGGTGGGTCTGCGAAGTTTTTGGTGAAGCGGTGGGTCTGCGAAGTTTTTGGTGAAGCGGTGGGTCTGCGAAGTTTTTGGTGAAGCGGTGGGCTGAGAACTTCAAGGTGCGCTCAGATTGTCCATGGCCATGCCCCATCAGCCAGCTCAAGCAGCGTCCTCCCATTGCCAAGGAGCGGTGCAGAACCGCGGCCCTGGTGCAGGCCCTGAAAAACCTGCAGAATTTGGAGAAGGAATCTTTGTCCACAGTAGCTTTGACTTGAATGGGCTGTCATGTTCCATCTGGCACGAAAAGGCCCACTGGGAGTTTGTAACAGAGAGGGCATGGACTTCTCATTTGATTACGTGACAGTGCCAGGGAAAAGCAGGCTTTGAAAGGCTGAGCCCTTCGCATCCAGAACCAAGCAGAGCAGTTCAAACGCAAGTTGTGGAGAGCGGCGGGGTAGAACTGGGGCGCAGCTGGCGTCTTGAGTTGCTGGGGGGGCCGGGGTTTGCAAAAAACAAGTCGCTTGTTTTGTCACCTGGTAGGTTCCATTGGTCCATTTTTGGAGGTCCAAACACCTTTTCCAAGGCCACTTGCGACCAGCAGGGGCTGCTCCAGCTGATGAAAAGCGCCGAGCTGAGCCACTGCTCAGTGCGGCGGCACGCGCTGGACGCAGCGCATCTCGGCTGCAGCTTACTGGGGCATCTCGAAATTCGAAAACTCACTTCCTGAGTTCCTGGACTGTAGTCATTTTTTGGGGGAAGACCATTTGGCGATAAATGAAGAGTTCAGACGGTTTTTGGCCAGTCCCCTGTTTTTCTTGCTGGTGCTCAGCAGGGAATGTGGAAATGAGCCTTATAAACCATCCCGTGTTGTTTCCTTTAAGCGGACCTGAGTTCATTCTCACCTTCAACACCTATCGCACCAGCAAGTTACTCCTGCATCTTGAAATTCTAAAAGCTGGTTGGATCCTTTTGGTTGGGGATATCATCTTAGCCCCGTGCCACTACAGAGCTTGAAGGCAATTCTCAATGAGGCCTGTAGCGAGAGACCTTTGCTGGATTGCTGGGCCATTGGGGCCACTGGCGCCGGCCAAGCTGGCACCAAAAGGTAGAAGTGCAGTAGAATTGGATATCATAGGAGGAGATCTTTAGGTCGATAGCCGTTGGGGTGCTGAAGTTGTTGTTTTTGTGATGTTGCTGGTGTTTCTGGTGCTTTCGTTGGTATCGCTCCCAAGGCCTGTCAAAGCATTTGGCGTTGAGGCTTTGGCTGGGGGACTTTTCCTCAGCTCCAGGAGTCGCGTGTTGCTTCCCGTACGTTGTCAGCACGGTCAACGCGCGCGCACGCCCAGAAGCCAGACCAGACTCCCCTGTAGCCCAACGAAAGTGGATTCCAAACCTAGGGAGGTACGCAAGTTGATGCCAGTAGAAGCGCGAATCACCACCGAACCGTTCAAGTATGCCGCGCACATAAGATATAGAGCACATGGCCCACAGCCTAGCCCGACCGTCCAGCCGCTATGCTCTTTGCAGACTGCTGGGTTGAGTTGCCCGGCCCTTGGGGCCTAAGCTGAGCCAACTTGTTTGCATGGCAGGCATCATGCCGAACTTGGCGCGTGCGCATTTGTCAGATCGCCATTTGGCGGCCAGTCTCGCCGTGATGTTTGGCATAAGACTTTACTATGTTAATGTTGCACATGAACAAATCCTGTTCATGGTGACGCGTGCTTGCCCCTGCTTGGAAGATCAGCACGCTTTCTGTGTCTCCAAGCTGGCGTGCAGGGCGTTGCTCCCTCCAAACCCCGCAACGTACGTTTGGAGCCGCGTGCCAAGCAGCCAAACAAAAATTACGCAATGGATTGCCAATCCACGGCCGTTAAAGCAAACTGCTAGGCCGTAAGCTGGGGTCACCCTGTGCTTCCCGGCACGGCATCGGTGGACCATGCTTGTGGACAGTGTGAAGTGTGACTTTCTGTGCAACCATGACAACCGCCTTAGTGACAAGGGTCTGTCCTTCTTTGAGGGTACCGCTGTGTTTGGTTGATTGACTTGAAGTAAAAAGGGCAACGGGTCCTCTAAAGAAAGACAACCCATGAACTAGTCATGGGAATGACAATAGGACTACTTTCCAAGCAAGCTCGCAATCAAAAGCTACGGTCGTTGCGTGCTTAGCACCTGAGAACCGCAGCCTCAGCTCTGACGGGGTAAACCTATTTACGCCTTGATCGGAGGTCAATTGCAAACCCCCTTTTAGAACTGAAGCGGCAAGGGGAGACATCTGAGTGTTTCTCAGGTGGACCCCATTTTGATTGGTATTGAAAGGGAAAAGAACAAGAACCGCTTCATTCTTTCTTTCTTTTTTGGGGGGGGGGGCGGGGGGAACTGATTCCCCAAAAGGGTTGCCCTCCCAAGAAGCCATACCCATAAGACTTTTCTTCGGGTTTGTCTTTCAGACAAGTTTCGTCCTCAACCGACCAGCGGATTCCCTCATTCAAGGGCCCAATCCTGCGCTTGGTTTGTTCAAGCGATCGAAATCTGGGTGTTCGCATGAAGGAGGGATTGGGCAATGCCTTACTTGCAAACCCAGCACCTTGCTTGCCAAGCATTTTGCAAGCCAACGTGGCAGCTCTTGTGATTTGGGTATGGGTCAAATGTTTTCACCACCAGGGGACCACAGGTTTTAGTCATTTTTACATTTACCAGGGTGCCATTTTGGGTACCTATTTTTGACCCACTGCCATTTGGAACAACGAGGGGAACCCTCCCTTCAATCTGAATGTCAGTAGAGCCGAGGTGTGTCCAAACCGACCAGCTGGATGGGGCGCTGACTGCAAGGCTTGGAATCACTGAAGCTAGCGGCTGACGCAGACACACACATGCACATACACACACACACTTTTGCGAAGGTGTGAGGGGTTTTGGGGCACTGCGCACTGCTGAGCAAATCTGGTCTCGACACATCTGCACAAACACTAAAGAGGGACCAAGTAGAGAATCAAGAGGACCTCAGTCTCACTGTAAACAACATTTGTGTCTTGGTTGGAACGGGTGATGCTTGATGATATTCAGTCATCAAAATTGGCAGTGTTGCTTGATCAAGTTGATCAAACCATGCGGCCTGGCGGCTGCTCGCGGCATGGCTGAGGCGCCGGTTGCGCTGCAAGACCCGGATTTCGCTTCCTTCCGAGCGGCCTGCGCCTCTGCAGCATAGAAGAAGGTGTGCATGTGTGATGCTTTGCGTTCATTTGCTTTGCTTTTAAGCAAATCTGAATCCCACCTTTTCAGGCAAGCCATTTGCCGGATTCTCCCGGGGGGGGCCATGCACGCAAGTGCTGTGATGCAGGCAGCCGAGCGCACCCCGGATTTTGCTCGTAAAATTGAAGCGACTTTGTACCGCGTCGGAAGACTGCACACTCACTCGCCTGTTTTCCATCACCAGCGCAGCATCATATTGTTGTTTGCACGCCAGATTGCAGGCCACAGCATCATCAACGCAAAGCAGAGCCACTTCAAAATATAATCAATACAAAAACTATGGCGGGTTGCTGAGGATGGAATTATCTTCTGCAAAGCGCGCCAATCACACAGTCATAAAAGGCCCACAAAACAGAGGTCTCATCTACCCATTATCAAAGGAAACAGATGCTTGCAGATCCGAAAGCATTTGTTTTCTAGAAACGCTCTGGCGCCCAAGCAGCCTTCCTCCAGAATTCGGGGTGAGCCTGGCACGTTCCACTGCATCATCGTCTGGGTTCCCACGCGCTGTTTGTCCTCGGTTTTGTAGATGTTGTTGCTTTCCGGTATGCCCGACTCGCATCCGCAGATGTTTGCTTTTGACCCGGTTGGTTTGCTTGCAGGGTTTCCCGTTGGCCCTGGCACCGAGGGATTTCGGCATTCCAACTTGGAAAGGCCATGGCGTTTGCCGATGCAAGATACGTGGGCTCAGGCTGCCGGGCGCTTGCCAAGCCAGATGGATGCACCGCCAATGCCAGGTGCGACTGTTGGTCAGTGTGGTGGTTCAATAGCAGGAGCCTGAATTGTGTCCCTTGTTGTTGATGCACGGTGAAGGATAGCATGCCGTGGATTTGATTGACCGTATTATGTTCATAGACAGATAGGTCGACTTATTTATAATTTATAGACATGCAGATTGGCTGGCACACAGATAGATGTACAGATAGACGCACAGAAGGATAGACAATGCAGTGATTAATTGACGTTACTGATTGGTTAGATAATAGCTAGCCACACAGGGAAGCAAACTTGGTGGCAAATGAATAAAAATGGATAGACAGATAGACGAGACACGTAGACAAGTAGATAGACAGTCAGAAAAATACACGAATGGATCGATACATAGATAAATACCGGTGACAGGTAGATAGATCTTCCGATGCCCCTGACAGATGGATAGGTGAGGTTGGGTGAAATGAGATTATACATTATATATGACATATGTGTGCCTATGTGTGTATGCACATACCT
>CAUJNA010003381.1:526981-534481 GCA_963377175.1 Effrenium voratum
GTTTGTTTGTGCTTGTTTGTGTGTTTGTGTGATCAGTTTTGTTGAGGGTGCCTGTTTTTGGCTTGTGTTTTGGTTGGCAAAGGAAACCATAATGAAAACCATCATTTTGGCGGGTCCCCTAAAAATGGACAGCACAAGTCCACTTTAGCATTGCACTCGAACAACCGGGCCTTCTTTGCTGGTGAGTGCATGCACGGGCCAGTCAGCCACTACGAGAGGCTTGCCTGTGCCAGGAAAACTTCCGGATAATCTCGAAATTCCACTGCGCAATGGCACTGAATCCCAAGGTGCGTGAGAAGACAGAGTGACTGTGCTGACATTGGTCTCGCATGCAAAAGGGGGGAGTTGTTTGGTCACAAGCAAGGTTTCGGATGAGGGGCTGCAAAAGTGCTGTCTCACCCGTATGCCTTCGAAGGGCGTGTCTTCAAATTCTGCGCAGTGCGTTGGAATCTGAATGTTCCATTCCAGCCACCACTATTCGAAACGACAAGGCAGGGGCAAGCAGACGGCAAATGCAGGCACCGCAGACACCGCCACGGAGGCACGAGTTTATTGGGATTGCGTGTCCACGCAGGCAATCCACCAGGCAAAAGGCTTGGTGACATGTTGGGCATAGTGTCAGTTCAGCAGGCTTATGAAGTTCTGCAAGCTTGCACTTTGCTTTGCTTTTTTATGTTAGGTTTCTCCGAATCGTGAGGCATCGATGAGAAATGGCAAGTTGGTTTGTCCGGCCTGGCCAAGGTGTCAAAACAGCTCACACCACCCAAGTCTTCCAATGTGCGCCCTGTCATCAGGAGGTGCAGTCGCCGACCTCGCAGAGGAGGCACACGGTGCAGGAGCAGATGTCAATTAGTCCTAGCTGATAAAACCCGAAGGCCTCCCCAACGAAGTATATTCTGCGAGAAGATGCTGGAATATAGGATTATGACACTTGTTGTATGTCCTTTGTGTGAACCTTCTTCATTATGTGCAGCATGGCAGTTGTCTCATGGAGAGCTCTTTGTATCGTATGCGTGTGCGCTTTGCGATCGATTTGGGGATGCCCGTCACCGTCATGGTATTTTGCACGCTTTTGTTAGCATGGGCTTCTGCTGACATCATCCTCAGGTGAAAACAGCCTGAGGCTTTGGGGCACACAAGTCATGTTCGTAGCCGGTATCCACGCGCCTTATGCTACAGCAAGTATGTCTTGGGATTCTTGACGTTTCCGCAATGGCGTGCTTTTCTGAGCTACTAAACTTCCATGCTAGGAAAAGGCCGAAATCCTGCACCGCTGTTGCTATCATTTAACATTGGAAGTTTGAAGGCTCTTGGCTCCAAACATCTTGAGGTATCCGAAATTCTGAACCACTTGTGAATGCGAGCAGCATTGCAAAGGGGAAGCGGGGTGCACGGCCTTGTTCAGTGACAAAATGCGGATGGGAGTGCAGAACTTCGGTCCGTCAACCACTGGTGCGGCCGAGCGCGGCAGTAAAATCTACATTGAACACTGCCCAATTTGCGCAAAAACGCACTAACGTTCAGCTTCCCCTTTGCTTCACGGTATGGGAACTCAGCAGGTGTTGTTTCTTCCTCCTCAAAATTTAGCAACTGTGTGGAAAGTGTTGTTTGTGTCGCGGTTTTGGCAGTTGTCATTGTGCTTTTCAACGCGGTGTTCGACGCAGTGTTCAATATAGCGCTCAATGAAGTTCAATGTGTGTTCAATTTAGTGTTCAACGCATCGCTGGATACAGTGTTCAGCCACTAGCTGCTGGACTTTCTTTGGGTTGTCAAAACGTTGCGCTACTTTCCTCTGTCATGTTTGAGTCGCTCGCTAGACGGCAAATAGCTACTGGACGTATGCGAGTGCACCAAGGCTGACAAAACGGCTGGCTGGCAGAGCTAACGTGATAAATCATTATGTGGGGAGGATGTTTCGCGTTGCGGCACTCCCAAGCTTGCTCCGCACTAACCGGACAAATGCCTGACATGCAGGTCTAGGAGGAGAGGCATGCATTCCTGCAACTTGCCTTGATGTCTGAAGGAAGCAAAGCTGCGCGTCTGGTTCTGGAGACAGCTAGAGAGAGAAAGAGAGAATTGTCCATCGACTTCTAGCAACTCAACAATTGTGCATGTTGCTCGGCTGTGCGCCGATGCCAACAAGTTGGTTGCAGGTGCACTCTGAAATCTGTCACAAGTCGCGAGGATGTCAAGCAGCGGCTGCTGGAGACAGGGCTGAGGCTCCCAGAGTCCTGGGCAGAAGAGAAAAGCATTTGCAGACTCAAATCGAATAGCTCGCCAGAAGGTGACTCAGTTTGCATGAATCCGCCTTCCCCTTCGAACGAGGCAAACCGAACATCCCAAAACATTGGGGTGACGACTCGCAGGCAAGAAGAGGTTGATGTGGCACTACTGCGAGTTGCCAACTCTTTGCTGCAGGACGTGCGCTTGAGTCGTCACATTTGACTCGAAGACATCCTGGGGGCTGTAAAACTGAGCTAACAGCTAGAGCGACTGCCCTCAAGGAAGCCCGGTTCGGATCACCCTCTTGATGATTTTTTCTGTCCTTTTTTCTCGTTTGCACAGCTGCTCCTATCTTAAATGTGCCTAGTGCCTAAACAAATGTTCCCAGATTCAATGGCCCCCAGGTTTGATGGGCAATGTGCCGCCAGTTCAGGGCCAGCCGCACCCAAGCACGGATGAGGTTTCCTGTCAAGAGACTTTTCACGAAAGCTAGCTTTAGCTAGCTGAAGTTTCTCCTTGCGTAAGCAAGGTAAGGGGCTCAACTGCCGAAAGATTGTTTTTTTCAATTATTTGAGCCGAAAAGATTGAAAATCAATTATTTAGACCCCCCCCCCCGTCTCAGGCTCGATTCCTCCTTGGTCCACCCCTCCCCCCGGGCAGTGGCTCAGTGTTTCAGCAGTCTCGGTTTGCCCGTTTTGGACTTGGTGCTACGAACTTTTACATGTTCCACCGATTCAGCTTGTTCATTTGAGACCTCAGTCTTCTCAGTAAACCACCTCGCAAGAATCTTTGCACACGCAGCATGCAGAACCCAGAGGTGCTTTAAGACAGCTTCTGACGCCTCTCGTTGTTTTCATTTTTCAAGGTTTGCCACGCCACCATGTGCGTTTGCGTGTCGCATCCTACGAATCTTGCCGGGCCTCTCGTTGTACACCAGCTACCTATGAATCCACTCTGTGACCCATCTCATGCAACAACTGCTAGCTTTCGTTCACCCGCTCCTCAAGTTGCAACTTTGGGTTGGTGGCTTCTTCAAATTCATGAGTGAAATTGCTTCTTGCTATGCTTGCCGTTGCGAGGACGCTCAGGCTTCACAAGCCGCGGGCCAAGTGGCAGCCACGATGTTGAAGGGACAAGCCGCGGGCGGCAGTTGATTGCCTCGAGACAAATAAGAGAGGGAGAAGGGTCCATAGACTTCATGAAATGCTGTGGGAAATGGGGGTGTCCCCTCAATTGAGCGCGGCTTTTGACGGGATTCTGTCAGCCGGCAGATCGAATGGTAGATTGCCGAATGTTGATGGCTAGGTCGCTTCTGCACTACGAAGGGCGAGCACATCGGAGCAGAGTCAGGCGGTTTGCTTTGGCATCCGCTCGTTTTGCGAGCTGTCGAATCTGAAGGGGCCGTGATGCAACGGAGCGCGGGCAGATGGTTTTGAGCGGAGCGCAAATGTGGCGAGGAGATGGGCCTGATGAATGCAGCCGAGATTTTAGAATGCATAGAGGAGCTCCGGCTGGAGTGTTAGCATGGGCATGAAGCAACACGATAGAGTTTTCAGAAGTTCAGAATGCTTAGAGTTGCGTGGGTTTCTGTCGCGCCATGCCCCTTGTTTCCCGGAGCTCAATTATGTGCATGGGAAGCTTCTCGCAACTGAACTCCTGCAAGGAGCAAGCGGGCTCCTTGCCAAAGATCACCCTGCCTGCGGCCACAAGTAGGCCGGCCGGAGTGGTGCCCATGCCAATTCCGGGGGCAAACGAGTGCGACCGGCGTGGGTGGTGGCCGATCAAAGCGCCAAGGCTAGCGTCAATTCATGTTTGTCATTGGTTCCAGCGTTCTTCTTCCGATGCTGCAATGGTTCTTCCCCGCTGCTCTCGAAATGCTGTCTATTTACTTTCTAATTGGTGTTCAATGTGCTTTCCAATGTATGTCCAACTGCTTCCAATGGCTGTAGAGTTGCTGCCCAAATACTTTCCACCAGCTTTCCTACTGCTTCCCTACTACATTCATTAACTTACCTTCCTTGTGTTTGCATTCACTTTCCAATTGTAACTCTGTGGTGTTTGTCGAGCTCATACGAGTACGAGCCGTTCTTAATGCTCCGCCTTGAATGTGGGTCTCCCATGTGTCAGCCCCCTCCCTGGGAGGATTTGCTTGTTTGCACTGGGCGTCATCGAAACATCGAACCATGCAATGCAAAGTGGCAGTATCATGTGTGTTTGTTCAATTCGCACCACGTATCATCCCTTTGCCTTGGTCGTGGTGCGGGTCTGCTAATTTGGACTCCACGAGCGGCACGGAGCACAGGAAGAACAACGACTTCTCCACTTGGATGGAGCGCTGTGAAGCTTTGCTCGAGGCACAGGATGAAGCCAACTATTTGGCAAAGAAGCAGTCGCTTGGCAGCTAGCAAGCTTCTCACGTCACTTCACCATGGTACTGGCTTGTGGAACAGGATGGCCGACGGACTGCCATGATCCACCTCTTCATTTAACGGGTCATTGCCGTATCCGCATAGCTACGCTAGTGGCAAATGGCATCATGTCATACTCTGTGAGCATTTGCCTTGGAAGGATAATGTTAACCCCGGATTAATAAACCCCTGGTTGATTAATAGGGGGGTGTTCCCTTTCAGCCCGCTGGAGGCCTCCGGCTGCAAGCCGAGGTTAGCTGCTCAAGTCAGGGCTTACTTGGCCAATTGCGCGGAGACCCATGAGAAGGAACAGATCTTCATGCGGCGTCGGGCCGGGTTCCCAAGAGATGATGGACGGGCAAGACCCACCTACACATGTTGCCGCGATTCGTTCACATAATTTGCTTAGGTCTGGAGGATTGAAACCAACATGTGCTTTGCCCGTCCCATTTCACATTTGAGGGTCTATTGATGGGTTCCTTTGTTTCTCGGGAGTGCAGCAACATTGAACCGAGCTTTGTGTCACCAGCATTGTTTGAATGTGTTGTGTTTGATGGGTATTCCTGGGTTCCACAGCCAGACGCAGACTATACGGGCCGCACAAATGCAAGGTGTTCCGCGCTGAGGTTGGGGAGATGCTGGGAGATGAGCGTCTTGCTCTGAATTGGGCAGTATTCAGCAGCCGATTCGGAGCTTTTGGAGTTGTATGGTGTGCAAGCATTTGCTGGCTCAGATCTTGGTAATTTGTCCACATTCTCAGCATACTGGAACGTGTGTTTGACATGAACCTGTTCACGTGTGTGTGTGTGTGTGTGTGTGTGTGTGTGTGTGTGTGTGTGTGTGTGTGTGTGTGTGTGTGTGTGTGTGTGCGTGTGTGCGTGTGTGCGTGTGTGCGTGTGTGTGCGTGTGTGCGTGTGTGCGTGTGTGCGTGTGTGCGTGTGTGCGTGTGTGCGTGTGTGCGTGTGTGCGTGTGTGCGTGTGTGCGTGTGTGCGTGTGTGTGCGTGTGCGCGTGTGCGCGTGTGCGCGTGTGCGCGTGTGCGCGTGTGCGCGTGTGCGCGTGTGCGCGTGTGCGCGTGTGCGCGTGTGCGTGTGTGCGTGTGCGTGTGCGTGTGCGTGTGCGTGTGCGTGTGCGTGTGCGTGTGCGTGTGCGTGTGCGTGTGCGTGTGCGTGTGCGTGTGGGTGTGGGTGTGGGTGTGGGTGTGGGTGTGGGTGTGCGTGTGCGTGTGCGTGTGCGTGTGCGTGTGCGTGTGCGTGTGCGTGTGCGTGTGCGTGTGCGTGTGCGTGTGCGTGTGCGTGTGCGTGTGCGTGTGCGTGCGCGTGCGCGTGCGCGTGCGCGTGCGCGTGCGCGTGGGCGTGGGCGTGGGCGTGGGCGTGGGCTTGCGCGCGCGCGCGGGTGTGTGTGTGTGTGTGTGTGTGTGTGTGTGTGTGTGCGTGTGTGCGTGTGTGCGTGTGTGCGTGTGTGCGTGTGTGCGTGTGTGCGTGTGTGCGTGTGTGCGTGTGTGCGTGTGTGCGTGTGTGCGTGTGTGCGCGTGTGCGCGTGTGCGCGTGTGCCGCGTGTGCGCGTGCGCGTCGTTGTGTGCGTTGTGTGCGTTGTGTGCGTTGTGTGCGTTGTGTGCGTTGTGTGCGTTGTGTGCGTTGTGTGCGTTGTGTGCGTTGTGTGCGTTGTGTTGTGTGTGTGCGTTGTGTGCGTGTTGGCGTTGTGTGTGCGGAGTGCTGCGTGCGAGCGTGCGGTGCGTGCGTGTGAGCGTGTGTGTGCGTGCGTGCTGCGTGCGTGCTGCGTGCGTGCGGTGTGTGTGTTGTGTTTGTGTTTGTGTGTTGTTGTGTGTGTGGGCGTGGGCGTGGCGTGGGCCGTGGCGAGGGCGGGGCGTGGGCGTGGGCGTGGCGTAGGCGTGTAGCGTGGGCGTGGGCGTGGCGTGGCCTGGGCCTGGGCCTGGGCCTGGGCCTGGGCCTGGGCGTGGGCGTGGGCGTGGGCGTGGGCGTGTGTGTGTGTGTGTGTGTGTGTGAGTGAGTGAGTGAGTGAGTGAGTGAGTGAGTGTGTGTGTGTGGGCGTGTGGGCGTGTGCATTTGCGTTTGGCATTCACGAGGGCAAAAAGAAAATGGGCAACTCTGAGGTTGTGATGGTAAGCATAGTTATCACTTGGGTGACTGATTCATACAGGGCCCCCCGCTTCCCAAACAGTTTGAGGGGACCCAACAAAGGAGACTGGCAAAACAAGCTGGGGGTCAGATGTGCCCCCCAAGTAGTCTCTAACTGAGTACTGTTTAGTGTTGGCTTCCTATTGCTTAGTGCGTCCTTAGTGATGGTTTGGAGTAAACTTTGTATTGGATTTTAGTTTTGGATAGTGAGGCCTTTGTACTGGTGCAGTATTGGTGAGCAGGGTTTTTTCTTGCTTCGTCCTCTTCGGTCTCCTCTTGAGTCTCCTCTTTGGTCCTCTCTCTTTAGTGTTGGTTTAGTTAGTATTGCTTAGTGCCTGCAGTTTGGGGGCACCGACTTATTTCTTGGCTTTTGGACTTTGAAGTAGCAGAACGTGAACAATGATTAAGAAGGTTGGTGAAGTGGAATCACAATTCTCTGCTCACACTCATACTCAGGTTTGCGGGGGTTGAGGAAGCCAAAGAAAGCGCGCCGTAGGATGGCAGTTGACGCGCGCCTTCTGTCCAAGCATCGGGGCCGAGCCCAGCATCGCGCGCAGCCCGAGCATCGCACTTGGCCCAACCAGCGGGGCAGAGGGCAGGAAACGAGACAACACGAGCGCGACAATAGGCCTGCAACCGCACAAAATGCGTCCGTCTGCCTACGCGAATGCCGATGCCTGGACAGGGCTTACGTGGAGCCCGCGTGGCGTCGCGTGGTTTTTGTGGCAACAA
>CAUJNA010003381.1:541981-581981 GCA_963377175.1 Effrenium voratum
AGAGTCAGAGAACTAAAACAGGGAGTTAAATGTTGACCAGCGCGTGAACGTACCTATGAACCGAAGACACGCTCAAATCAAGTGTCTTGATGGTTCCACGGTTCCCAGAAAACATGATGCAAGCTGTCTAGGTACATAGCTCACAGATACTTTTGACAACAGAAAAGAAACAATGAGTCTAATTGCAGACTCAACGGGAAAATCACCCTCGGACAAGGCACGTTGGAAACCACGGGCGCAGTGATTGACAAGAACATAAGTAAGCAGAAGAGAACTATGCGCCAGGCGGAACTGAGCGTCTTGATACCCAACACCCGCAGCATCGAGTTGGCTACCCAACGGCCCGTTTATTTGCTTGACAACTCCCGCTGGGGTGCATTACGAGCGCTCAATGTCAGCGAAAGGGCTGTCACCGAAAGCGCCGTCCCCCAATGATATTACTAACAATTGGGCTTATTAGCGCAGCATAAATCACAGGACTCGTGACCGAAAGAGGACGTCGCCGAAATAAGGGCCCTGCCCAGCCTTACCTTCCTTCGTATATACGCGCTTCACTTTGTTTGTAACAGGGCCAGAGCTGTGATTTCATGACCATTGTGCGCAGCAGGCTTTAGCAATTTCTCCTTTCTGGTCAGAAGAATCACCAGAATCTCTGCGCTCTGCTGGCCATTGCAGTTTGCACATCGCACAAAAGTTCATGGTGGGGCTCAAAAATAGAGGCCCAAAATAAAACCCTGGTAAATGGAAAAGTCGAAACCTGCGGTCACCTGGCTCTTAAATTTTGAGCAACACCCATATATCAATGTGCTGGTTATGCTACGTTTATGCCCGCTTTGCTCTGTTTGGCTCCCTTTGCTTTGCTTTGCGCTGCTTTGCTTTGCTTGCTTTGTCGCTCACAGTGATTCACAGTCGCCTCTGTACACATCGTGCAGGTTGTAAGTCATGTTTTGAACTGGTGTTGGGTTTTGTTGACTGTTTTCTGCGGGGGGTCTTTCACATAGAGCTTCACTATTCCGTTGGGAGTGACACCTGTTAGCTGGGGATGTTGCTATTGCCCAGCTGCGGAGGTCACTAACGCAGCACGCGGTTGCTACGGTTTTGTTTGGCGTATCCGGTCATAAAAGCCGTCCTATTCCCTTGTTCAGCAGTGATGTTTGCAGTAAGCCTAAGCATGTCGGTGAGCTGAAAAGCGAGCCCTTGGGCATGGCCACTCTTCTCGTAGTGGGCCCTGGCTCGTTACCCGGGGCCCGAGAAAACAACCTGAAGCCCGAAAGGGCCAACACCGCTTGGCACAACGCGGCATGAGGGTTTAAAATACCTTCTTTCTAAAAGTCAAGATTTACGCGGCGAGATGCTATGTCAGTTCGATTTGACGCACAAGGTGAAAGGAGTGAGAAGAATCGCAATTCGCCCCCCTTTCGGGTCAACAGGCCCCCCATGCCCCCAAGGCCCGCAAGGCATGACACAAGTGATGTGTTCAGCGCATGGGTTCCACAGGGCCAGCTTGTGCTGCATTTGGCCATGGGAATGGCTGTAGGCAGCGCTGGCTGCTTGCTTGCTTGCGCGCTAACGCTTAGGCTTTGTCACCTTCCAGCAAGTCGCCAGTCAAGCCTTGACTTCCATCGGCCCCACCAGACCTGCTTAGTTGCGCGGCAAGCTTTTCTGTTTCTGGCAGGATGAGGAAATGAATAAGCTCTCCAGCGAAGAAGGTGGTGGCTTCCACGAGGAGGTGCTGCAGAAGTACACGGGAGGTGCCCTGGTAGCTGGCCAGCGATGGCCCGCCGAGTCGGATGTTCTGTGACTCTGTTTGGAAAAAAATATACCCTCCCTCCGGCAATCGTGGAAGCTGACAGTAGTGTTTTGGAAGACTACTTTCCTTTTGGGGAAGCCCCGTGTCCACTTCCGTGATTGGAGGGAGGATAATTAGCATGCGGCGGCGCAGGAGTTTTCATGAAGTTCGAGGCCATTTACAAGATGCTGCCCTTGGCTGCTGTGGTGCAGAAGGCTGGCGTGAGGCAAATTGTTCCGGTGGGAATTGGCTGTGCTCTTTACTGTTGGCTCGGCCTGGCAGGAGCTGTTTGTCGTTCATGGTGGGTTGGCGTGGCACCGAGATGCGGGATTTCAGGTGCTCGTTTTGCAGACCAAGTGGACTTTGCATGCCAGAAAACATGGAGTTCGGCATGGAGGGGCGGAAATCCGGATCACAAAGAGTCTTGCTTCACTGTTGGAGAGGTGTACCGGAGGGATCGCTCATTGTAAGAACCGTGGCCTTGCGATGCTGAGGCCCGAAACGCCAAATCTAACCTGTCACTGCCCTTTGTCGGGGACATCGATGCAGGCATCGTTAGCTGCCCGCACGGAGGACGGCGTTAATTTGCTTAACGTGCGGCCTCAACCGCGGATCACGCAGCTGTCACATTGTGCAGACGTTGTCAGCAAATTCCAGTTGTGATGTGGCCATGAATTTTAATAGGGAACCACCTCAAAAGTGATTGGCGGACATAAACCCCCACCGAAATGATGTCCATCAAAGGGTCCCTTATTAGAATTCGTGGCCATGTATTGGCATATCATTTGGAAAGCCAAACTTAGACTTTGCTTTCTTTTGCCTCAGGATGCTACCCGCTATGCTTGGAGGAGCAGGCTGGCATGGTGGCCTTGCTGCTTTGACAGTTTGAGCCGGAATTCCCATTGAGCACCGTCAATGACCGTTTGCACCATTCCGCCGAGCAACGCAGTCTCAAGCATTTTGATTTTGGAGCTGCCTGCGAAAAAAAACTCGTCAGATGTGCTCTGCCAGTTTTGGTGTTAGCTCGGGCGCTCGGAAAGCTGTACTGCAGGTCTTCCAAGACCTGCTCTGGTCCGATCCACAAGAGAAGTTGGGCTGGGAAGCCAACCCCCGAGGGGCAGGCATCAAGCGGTGGCCCAAGGGTGCTACGTCTCTCAAAGAGACCTGCCTCAAAGAGTTGTCTCGGCTTCCTACATCTGGGGATTTCATACTCCCAGGAAAACGAATTGCAATCCGCCAACTCGTGGGAAGAGTTGGCAATCGAGCGACCGGGAGCTTAGGTGGGGCCCGGACTTGACCGCATCCTTCCTGAAACGCACAGGCTGCAAGCCCAGTATGGGCGCATGGCAAGGATGACCACTTGCACACTCAACTTGCACACTCAGCACCAAGATGCCCAGTGACTAAGCCACCTTGCCCTACTTTTTCCAAGGCCCGTTACTATGGCCGTTCGCAATGCTCCAGAAAGCGTAAATTTTGACACCCATTTGTAGGTCCCTGCTGTTGGTCCCTTTCAATGCCTTCAGCACTTGCGTATACAATGCTCTTGGTGGCATTCAGAGACTCGATTTGCAGGTCTGAAGTGGATCATTCGCTCACACCAGCTGCCGGAGGAGAGCCTAGATGTTCAAGTTAGGGCCAGGGAGATTTGCAGCCAAGTGTCGATCAAAGTATGGCAGGCACAGCACCTTGGCCCATTGGCTATCCATTTGTTTCGCAGGGCAAGCGCGGCTTCAGCACTCACCACCTCGGACTCGTGTACACCCTCTTCAGCGCCAGCAACTACTGTGGCACTTCAGGGAACAAGGCAGAGCCATTTGTCAGCTACTTTCGGGCATGTTCGGACTGTTATTGAGTCCAAAAGCCCCAAGGGTTGGTATCTGAAGCTTGTTGCAGCGGTCGTGAGGATTGACCAAGTGCTTAGTTTTGCCACGTGAGCATGCAACCAAGTTGTTTCAGGGTGGTGTCTGCCTGCTGGAGCTCCGGTACAACGGAGAGAGCAGCCGCCTTGTGGCACGCTTCGAGGAAGCCGAAGCGGATTCGATCCGATTCGGCGGTTGACCAGCCGATTCGGCATGCTTATGCACTGCTACACTCCTCTTGCTGCTGTCCTTTCATGAAAGCCATTGGACAGTCCATCGCTTGGAGGCTTGGAAGTGCGGCTTGAGCGAACATATGTGCAGTGCTTGCACTGAAGTGTTGAATGGTACTGAGTGATGCCATGCTTCGTGGACGTTGCACTGCGCAGCCATTTCACTGGTCCTTGTGACTCTCGTCGCCCAGCTGCCTAGAATCCATGTTGGTGGACCGAGGGGAGCGAGCAATGGGCACGAACATGCCACGGACCACCACGGCTTTGCTGTTCAAGCTGGCGCACAGAATGACTCAGCAGGAATTCCTAACAGTGCTGAACTGCCTTTGGCCGGCATTGGCACAGTTTGCATGGGTTAGCTTTGTTTGCAGTACTCGCCGATTGAAATCAGAAAGGTTCGGCCCGAACACGTAAGTATCCTGAGAAAAATGTAGCTTGCATGGCAACTGGGCTCACAAGCATACAGTGCGACCCCAGGTTGTTGTGGCTACAGCGGCTGCCAATGTCCTTATGACTTCGTGCACCTCCCCTGGCCAAAGCTGGCCGTTGTGAATTTCACCAGCTTTGCAGCATGCTCTGCGTGTTTCCAGACGTTCTGCGGATTGGCAGGCGTGAACGAAAATCGAAGCTCTTTGTGACAAGGGACTCGTTTCCTTGCATTCTTGGGAATTGTGAAAACATTTTATTTACCATGTTGAGAAGAGCATCCCACTTAATGAGGATTGGTTTGGGTTGATGGGCGGCACACGGCGGCACTGTGAACATGTTTGTTGCAAGGGCATAGCCCGTGTCAGGTAGCCGTCGACGTGGCATTGTGGGTGTGCGCGAAGCCATTCACCATGGATTGGCGGCCAACCTGGCGCATTTTTGTGCCAAATGTAGCCGCTGTTGCCATGAGTCATAAGCAGTTTTGCTGTTGGTTATTTTTGTGTGCGTCCCGGCAAGATGCAATAAACTATTGCTAACTTGTTTGATTGTTCTTTTGTGATTGTCATTTGCTGATCATGTGCTGGTCTTGCATTTGAGGCCAGCTGAGCTCCTATGAGCAGCTTCCCTCTGTATTTTCCAACGGCAACCCCGTGCCCTTGGATTTGGCCTGCAGAGAGTTGGCGCACCGACATGAATTAGCCATACTGTTTTCATGATCGTTGCAGGCGGCAGTTTCCACGACCTATTGCTTTGCAGCTTCGCGGGTTCCTTTTCTCACGGCATGCTGCCATAAGGCCAGACCCAGCCACCAACCGCGTCGCAGCCACCCAAGACCTCGGCCACATCCGCTCACCCCCCGCCCACTGTCCGCTCCACCCACTCCCCAGACACCTACCCAGAAGCATATCTCCAGCCAACAGGCAAAGATACACCGGCGCACCATTGATGCGTAGACGCGCGGGACTTCACCGGACCGGAAGCCAAACGTGGAGATTCACCGTTTCCGCTCGCAATGGCAGAGTCAGGAACCGTTCATTGAAGGCACCGGAATCCTCTAAGATAACCTGAGCTTCTTTTTGGCGCATATTCCTTGCTTCCCATCATTTAGAAAACACTAGTTTCTGATTGTTGGCCAGAGAGAGGGTTCACCATTTCATGGCTGCTTTGGAAAGCTGCGAGTGTTACTGATGGTTGGCAGCCCGAGAGTCCGCAGAGGGTTGCGCAAGCGCAGTTGGAAACGTCCTGGAAAAAACGAGGAAGAAAAAGAAGAAACAAGAAAAACAACAACAACGATTTGGGGTTGGGGTGCTGTTGTTTGTTGGCAAGACAAATGGAGCATTTCTTCAACTTTGCTTGGCTGCACCTTTCTGGAGGTTCCAGTTATTATTTGCATTATGTTTTTCAATAGACCGAAGCGCCATGTCCACATTTTGGTGGCAGTTTTGATCACGCATTGATTGTTGACACAAGCAAGGAGCAGCTGACGCACGTCATGCACGCATTGTGAACAGGGTAGGGGTACGTGGGAAATGTTTTTTTTCACGGACTGAGGTATTGTTTGTTTTTGTTGAATGGCCTTCTTTCAATTCAGCAACTTGCACACCAGTCCACCTTGGTTGCTTCAACCCGGGCAAGTAAGCATGTTCGCACACAGGGGTGTCCTGAGTACCGGTTGCGCGTTGTATCCTTCCAAGGCTTTGCGCGCTCGGGACTGCGCACGCGCATTTGTGGAAACGCAAGGCCTCCGCCGTTTTCTGTTAGAGCTCGTTTTCTCAGAGCTTAGTCCATTTCCAGTTTCTTCGCCCAGCTCGCCAAAAGCCAGTGGGGCCAGGAAACGCGTTGGGGCTTGGTTTGACTTCAGGGAAGCCTTTGGCAGGTCAGTGATGACATGCTCAAGCACTACATCGAGAGTTTGCCTGCTCGCACGTACGCCCAAGAGCCAGCGGCCCCGGCGGGTTCGACATGCTCACACCTCCCCGTTCAGCTTCCCGGGTTAGCTGAACCAGGAGCAAGCGCATGCTCACCTATTCGGGTTGAACCCGGATATCTTGGATCGGATGACACGGTGGCTTCTTGGATGTTGCGGGAAGGGTCGATCATTTTCGAGTTGTGACCATAGATGTCCTTTTGATCGTTCAATTTTTGTTAGAACAGGATGGCACTGGCTCAGATGGGTTGATTCGATTTAGGGCCATCTGTTTTACGAAAAGGACACCCATGGTTGTGACCTGACAGCCAAGCCAATATGAAGTATTCAGAGCGAGAAGTCCGCGGCTGTGGATAGACAGCGCCCAGCATTTTTTTCAGTGACTCACGTTCCCACGCCTTCTGTCGGTGCATCCACCATGTGTTGAGTGTGGAAGATTTCAGGCGCTGCGCCTGCTGTGGCTTGTGGGCGCAGAGCTTGTTAGACCCCCTACGCCAACACCCACTGTGTATTTTTTGATGTCAAGCCTTGACCAAAAAAGGGAGGTATTTCCTATGCAACACCTGGTTTTTCAAACATGCCCTAAAACACGTGGGTATTTGGAGTAGGGGGGTGTATGAACTGGCTTCAAAGACTACCGATATGCACTGTTAATGATAATGGTTCATGCGCATTTTGTTTCTTGGGTGTGCAATCGAAAAATCAATATGGGATGCGATTGCACGACAGGCACCTGAAAAAGGCACATTCACACGCGCCACACAAAGACGCACACCACACACACACACCACACACGCACACACAGACAAGTCAGTGTAGGTTTCAAGGGCTTTGGTTGCAGAGGTTGGTCGAGTCAGCTGCGCAACTCAAGCCCTTTCTGTGCGTGGGGCTTCTTCGGTGAAGTACCCTTTTCCGGCACAGTTGTTGCGCTTCTTGCCACCCACATATAGAAGTGTGATCCTGCCCGTCTAGATACAGATATTGGATGGGCATCGACAAAATCCATGATTGCGCTTTTTCTATGGGCTTGACATGAGCAAGGTACGACAAAACACATTGTTGATGTTGACACTTCCTACTGGCTGATGGACATATATTAGCCATCGCCGGCGATTTTGCCAGAGGCCCAGTGTTCACTCACACTGTAGATGTTCTTGCGTGGCAGGAGTTTTTGAACTGGCATGGACGTCCATGGCATCCAGTAATACGTTTCACTCCATTTGCTAATCGCGACCATCCAGCTTGGGGAAAAGTGCTCCAATCAGGCCGCTCAGTGAGCCAGGGCATACTGTCAACCCAGCTTATTCTGACTGGCCAGTTTTGTGTATACATGTTGCCTTGCATGTTTCGGCATTCCTTGCGGTGCAGCAGCACATGCCCAAAAAGAAGCAATGCGAATCACGCAAAAACATCAGCGCACAGCAGCCCAAGCACGCAAACACCAAAACACTGACACAGGCATAGGCACAGCCACACACGCACGCACGCACGCACGCACGCACCCACACACACACACACACACACCCACCCACACACACACACACACACACACACACACGCACCCACACACACACACACACACAGCCACGCACGCACGCGCGCACGCGCACGCACGCGCACGCACGCACGCACGCACGCACGCACGCACACACAGGCGCACACAGGCGCACACAGGCGCACACAGGCGCACACAGGCGCACACAGGCGCACACAGGCGCACACAGGCGCAGACACACACACACACACAGGCACGCGCGCACGCACGCACACACAGACACACACACACACACACTGACTGGTCTCCCAACTGTCTCTGAGGACAGTGGTCAGCCTTTCTGCCTCCATGCCTTCTCAGTTATCGGTCAGTCCTTAAAACGGGTTGGCAATCCCAGCTGCGTGGCAAAGGCCCAAGGACTTACCTGGGTGAAAACTTGGGGGGCGGCAATCCCAGCTGCGTGCGCATGCCAAGGACTTGCCGAGTTGGTTTGGGGAATTGATTTTGGCTGCCCTTCCAACGGCGTCACAGACTCGCTGGTTCTGTGGGGGAAAATCAAATGTGGCATGCGTAGATTGGCTGTGCACGGGCTTAACAGGAGGCCGTCAGCGCGTGGTGTTCGTTTCATCGCTTCTCTTCATCTGACTGTGAAAGCCTAAGCTTTCAAATTGCAGAGGCCTAAATGACCTCATTTTGTGGAAAAACTGTCCCTTCACCTTTTTTTGGTTGAAGAACGTCAACGGCGGCTTCGCTGAAAGTCCGGATGGGTCCAAAATGAAACTGGCAGGGACGTGCTTCTCATCGCCTTGTTACTCTGAGAGCCTTACTTTCGAACTGCAGAGGCCTAAACGACCCCACTTCAACATCAAAGCGGGTTTCACTTAATGGCTGCGGGTTGGTCCTGGTCGCTCCTTTCGCTAAGGTGCAAAAGCCCAAGCTGTCAGAGGCCTAAACGACATCTTTTTTTGGTTAAACGGTAAACGTCAAAGGTCCCTTCACCAATTGACTTCAGACACCAGACTGTGGGGGTGGAAAGCATGCCCCCGCTGCGTATGATAACGCACAGGCACTGCCAAGCAGGCACGTTTCACCGGAAAAATGCGAGGCCTTCGTTGGCCAAGGCTCGCATTTTTCCTCCTTGGCCCCTTGCACTCTTCCCACATTTGTTGGGGCGATAGCAAAAGAAAGGAAGCTACAGCCACCAATCCGCACTTGGACATTGCGCACTGAGCACGAATTGCGTGTGACTGCGAGGCCCAACCGACACACCGATAGCAAAGGAGATTCCAGAAAGTGTCACCTGACTCCAATCCACCCAGCGGCATTCCCTTAGGAACAGGGGTGGGCACACACAGGCGCCTCAAAATCAAGTCAGCTGGCGGCGACTGCCACGGCGCAGCTCCTGCTGAAGGGAATCCAAATAGAGCGGGGAGTGCCTGAGCACCCTGTGCACCCGACTTCCAGCCCGATTTCTGGGACCTGATGAGAATGTTCGTTTTTCTCAGAGCGCCAATGTGTAGGTGACTCGCGACGAAGAAACTCTGCTACAATTGTTTTCAAGGGTTTCATTTTTTAGCTTAAGGGCAGCCAAGCAAAAAGAAACTGCGCACACCCTAAACACAGCAAGGGTTGAACAAGCAACCCAGAGTTGAGGGTGTTGAACGAGGGGGAGCTCGAAAACCTGATGCCGAAAGTCTTGGCCCATGCCCCTGCTACCATGTTGAACTGCCAAATGGGGACATTGCCATCAGTCATGGTCGCCCGATGTACTGCAATTGATCGAGATGTTTGGCCGCGACGAGAACTGGCTGGGGCCGGAGTTTGGGACGTAGCAGAATGAAGACTCCTGGCGTGAGACATCCACGGCATCTATGCCAGGATGGGGCGGACTTCATCCGCATTCCAGCCTGCGCCGGCTCGAGAACACCGCGAGACACGCAGGAAAAGCACTACGTGCGCGCGTGAGCTGCTAATTGCAAGAGGGCTGAACAGGGTGGAATGAACATGCAAGCTGGCCTGCGACGCGGGCTCGGGAGGCTCACGGCTCTTGGGCAAGAGTCGCTGTGACGCTGGAGCGTGGACTTCTACGCGCCGGGCTTTGTTCCGAGACTGTCCCGGACATGATGGGGCATCGCTCAGGGACTTCGGGAATCATGGAGCCCAAGCGGCAACGCGTCAAGCGGCAGTCAGCGACGCTGCAGGTTACCGGTTGTTGACACAGCACGCACACAAGCGGGAAGTTTTGGCTTGCCACCCACCTGCGCTTGAAACAGTGCAGTCCCTTCTCCGTCATAAAGGAGTTTCAGTTCCTCGCAGACAAACCACCACACACGCACACACACGCCTGTGCGCCCTCTGCCCTCGGCGAGACAGATGTGATGCGACCCCTTCGGCAGACGTTAGCACTCTTGGCGCTTGTCTATGTTGTCCAAGTTAAGTTGCGTTGTGGACCTCCGAAACAGACATGCCTTTTTCAGCGAACTTGGGTGTGAATCTTGGTTTGGCCACCTTGCGATCCACATCCTGGAACTTGCAGGATGAGCAGAGAGCCTAAAATTCCCAAGTGGCAAGCGCCGGTGGCACAGTTGATGCACCGGGCGTGGAGGCAGGGGCAGCGGCCTAAAATGTTCCAGAACAGCGCCGTCAAAGCCTAGTCAGGGTTGCGGGCGCAAACTTTGCCATTCTGTCTCCAGGCGTGTCGCCTGGGAATTGGTCAGGTTAACCAGAAGCCCGGGCATTGCCACAAAACGAGGCACGGCAATTCTCTACGCGAACAGTGAAGAACGAGGTTCGGACCGCCGCATTTTGGTTCAGCAACCGGAGGGAGTGAACGAGATCTTCCTCAGGCGGGGGCCGCTCTTGTAGAACATCAGTCCTACGATCAGCAAGGAGGCGAAGGCGTTGGTGGCGAGACTTCGCACCAACCTACCGCCAAGCAGCTACTTACTCGTATCACAAGGGTCCATCAACACTCAGGCGCTGACAACCTCACGACATACACCGGCAGAAAATGGAGGGCGACCTGACAGGGTTTGGAACCCATGTCGTTTGGCAACCCGCTGGTCATGGGGGTGACCAACTCCACCAAGGAAAGCGTGAGCGCCTTACCAAGCATCGCGGCAAGACAGCTCGCTCGCCTGGCAGACCTCTTCGGCGACAGGCAAGCACTCGCGAAGCAGCCAGGAAGATCTTCAGGGCTTTGTAAAGGCAAACGCCAGAGGAAGCAAAGAACATCTTGCCGGGCACACTTGCCGCGTTGTGGAGGTGGGCGCAAAGCACAAGGGCGGGAACGCGGGGTGCTTCATCATGGAAAGGAGCCTTCACATCCACGACGGCGCAGGCACGCTGCAAGCTGGTTGGTGCAGAAGGCGACCGCGCAACGGATGCCAAGGACTCTACGATCCTGGCTCTATTTGAAAAGCGTCAGTTCAATTGGCAGCCAACTCCAACGGCAAGACTCCTTTGGTCCGCAAGCTTCAACACACACTCAAGGCGCTCAAGGTAGGACGTTTCCGGGCCCTCTAAACCTTTGCTGGTGCTGATGACGTGGTGGCGCGCAGAGAGGACTACTGGTGACGCAGCGGGCCTTCGCGCAGGAGATGGATGGCTTTGAAGTTTGAAGGATGTGAGTGACAGCCTTCGGACACGTCCTTACAGCTGTGACGCGGCAGCTGCGATTCAGCAGCTATTCTTCCCGCGTCAGCAAGCGGGATGGTCAAACCAGTTTCCAACTCCCAGTTGTCTTTGCTGCCGAATCCAACTTTCCGAATCCTGCCGCTTAGTTGCCAAATCCTGGGTGCCGAATCCCAGTTGCAGCTCCCAGCGTTTCCCAAATCCTGCTGTTTCCAGATTTGCTAGCCGAGTTGCCGGATCCAGCCTTTTCAGTTGCCGAATCCAAGTAAGTTTCCGAATCCTTCCGGTTTAGCGTCTAGATTCTGGTTGCCAAATCCGGCTTCGCCAGCTGCCAAGTCCTAGTTGCCGGGTGCCCGTTGCTAAATCTGCAAGTTTAGTTTCCGAATACGCCGTTGACCCAGGCGAGCCCGTGCCACCCAGAGGCTGTATACGGTAAGTTGTGCAAAACCCTTGTTTCAGATCCTTGCAATCATGTTCAACCATGGCATTCCAATACCACAGCCCTAGATATCTTGCACTGCAAACCTTTCAGATGTATGATGTGTTTGGTATGCCGGGTTCTTCATACCAACCCCTTTGGCGCCGGACAGGAGCACTATGCACCTGCGTTAGAGCAGGGAAAGCTCAGGCCTCAATCTGCGAGCACTTGCGTTGCACACGGTTCTCCGTCTAAATTTCCCACCTTTGTGGTTTTACTTGTCTCCTCAACTGGACGGTTCAAAAGCGAGTTTCCATTTTTGGCGGGTGATATTTGCAGAGCAAAGAGAGAGACTTTGCTCAGTAACAGGCATCCCGGAGCCTGACCCTCTTGTATTTTCTTGGGGAGAAAGTTGCCAAAGGGAATCAGGTCTCTTTGCTGCCCAAACATTTGTGATGCCGCCCCGTGCTGCCTTTTTAAAGGGGATAACGAAATTCGACCACTTTCCACGTCCGCCATGAGACAAAGCCCAGGCTCTTGGAAATTTCTCAGCTGCCAGACATTGCAGCGCGCCGCACTGCAATGGCCTCAGTCGCTTGGAGGGGTGGTTGGCGTCGCTCGGGGGTGTGGGGGCTGGGGGAGTTAGGGGGGTGGGGAATGGGGGGTGGATCGCTCGAACCGTACGGTTGCATTTGGCTGGCTGGCCCGACTTCGTTCGCTTGACAGCATGAGGCACTGGAAGAAGCAGGAGCAGCAAGAGCATCCGAGGACACGTGTTAAAGCTGCCCTGGACAGAATGCCGTCGAGACAGGCCATGGTTATGTTGCCCTTGTTTGTCCGGTGTGATGGCAGATTCTGTTGTAGAGAGCGGGTCCTGCTCACATTGATGCCACGCATTCCCCGAGCTGAAAAGCAAAGAAAAAAAACGGCAACGGCCCTTTAATCGGATTCCTTCGTCCTGCTGTTGACCCCTCTTTTTTAAGGCCTTGTTTCAATAATGTGTCTCAGCATCTCTGAAAGGACCTCCAGAAGGTGGGGCAACTTCAGGACAGGCTGCGCGAGGGAGAATGCAAGTTTAGGCCGCACGCCGCTGAGGCCAGCAACTTCTTGCATCGGCGGCTGCCCTTTTGCTCGCTTTTTTGGGGCCAGTCTTTTTGGCCCACCTTTCCGGCTCTTGAAAAATTGTTTCACGCCCTCTCTTCTTAATTTCCTTAATTTCCTCTCTCTCTCTCTCAGAGAGTCTCACAAAGTTAGCCACACCCATTTGTCCAAAGCTTGGAGAAAGTTGGACTCCGCCCGACTCGACTCACCGACTCACCCATTCGCATCCGGAGCCTCAGCCTCCAGGAGCGGGCCATCCTGCACCGCATGGCTGGCCGAGTGGTGGAGCTGCGCCCGGAGCTCTGGGCTGGGGCCTTGGACGGACCTGGGAGCGGAGAAGTGCACCCGTTTTCTGGGGGGTGAAGAAAGAGCCCGATTTTTGTTTTTTTTATAATTAAAAAAAATGAGCTTGCTTGTGCTCATTCAGGGTCTCTTGTTTTTGGAAAGGTGAGGTGAGGTATGCAAGTAGATGTGCCATCATGCAATTGTAAAACTCTGCCCTACGGGGGCCATGCATTGCTGTGCTCTATGTGGAGGGCAGCCGCTGCAGCAAACAAACAAACAAACAGACTGTGACTTTGGCAATGACTGAGTTCCATATGTTGGAAGGATGTAGCTTCACATTGGCATGCCACTCTATTAATCTATTCAAGTGGTGTTTTCGCCGCCAATGTGCTAGGCCGCTTCAGGCAATTCAGGCAAAGGCACCTGCAGCACCTAGCCACCAAAGCATCCGATGCTGAGGATGACTTCCGCAAATGCGACGAGAGGAGGACTGGCAAGGCGGGCTAGCAACTTGAATGATTTGAGCAAGCGGCTCGAAACAAAAAATGCGCTAGGTTCCATTCGCCAGCTGGTGTGACATACTCACCTCGGTGTGCGGTGAGCCGCTGGGACGAATATACGAGGGCAGCTCAAACATCGAGCTCCGAAACATCGAGCTCCGCCCTGTTGCAAGTTTGAGAAAAATCCTCCCAGCTGCGGGTCACGGGTTGGCAAAGACCAAGGGGATAATTACACAGAAGTCATTACTTTGACTCTTTCTGGGGGTTATCAAAGTCGGAAAATGGGTTCCCTTTAACCCACCACTTAAGGATGACTTTGATCCTTGTGCAATAATGAGGCCAGATACATTGCTCGCGGCTTCCCCTCTTCCAACTGGACGATTTCAAGCGTACGATTGCACTGTAGGTGCGCGGGGCTCCATGTTCCGTAGGCTTGTGCGTTCCTAAATGTTCAAACGGTGTCTTCGTTTTGTGTATCAGCGCCAACGGTCTTTCTTCAAAACCCGGAGATGGACATGCACGCGTCAGACACCGCTGTGTCCCAGCCAAGAGTGGAGCTTTTTTTTCGGGGGCATGCCCGTGCGCCGTAGGCCCGTGCGGCCCTTTGCCAGGCATTTGACCATAAAATTCCGAGCTGCCAGAAGGGGGCCATCCACCAGGCGACTTCCCGAATTTAACAGGTTTGTCCACAACCCCAGCTTTCATAGACCTGTGGGCTGCAAAAAGTTGCATGTGTTTTTTCCGTGCCTGGCCAAGTGCATGGGCCTCTGTTTTTGCCAAGGAGCTATCCGTGGTCTTTGGGTGGCGAGCTCTGGGGCATCGTAGGGGCAGACACTTGGAAGAAATATCGTGACATGTAGTTGTGTGATGTGTTAGCGTGCGTTCTGCAATGCCTTGCTTGATCCCAGGGTCTCGAAGGTCGCGTTGCTGGGTTCCGGTCCGGGAGAGAATCAACAGTTGAGGGGCCTTTCTGCTGCATAGGCTGCTGGGGTCTGCGTCTCTGTGAGCTGTCGGCACTCGGGGCTCGTGGCTTCGCCAGTTTGCGCCCAGGACGACGCGAAGGACATTCCCAAAGGCTTGGGTCGCGGTCGAGCTGCAGCACATACTTCTCAGAGTTGCTTTTGTTTTGGCCCACAGGCCAAAGGGATGTCGACTATGTCCGCTTCCTTCGACGCTTCGAAGTGGCAGTCAACAAGGAGAAGTGGGTGCTCAGACTGATAAGGTTTGCGGTTCCCGGTTCCGGGATTCACTAGCAGCCTCAGCAGCTGCCCAGGCATGGTTGACATGGCTACCTTGTTTCAGCACCTCTGCATCATTGCATCTTCTTTGAGTGAGCGTGCTGTGCCGCTTTTTGGCCAGTTCTCCTTCCATTCGGATAGCCTTCGGGGAATCATGGCCGCCTCACAAGGCAGAGTAAGGCCAAAAGGGTTACATTGTTGTAGATGATCTCCATCGACAACTGTTCCCAATTAGATGGATTGCCGTTGTTGGAATAAAAGGGGCGGGGGGGAAGCACACATCAAGAATGGAAGACCTCTCCAGTCACCGTTAGCGCTACAGAAGGCAACATGAGACAGCATTATCGACATGAGCGCAAGCCACCAAGAAGCGTCAGGAACTAACCTGTGCAGAAGCGCTTTGTTCCCGCATGTCTCTAGCTTGATTCCTTGCCCAGGTTGGTTGGAAAACTATTCTGATGAAGGATGCCTACGAGGCCTTGTACTGCTTCTCGGCTTTATGGCACGAATTGTCATGGTCGGCCCATGTTGGCAAAGACCATTGCAAGGAGCCCACGGCACGTGCCTCGTACTGTTCAATGCCATGGCCAATGCCAATTCCAAGTTCAAGAGACAAGGTTACGCCAAGCCTCGCATGATGCTGAGCGCCTGCGCATGTTGTACCACATCGAGGCATCTAAGGTCCCTCTTACATACATGAAATGGACATACATGAGCATACACCCACCCACACGCCATACCATCCTGTTGGTTTTGGGCGTGGTTATGTATCCTGGTTGTCTCCTGCACGACCAGTTTCTGACCGCTTGGAAGAGGTTCTGACCCCCATTTTGTGGCCTCGGCAGGGTTGCTCTCACACCAAGGTCGCGATGCAGACTTGACACTTGTTCGCAATGGCGATTGGAGAGCAGAGGCCTGCAAGATCAGGAGACATGACGTCCATTTGAAAATCCTTTAACAAAATTGGCGGAGGAGTCGGCGGCGATTTTGTTCCTGAGCCCTTTGTCCTGGGCCGTATTTGTCTCTTGCAGTTTCAGGGCCGCAACCGAGAAGATGCCCCCGCAAACAGAAGGAAACACGCAAGTGAATTCTTTTGTTAATGTGTTGGCTTCGTGTTGCCCGCCTCGGCTAGTATGCTTTTGGCTGACCTGTGTTTTTGTTTGCCTTGAAGCGTTGTGTTTGTTTTGAGCGTGAGCTGGTTCCCAAGATGCAGGGCTTTCT
The DNA here is from genome assembly GCA_963377175.1 of Effrenium voratum. Lineage (NCBI taxonomy): Eukaryota > Dinophyceae > Suessiales > Symbiodiniaceae > Effrenium > Effrenium voratum. Next base: position 558,110 of record CAUJNA010003381.1, read on the forward strand.
AGGGGCAATTTGGTTGGGGCAATTTGACCGATTTCTAACGGCTTCTAGGGTCGATTTGTCCGGTGTCTAGGGTAGATTTGACAGGTTTCTAGACACAATTTGACCGGCTTCTAGCGAGGATTCGACAAGCTTCTACTCGGGAATGTGACCGGATCTAGGGGAACTTGGCCTTTTACGGGGAGTTGGACAAGTTGTTGCTTGAATTTGATTGGTTTCTGAGAGAAGTTTGACCGGACTTCCACCAGTTTGGATTTGACCAGCGAACCTGAGCCCTCAAGAGTTGGACGACAAAATCGAGGTCCTGACCGGGCTTCGGAGGCAAATTTGGACAGGAGATACTTGCGGAAGATAGGTTGTAGGAGGCAATGGCAATATTCTGACGCGACGGTGACAGACTCAGGAAAGCAACGTTGGCCTTGTTTGACCCAGAGCAGACTGGCAAAGTCAGCGTGCAGAACTTTTTGCCGCTTGGCGCAGACAGCCAGGGCGACGGGCTGAAGAAGTTTGCATGGAGTGTGCATGTTGCCCGTCCAACTGATGTCAACCTGCTCAGGAAAGTGCTGCAAAACGAGGTGACCAAAGCAACTGGCCTGCAACTTGTGAAAATGAGCGCCTGTTCGCAGGCCCATGTCAAACTCTGTTCTATCACGTTTGGAAATGGACGGCATGGCATTTCTGAGGATGACAGTCCGCAGCAGAGCCCGCGGCGGAACGCACAGCAGATGCTAAGCACTTCTCAGCTGCAGTCGCTGGCACATGGCCTTTTTCCTCCGGAGGAAGGCGGGAAACTCCCAACAAGTTGAAAATCGTTGTTCAAGGGCTTCGTCGAACCGGTGGTTGCAAGCTCCCCTGCATACCCATGACTTGTATCACCAGCATCAACCATCCTCTCCATCCAAATACGACATGAGCATCGCCAAGACACTGCCTAGGGCAAGTTCTGCATAATCAGCGCTGACTACACCACTTGCATTACCAAGACTGCCGCAGCATGAAATTGAGGACATCGTTCACTAAACAGGCTCTCGAAACCAGCCCTGAATCCTGTAAACCCGTCCTATTCTTCGCCTATATCAACACCAAGCTAGCCCAAAGCAAGCCCTCTAATCGCTGGCCAGTCCTAAGCCTGCTAGATCAAGCAACCGTAAACCCGGCCCAGATCAACCATGAAGCCATGCTGAACACCAACCTATTCTGAATTATGAAATCTGCCCGGTGTTGTAGATGCGAAGATGGAAAGTACTTCCACAACATTATACCCCTGTCAGATGAGATAGAGCTGGGTGTCCACGAGTTCTTTGAGCGCTTTACAGTGGCTGAGCAGCAGGGCTCGGGGGGTTAACATTTGCAGACTCTTGCCACTGGTTTTTGGGTCATGTGATTTGAGAATGCTTTGCATCCAAATGCATTCAACAAGGGTGCCGTCTATAGCTCCCTGTCGAGAAGCCATCACGCCTCTCAGGTCATCTACCGGCAGGCAAAGGCCATGACAGGCGCAGCGATTTGAGGGCACAAGCACTTTTCGCAGGGGATCTGACAATGGACAGCTCAGCCACACGCGTGTGCCCTCTTTGCCTTCTTCGCCTCCCGAGGCGACGATGCGTTGGCGGACTGGCGAGATACCTTGCGGCACTTGGGCTACCTCTTGCTCAAGAAGGACCGCGCCAGCTCATCGGGGATGATGCGTGCGGCCTGGCGAACTGTGGATTCATTCTCGGGGGTGGGGGGCGCTTTTAGGTCACCACTTTCTGTAGCAAGGGGGAATCCTCTAAAGTGAGAAGGTAGTCATGGGGATGGTCACTTTGGTATCGCAGGAAGTGCCAGTTGCCACATTGCCAAGGTTGATTCATTCCGGGCGGACTTTTTTCTTTTGGGTTGGGGGGAGGGGGGGCTCAGGGGTCAGCCATACCCATTGCAAGAAGACGGCCGGGCAGTTTTAGTACGGGGGCTTTGCCCCTGAAAGTCGCTTCCTGCAGATATTTCAAGCTGAGGTCAAGACTGGCGCCAGCACACATTCCAGGAAGACTGTCTTCCAGGTTCAGCGACTGCTCCGCGGCGCAAGAGCATGGGGACAGGATACATGACCACTTCAAGGATCCCTGTTTTTTCATCAGTAGCTACATCAAGAGCCCAACAAACATCAGCAAGGGCGGCGGCTTTCAAAAGTTGGAAGAGCTCATGCCGCCAAAATGCATCCCTTGAAGCAGAAGGGCAGAGCAGGCCAAAAAGCTGCATGAAGCTGAGGGCGCACCAGTTTGAGACTGGCGACGAGACCGGAGATGGCTTGCTCACTCGGCAAGAGCTGGTGGAGTATCTAAAAGGACGCCGGTTGCCTTGGTTGCGGCCGTTGGCATGTTTGTGCATCACCGAGCTTGCCTGAATATGGTGCCATGGCAGGAGTGGATGGCATTGAAGGTGTCATGCACAAAGGGCATCCTATTGGTACCGCCGGCATGCTTTTCCGTTTTGATTTTGGTTGCCCCTTGCCCCACAAGGGGGAACAAGTGCGAATCTGTCGGCTCTTCGCTCCACCTTGCATCGGTACCTCCAGCGCCCATCCCTGGCCCTCTGCCTCTTAAATTGATCCAATCAAAATACTCTTTGGCCATCTCTGAGTTTCTTTATTTGTCCCAACGTGAGCCAAGACTTCATATGGCCCCACTAGGCGATGATGACCTTCATGAGCTCGCCCTGCAGCTGGACCAGCTCAGCGGCCGCGAGACCGGCAAGGCAACCGCGGGCTGCGGGAGGGTTTCCGCTGCCATTGGGCGCTGGGTGCCATTGCCGCTCAGGTGAACCTCTTCAGCTTTCTTGAGGCAGGGCGCTCGGAAGGTTTGCGGTGAACTGGCAGGTTGAACCAGTTGACCAGCCAACAATTCGTATCGTGAACTCAGGAACCGACAGACAATTTGTCTCCCTGGCAGGCCTTCGTCGTGGAGCGGCCATCTGGCCAGGCCTTGGATTGATGAGAAATGTGAGACTTCAATCGATTCAGGGCAGGTAGTAAAGCTTGGGGGTGGACACTGAAGAGCCCGACGTACCTCTAAAGGCCACTGTGTCACTGGTGCCTTGCTTGGGTGCGGCAATTAAAGGTTTGGACTCCTTCGCTGATAGCTTAGTAGCTTGATTAGGCCTCGTGCGTGTTGGGATGCTGCTTCTCGCAAGGGTTTGTTCAAGAATGTCCCCGCGCGGAAACAAAACAAATGCATCGGTTGAACGATCTATTAGTTGAGGGTTGCCTGGCCCTTTGGCCAAGGCAAAGCCGGAAATCCTCAAACGCCAGGACTTTGATGCCGCCGAAGAGTTCATGTGCGAGCACATCCTGAGCTTTTTGCCCTTTGTCCTGTGTGGTGCGCATGCCTTCGGGTGCATATCCCGCGCCTGAGGTTCCGCAACAGGCACGCGGTGGCGTGTGGCTGCCACGAGGCTCCAGCCGGAGATAGCTTTTGTCGACATTGGGTGGCATGGGTCAATGCGGGCCATGGCGCGCTCGTGTCTAATCAAGCTTTGCCCATAGGTGAGGTGTTTGGATGCAGGAGAGCTCGACAAACATCCATGATCCGCACCATTCCGCACCCCATGTTTTACACAGAGGAGGTTCAAGTGCTGGCACAGCTCAAGTCGCACTCATTTGCCTGGTGTGGTGGTTCCGCCTGCGCTCTCCAGCGTCGAACATGCCAGGCTGATCCAGAGCTCTCTGGACGGATTCGCAGCGCTGCCTTTGCAGAGGCTGCTCACATGTCAGAAATCGTGTGGGGCCACACCTGCTGATCAGTTGGTCAGGGTCGAAGATTTTGTTAGGAGCAACGTTGTAGCACAAGCAACATCAAGTTTCGCAGTTTTGACCAGGTGCATTCCCGGACCTTTGAAAGCACATTTGAGTTTTGGCAATCAGGGATGATACCGCTTACCAACTGAGAGAGCTTGTGATTTGCTGGATCTCAGCAGAAGCAGCAGTAGCAAGGAGGAGTTGCACTAGCAAGAATAGCAAGAAGCAACAGCAAGTCGCAGTAGCAAATAGGACTCTCCAAATTTGAATGGTGGTCGATGCCCAAAAATTGAGGAAGGTTTCTACTCCTTGCGGTTCGCGCACAACCTGCAGGGATTGACGTGGTTGATCGCACAAAATGCTAGTAAAAACGCTACGCTTTCTAGTCGAACGCAGGCTTGGAAGTTTGTCTCGTGGTTCGCGCGCTTTCTCTTGGAAACGAGCGGCCCCAAGCTCGAACCATGCTTTGCCTCCGCGGCGTCTAAGTTGGGTGTCAGTAGTGCGACAGTATTTCGCGAAGTGCACTTGCACAGCTCAAGCTGGAAAATCACAACTTTGAAAGCACGAAAGTAGTATGCGAAATACACTTCGCAGCTCCGCCGGGAAAATCGCAATTTGAACTACGAAAGTAGTGCGGGAAGTACGTTTTTGAGTCCCAGCTGCAAAGTTGCAACTTGTCAGGGCAAAAGTAGTACGCAAAGTACACTTTCAGAAGGCTCCGGCTGGAAGACCGCAAAAACTAATCCCGCGAAGTGCACGTCGCAGGTCCGGATCGACAAGTGTACTCGTGTCGAAATGCTGCTGTGTTGTGGTCAGCGCTGCACACAGCAGAGAACTTGTGCCAAGAACTTGCAAGGATAAATTGTTCAGAGGAACTTGCTAAGAGAACTTGCCGCAGCGCCGCGCGCTGAAGATGCTTTCGGGTGGCCCTCTTCTAATTATATTTGCTTTGGGCAATAAAACTCGATATTATAGGCCGCACGACTACGGGCACTGGCTAGCGCCAGTTGAAGCTGGAGGGGGGGGTGCTCCTGAGCCACAGACCCAGACTTCAGGTGCTGAGAGGCATTGACATCTCGCTTGCCAAGACTCGAAGAACCTTTACCGATGTCCAGATCGATGGATTGGCAGAGGCTCAGCTGCATGGCCCATGCCCTATCAATTGGCGTTGATTTTAGGGACGCTTGTGATGTTCCTCCCAACAGCTGAAAGCCAAGGGGTCGATTGGCCCAACTTGGCTCTGGGGTGGTTTGGGGGGTCCGGCTGACACCAAATGGAAGCCAACATGTTTGAGGTTACCCCATGCCAAGAACCATTCGTCAAGAGCAAGTAGCCAAAGTTGAGACGTGCCTGACAATTTGATGTGATGCGTGACATGCAGCATCATGTGACTTAAGGAGTCGCTTGGTGAAGAGGACGGGAGCTTCTCTTATTTCGAGCTACAGCCTTAGATGCAATCGCCATGGCACTTTGCGTGTCGCCGCTACTAAACAAGTTTCAGGACTGAGATTAGTTGATCAAGAGAGGTTTCAGAAGGTCTTCCTGTGATCCTACTCAGTCTTGCGCAGACCTCATGTCAATTATGGTGGTTCCTGCTGGCATCTTTTACGTTGGTGTGACCAATCCTTCCAAGATGGACCCTTGTCCAGTCATGACTTGCCTGCTGCCTGTCTTTTCCTGCACAGCCCATGTTCAGAGGCCCCCTCCACTCAAAAGAAAACATGATTTGGCATGTGACATCTGGCCTACCGGCTTGAGCAGGGAGAGGGGTGTCCTGGCCCTTAGGCTCCTGCAAGCCCTGATGGTGCGGGATTCGGAGAAGAGTGGATCAATGACCTTGCGCTGAGAAGTTTCGCGAGTGAGTGTCATTAGTGCCATTTGGCAGGCCCTTGGGCCTAGACCGGAATTTTTGAGCGGGCAAGTGACTTCTCAGCCAAGCACGGCAAGGAAGCCTTGTCTTTAGGCTTAGTTCGATCCAAGTTTCACTAATTCGGCACCAGGGTGTCCATTGGTTCATCGTTTGATTCCACCCACAGGCTGCACAGGGACATCCTGAATGCAATCTGCTCTAGAAGCGGTCTGGTAAAGGGCCGAACAGGCACCCGACCTGTTTGTGTCGCTGCTTTTCACTCATGGCAACCCAAACGCGGCAGCTGCCATGAGTGCGCGTGTGCAGTTTAGCCAGATATGTGCGAAAGCACCACTCAGCTTGCCTGGGTTAAGCCCTCAGGCGATTGGGAGGTCTTGGCGAACAGGCTCAGACCTGAACGCTCGAGGCGAAACGCATGGAGCGAGGCGCGACCCAGTCTCGATGCCTTGAGTCGCAAACCCATGTTCAAACCACCATTTTACTTGGTCGGCAAGGATGGTCATTTACCTCTTAATGGGAAATTAGAAAGGGTTCCTATCAAGGAAGCCATAACCATGGCCCACAACAGTTTTGACCAAGGCACGCATGCTTGTCCCCGTTGTGGCACTGTCCGGCTCCAGCGCTCCTTTGCAGTCATGAAGCCATGAGGTATGGGAGGCGGGTGCAGCCACACTGACCATTGAGTCGAATTTGAAACCACGTTTGCGCCTCCATGTCTTGTCTAATCATTCTGGGGCTGGCAAAAGGACCTGCTTGAGCACTGAACTGTGCGTGCTCGCTTGGCCAACGTGACGCTGGCACATTTTGCTCCAAGCCAATTCAGGCTAGGTGCCACGACTTGAGAAACAGATATTCATGGAGATATTGTTCTCGTTGCACCTGCGCACCTACCTGGGATTGCACGCATCCTGACCACATTTGAACTTAGTGGGAGCCCGGATGTCATTGGATTGATACCCAATCGCAGCACACCTGGCTGCCAAGCTTTGCAAATCTCTCAATTGGAAATGGATCAGAGGTGCTGACGCCATGGCAGATAGGTCGGACCGGAGGAGACCTGTGTACCGGGGTGGCTCCTTGCCACCTCCGCCGCCACCACGGAGTGGAGCACGGCAGTCTGGGTCAACCTTGGAGAAGGTTCGGGAGTTTCTGGCCGAGGCAGGCTTCGATGCAAAGCCCAACCCTGCGTCCACGCTCAGGAAACCTGAAGTGGCGCCAAGGCGGAGCCAGGTCGACTCCCCCGCAGCTTCTGTGCGCGGCCAAAAGCCTGAAGCGTCCACAGCGTTGGCCAGAAGTCGTAGCACCTCGGAAGTGCGACAGTTGCCTCGCAGGAACCCCAGGGACGCACGTGTGGACGAGAGCAAGTCGAAGAAGCTTCCCGAGCCACCAGCCCCGCCATCTCTTCCAAGCACAGCCAGCACCAGTGCACGCAACACAAGCCCGCACCATGCAAGCACGCAGCCTGTGCTCCCGCCACCGCCGCCGCCAAAGAAGCACGGACGCGGGGCCGAAACACCTGACCCAGATCGGGCCAAACGGCAGCGCCTGCCTGAGCCACCACCCGCGCCACTCGAGAGATTGCCTCCCCCACCTTTGCCACCGAAGGTCGACAACTGGCACGAGGAGCAGGACCATTATGACAGTTGGGACTATGAGTCCTGGGATGACTACCAGAAAGTTGATCGGGAAGCACATCGCTATGAGCCACATGCACAGTACTCGCGCTATTCAGAGGAGGAGGAGGACACTGAGCCAAGCAATTTCCTCCCTCCACCACCGGCACCCGGTGGCCCCGCTGACTTTGCATTTCCACCTCCTCCGGAAGTGCCGAAAGGTTGGGGAAAAGGCCTATCTCGTAATTCTCGGCGAAACACCTCAGGAAGCTATGATTACGAAAGCTGGGATGACTACTGGGAAGACGACCGGCAGGAGGCACATTACTCAGAGGAGGAAGAAGAGGAAGAGCCAAGCAACTTGCCCCCTCCGCCACCAGCACCCATTGGCCCCACTGACCGCACATTTCCTCCTCCCCCACATGTGCCGAAAGGTTGGGGAAAGGCCATGTCCCGTAATTCCTGGAGAAAGATGGGAGGAAACAGCCCATGGTTCTGCAATGTGTGCAACAAGGACTTGTGGAACCAGGAGAAGTACGACACGCATGTGCAAGATGATCATCTCCCCTGCCCAGAAGATGGTTGCACCTTCTCTGGCCCGGAGCACGTCATGGCCGTCCACAAGCTGAAGCACGTGAAGGCTGCGGACGGGGCCAGCGTCACAGACTCCCCGGAAGAGGTGGCCGCTTGGAAGGAAATGCGGAGGAACAACTACCCTTGCAAAGGCAACTTGCAGAGGAAGGCGGAGCTAGAGGAGAAGCGCCGCATGTCAGGAGCGCTCGCAGACCCCCCCAAGGTAAGCATGCTGGAGAAGCTGCTTCGCCGCACCCACGGGGTGGAGAAGGGTAAGGGCTTCTTCGGCAAAGGTTTTGGAAAAAAGGGCAAGGACAAGGGCAAAGGGAAGTTCAAAGGCAAGGATGGAAAGGGCAAAGAGAAAGGCAAGGACAAAGGCAAGGGCAAGGGCAAAGACTGGAGCAAAGGGAAGTATGGCAAGAAAGGTAAGGGAAAGGCCAAGTGGAGCTGGACCCCTGATGAAGAACCTGAAGTTCATCCTACATACAGCGTGCCACTTCCTTCAGTGGTGGCGAACTGTGTTCCACTAGAGGCACCGTTCGCAAGCTGCAGGTCGCACACGGCGCCTGTGCAGACAGGTCAGACAGCAACCCCGAAGTGGGGACCTTGCCGCTTCTTTGAGCGTGGCTTCTGCTACCATGGGGCCAACTGTCAGTACGAGCACGTGGGCACTTCAGCGGCACAGGACCTGACGACATGGCCATGGGTCGTAACCTATGCCTCCATTTTGGGTCGGATGAACACCCATGTACTACCTATTTTGATGTTCGCCAGGGGTACAGGGTTTTGACCCAGAGCCACATCAATTCAGCCTTTGCCAACATGTGCGAATGTTTGTTTCTGTCGAAGCTTGCTATCGTCTTCCCTGGCCACAGGACTTGAGCAGCACTGCGTGGTGGATTTTGCCGTCCACACTAGCCAACCGCGCTGGCAGACCAGGCTGGCCTCCCCCCCCCCCCCGCCCCAATGCTTCCTTGGAAGGTTATCATGAGGTAAGCTGAACACCGCAAGGCACCAAATTCACATTCACCTGCTGCAAAGTTGGAAAGTGAAAGCGACAAAAAGACCGTCACAGAGGCCGAAACAAAGGAGACTTGACGCGCAAAGAAGATACTGTAGCGACTGGGCCGCTGGTGTCGGCCCTACATGCCCCTCACATGACCCAGCTGTGGTTGGTATGCCTTTGAGAATTCAGAAAGCATCATGCAATGCCAAGGACACTTGAAGCAAGGTGAGCAGCAACCGGCTATCCGACCCGAAAGTGAACTAGCAAAAGGACAGCTTGCACCAACGAATGTAGCATCCAAGACCCACTAAAACCCAGTCACCAGGTATACTCAGTTGTCCCAAGCCAACCTTTTAACCTTGGGGTTCCCCCTGTTCCATTTTAGGTGAGGTCCCAAAAGGTGATCGCCTTTTCTGTCCGGGTCCTTTTACTTCGGCTGAGCGAAGTGATGTGGCCCTCTCCCGCGAGGCGAGGGCCCCGCGGGGGGCACCTTCGGGTCCTTGCGTACCGCCCGGCTGCGGGCCACACACGTGGCGGCCTACAACTTCCCAGAGCCCCGGGAGCGTCGCGACGGCTTGCTGCGGCGCCTACTGCGCCCGGACATGGAGAGGTCGGACATCGGAAGCGCAAGAGAGAGAGAGAGAGAGAGAGAGAGAGAGAGAGATGAGTCGCTTTGACTTTAGTTTGTTTGCAAAAACTCAGGCGGTCGTGAGCATTTAGTTTTCGACAGAAGCAAAGGGCAAAGGTTGCATTGTCAGAAGCTAGGGTTTGGGGATGCTATATAGTCATTCCAGCTGGGCATGTTGTGCCCCCCATCAGTCGTATTCGAGGTTGGTTCATGCTGTTTGGAGGTACTATTCCGCCATTTTGCAGTGCGTGCGCTACATTGTCTCCACCGACTTCTTGCGGCTTGAACGACCCGCGCTGGCAGAGCCAAGCCAAGCCCAAGCAGATGTCTCGAGGCCAGGCGGGTTTATTCTGCGAGTAGCGCACACGCCTTAATGCATTGTGTGACCACCGGAGTTGAGCATCAGCATTGAAGCGAATCCTACGTAGGTTGTTTTTCAGAGTGTGCCAATGTTCGCTGCTGGGGAAGTAGGGAACCCTAATGTCAGTGCTAATGTCATGCTGTTTGAAAAGATAGCTCTGGTGGATGCATGGGCTCAGGAGTAAAGATATGGAGCTGGATCCAGAGTTGGAGGCCGAGTTGCAGGACCCAGACATGCCAAAGCTGGATGCGCTGCTCAAGTGACAGAGACGAAAAATGAGAGCGAGCCTTGTGATTTGCCACATGTTTGCGCGCATCTGTTGCAAGGTGGGCTGCGTACTTCGGCTTTTTGTTTTCAACAAACCTCATCAGTCAGCCGGCTTCATCTCAGAGTTTGGAGCGGTGAGAAGTGCTTGTTGGCAGTTGCCTAGCCAAGGGCCAACCGCGTTGGTGTCCCAAAACTAAAACCACTGGCGGCTAGGCCAATTGGGCGGAGCTGGTTTTGGCCGCTAGGCTGCGACTGGGCGCAGCGCATTGAAATGCAGTGTGCAATGGCTTGCTGTAGCCACTCTGGAGCTGTCGGTTGTTGCATCAGCAAGTCATTCTGTACATGGTGCAGGTCAGGGCGCGTGACAGGCGCAGTGGGAGAGCTTTCGCCAGTTCCTGTTCCTTCACACAGGCAAACACATGACTACTTGACCAAAGGCAGAAAGGGCAGCTGTTGCAATGTTTTGATGTCGGGTGACACACAAGTCATGTGCAGTGGTGCAACATCCATGAGCATGTTGATGCCGTTTGCTATGCAAGCTGCTAAGATGCTCAAGGTGGAAAGCATGGCCGGTGCAGAAATGGGATGGCTTTGGCAAAAGTTTTGGGCTGCGTACCTTATGGTGGATGCTTTGCCAGATGCTTGCCCATTTGGATTCCTCACCACTTGTGCAGCTGCCATTGTCTTGATGCCCGTCATTCTTTATTCAGCCCTCTGTATGGTTTGGTCTCTTGCACAAGTGGGGCGAGCACGAAAGTCCATGAGCAGCGTGTTTATCGTTCTTCTCGGCATCCCCTTATACCCCATACTCTCAGCTTTGCTGATGGCCCTCCTTTGGGTCTCGGTAAGGGTGGTCGGGCTTGCCTGCGTGACCCTGGGCCCTGTGGCACTGGTTGCATTCGTCTGGGGGCGGCTGATAGGGGCAAAGACTTCCTTTATCGAGCATCAGCAAACTCTTGAGCCTGACGTGCAGGACATCACCTGCTGGCAAATGCTGCTGGGGCTAGTTGTCGGCGTGTGCAGCCTTTGCACAGCAGGCTTGTTGACGGCTGTGTGCAGCCTTTTAAAAGCTCCGTTGTTGATTGTGGTGTTGTTTTGTCGCGCTTGGGCGTGGTTTGTACAATCATGGCTGGAGCTTGTTGGCTGCTGCCAACGGCGAGATGCAGAGAGCCCATCCAGCTCTGACTCAGACTCAGAATCGCAGGTTTGCTGCCTTTGGGCTTGGTTTCCCATCATCCTGGCCGCGTGGATTGTTGCGGTACTGTTAGGCACCTGTTTGGCAGTCCTTGGCGTTGGCATACTCATGGTGATTGAGCTGTTGGCCTCCACCATTTACCCTGCCTATATCACTTCTGGCTGGTTGCGGTATGCCGGCGGTAGAAGGCGCTATGGATCCACATGCCTGGCTTTGAAGCAGGGGCTCACAGCATGTGTCCAAGTGTGCTGGGCCTTCGACGTAGGTACGAACATGATGATTTGCCAAGACTTTTCGGAGTACAGGGCAACTCTTGACGAGTTGGCGGGTGCCATGAGGGGCAGCGAGGCAGGCCGTTGCAGCAGGCTCTCTTGCCTGCCACGTCTCGATGTCGGTTTAGCAGACGGTTCCTGGGACTTTGCCCTCCAAGAAATCGCCCGACAGCTTGGGCTTGGCTCTGACGAAGTGGACGAGGCCTGGCGTTCGCTGGCGCGGCAAATGATTGTCATTGGGCGAGGGGCTATTGAGAATGGCTGGTTCTCCCGAGACTGGGTCTCAGAGCTCCCTGCGGAGCTTTGTTTGGGGCTGCCTGCGCGCACCTTGCTGGACACCATCGAGAGGTCCTCTTCAGGGGAGCTGCGCATGTCCAGCGGCCTGGTGATAAACGAGCAAGACCGGCCGCGGGGGCAGTTCTTCGATGAGATCTGGCAGCACTTCACGGAAGCCAAAAACGCGCGCGCCCAGGTTCAAGTCTCCGAAGAGGAGCACCGGTGCCTGGAAGCCATGCTGCTGGCGGGTGGTGGCGGCAACCTGCCCGAGGGCTTGGCAGCCGTTTTGGCAGAGGCAGAGGCCATGCCCCCATTCAGGCTGGAGGCATTGAGGCAGGTCCAGCGGCCATTGATGGCCATTTCCATTTTGCTCTCCAGGAAGTCGGATTTCAAAGACCGACTGCAAGTTGTTATCAACGGCATCACCTGCGATGATGCTGAAGATTACCTTCGTGTGATACACCTGCAAACTAGGACTTCGAGCGAAAGCGAGTAGACGATGTGAGCAGGGCTTCGGCGTTCGTTTCGAACCTGCGCCGAATTGCCATGATTCTTGAGCATGCCATGGCTTTCTTAAACCGAGGAATAGCGCATTATGGCTGGGCGTTGAAGCAGGTCCAAGGGGTGAGGGCCAAACATGCTACGGCCCCCTGTATGCAAAGTCATACGCTTATGCACAGCGGAAGAGTGGCGTTGTGGGCAACAAATGTCCCGACTCGCTGGCGCATACTTTCTGGCACTTCGCAAAGCGGGGCCTGCATGCTCATTCTGCGTGGAGCGATCACCGAGTTCCGGCCTGGAAAAGGTGCCGCTGTTGCCCAACATGCCGGTGGCACTTCAGCAGTCAAAGGACATGTTCCTGGCGACCAAGGGCTTTTCGGCATCCCAAGGCATAGCCCGGGTGCTCATCAGCAACTCTTTCATTGTTGAAGATTGTGGATAGTATGAGTATTCGGGGAGGGATGGGAGGTTTGCGTGGCGTGTACTGGAAAATCCGTGATCAACTTCAATCAGCATGCAGAGCATTCCCTGGCTGCAGATGGCTGGCATCGGCGCTATTATTGGCCCTCGCGTGGTTGACTCTGGAAGACGCCGCTTCCCAAGTTGAAAGGCGCACGTGCCATGTTCATGTGTATGATGTCATGTTTGAAGAATTTGATCGGTCAGTATGGGGTTTTACATCCATTGCATCCGCAGTGTGGCTGTTCAAGCGTAAAATGTGCGAGCAGCGCACTTGGACGGTTTGTTGTTTCCTTTTGGGCCCCAAACCGGTAACCCTTGAATCTATAGGTTATCAGCCGTAGGCCCCTAGCTCTAAGCAATGGACGGTTCCCTTGTGCCAGTTGATGGATCCAGCATGCCTGTGGATGCTGCCGGAGCTAGCTCCGGCAACGCCACCGGCGGCGGTGTGCGAATGTTCGCATCAAGCGCTAATGCGCAATACAACCGCACCCTGATGAATTCCCTTCAACTGTACAATACCGCAATCTTTGCTTTTGGGAATGATGCAGCCATTAGGTCTGAAGCCGAAGCTCTGCATCAAGCAGCTGTTACGCATTTGCAAGCGGAAAACCGTGAGGAGCTCCGTGCCGCACAAAATCAGCTGCATGCACACTACGCTGAATGTGTGCAAGCCCAGTCGCATAGGATTCGTGAATACGAACAGCGAGTGAGCGATGAGTTCATTCAAGAAGTGAACTTCGCTGAAGCTAGGATAAGCCAAGTGTGTGAGGAAAATGCCCAAGCATTGCATGAAGCGGAAATGGGACGCAAAACAACTGAGTTTAGGCAAGCCATCGAATCCACCCTGGCGGAAGCCCAGCAGCTCCTTCATGAGCAAGCTGCCAAGCATGCCGATGACACAGCCCGTGTTGAGGCGACGCACGCCAGAACGGTTGACATGATGGCCCACCAAAACGGGCTTCTGCAGGACGAGCTCGATGAGCTGAAGAAGTATCAGAAGCAACACGACCTCCGCGAGGATGGATCGAAGCCCAAAGGGGTAGGTGATACCCGAGAGGATTCACCAGAGTTGATGACCGATGACATGAAGTCGGCTCGGTCCCAAAGGTCAATGTTGGACCCGCTTACCCATCCGTTTCAATATGCAAAGGAAAAGTTGAGGTCGCTTGTTACCTATGACGGTTACGGGGATGAATATACCCCCAGCGTGATTCCAACTGCCGAATGCGAAGCACTGCCCGCAGATGCTCGCGATCCGCAAGGACCAGCTGAAAAGCCATCAGGTAGCAGCCGATCCCCGGTGAAAACAAGTGCACCGGTTCCACCCCTGCAATTCTCCCAGGGGCCAATGTCAACTGACCGCAAGCAGGGTGGTAAACCTCCTGGCGGTCCGCCACCTGATGATGATGGCGATGGCGATGGTGATGAAGACGAAGGTGACGGCCTCGGGCCTAACCTCGGCAATGAAGCATTCGCCAAGATGTTGATGAAACTAGTAAAAGGCCAAACGAACGATGAAAAGCCCAGAACCCGCGAAAGCGAGACGTTGCGATTCAAGGAGATGCCAACTCCTGAAACGTACCGTGAATGGAAAACATCGGTTCGTGAGGATGTCCGCGCTGCATCTGACCGTCCAGACGAGGCTTGGCCTTGGATCATGGAAGTCTGGTCCGATCGCGAGGACAAGAAGAAGCTGTTGGAGGAGCTCGGCGAACCGGGAAAATTCGTGACCCTAGACACGAAGATTCTCGCAGCGCTCACGCGTTCAGCGAAAGGCGATCTGGCTCAGCGAATCCTAACAGCAAAGGAAGAATGTGCCAAGGAGGGAAAGGCCATGAGAGGAAGGCAGGTCTTGTTTATGTTTGACCAATATTTCAAGACCAGTGAAGAAGCCGGAAACCTCTACTCCTTGGAGGATCTGTTGCGTGTCTCGCGACACGGCGAAGGAATCATTGATCTCAAGCGTTTTCTGAACGCTTGGGATTCCGTGATCGCCGGCATGAAAAGGCCGCCGGAAGAGAAGGTGTTGAAAGACATCTTGCTTCGCCAAGTGAGAAGCTGCCATCTGTTGCGGTATGACATTGACACATATGATCGTTGCCGTGATGATGATCCCAACAAATCGTACGATTTCCTAATGCGTTGCATGAGGGATCTAATCGAGAGGGATAGGCTCCGCGAGAACCGAGAGCGCGTGTCCAAGGTCAATGCCAGTAAAGCCCCGACGCCCAAGGCTGGTGCTGCCGCCCCTGAAAAGAGGGACCCCAAGAAAAAGAGCGCACCTAAGCCGAAGGACACCGAGGAGAAGTACTGCTTTGACTTCCAGAAGGGCTCGTGCACGAGGGGGGCAAACTGCCCTTACGCGCACCGCAAGGAGCCGCGAGGACGCTCCGCGACCCGTGGCAGGCCAAGTTCCCCCAAAGGCGGTAAAGGAGAGAAAGCACCGTGTTCTTTCTTTGCCCAAGGGAAGTGCACTAGAGGTGACAAATGCAAGTTTAGCCATGCCTCCACGGGCGGCAAGTCTGCCGCCGCGGCATCGAGCAGCGAGCCAATGCAAATCCTGCGGCTAAGAAGCGTGCAAATTCACCTAAGCCTAAGCCCAAGGCCAAAGCCGCTGCGGTCTGCACCAGGTACGCCATGTTCGCAAAACCGATCGATCCAATCGGAGTGTCATTCGACACCAATGCTCACGTGCATGAGATCCCCGCCGAAGGCGATGGTTTTAAGCTTGAGTATGAGGAACGGCAGTACAATAGGATGTTTCCAAGTGCTAAGGACTGCCCCAGGCCGACCAAAGGGACTAACAAGGCAGCGCGCAAGGCCGCGAACCAGTTGAATGCCGTAGTCAAAGCCATGGAGAATGGAGCCCAGCCCGCTTGTGGTTTCATGTGCGATGTGGAATCCGATTCCATCTCAAGCCTATCGTGTGATGAGTGCCTGAGAGTTGCCATGCCGCCTCACGATGTTCGCAAGGATGTCGAAGCGCCAAGGGCAGCCACCCCTGCACCAAAGGGAAAGGACGTGTGGCTCATTGATTCCGGTAGTGAGCAGGACCTCATCAGCAAAGCTGCACTGAGGAATGCGTCCAAGGCAATCCGAAAACAGGCCCCGCAGCCCATTCGCCTTGTGACTGCAAACGGAAACATTACTGCTTCCGAAATCGCCGACATCAATGTCGATGCATTGTGTGAGCCTGCTCAGCCTTACATCCTCGAGAGTTCTCCCGCAGTGCTGTCGCTGGGTGTGAAGTGTCTGGATCAAGGATATTCCTTTCATTGGGAATCCGGGAAGGCGCCAACCATGATTCGCCCTGATGGTGCTCTGATCCAGCTCAAGGTTGACGGTCATGTGCCATACATGGACTCTAGTTGTGAAGCTGAGCCATCGTTGAGTGCAGTAGCAGCATCCAAGCCAGCGCCTGCGCCGGTTCATGACGAAGGCATCGACGAAGGTGATGATCCCGACGACGAAGTTGAGCGGTTTGTGAGATCCCGCAAAGAGGAAGATCTGGTTGCCGAAGCAAGTACCAAAGAGCACTTGTTTGCACACTATCCGAAGAATCCCTTTTGCCGCACTTGCCAACGTGCCAAGATGCTTGCCCCATATGCGAGATCGAAAGGCGGGCAGGGAAGGCTCGAAACGAAAGCGTTTGGAGATCACATCATCGCTGATCATGTGATCCTCAAGACGAACATCGAGCAAGGTATCAAAGGTGAATGGTGTGCTCTTGTGATCAAGGACGTGCACACGCAGTTCAGGTACGTTTACCCGTCGACCAGCAAAAGCACGGAGCAATCCGTTGCAGGGATCCAGCATTTCATTTCCGGTAGGGATGAGGTTGAGGTTCTCTACACTGATAACTCCCGGGAATTGAAAGCCGCAATAGAGCAGTTGGGGTACCGTCATCAGACCTCCATTGAATATGTTGATTCTTCCAAATCTTTCGTGGAAAGGGAAATCAGACATCTGTTGGAGGGAGCACGTGCGAACCTTGTTCAGTCAGGGTTCCCACTGTCGATGTGGCCATTTGCTATCCAGCACAATGCAGTTGCGACCAACATCCTGCCACAGTTGAATGGAAACGATTCGCCATGGTACCTCAGGTTTAACAAGACCTTTGATGAAGCTGAGATACCTTTCGGAGCAAAGATACTGTTCTGGAACAACCCTGCACGAGCTGACAATCAGGCAGGCAAGACTTCGCCAACATCAAATGAAGGCGTGTTTCTCGGGTACCACATACAGCCCGGGTTCGCATGGAAAGGCGAGTTCCTTGTTGCAAAACTAGAAGGGCTCGATTACCATATCGAACATGCGTCCCTCACGGTACAGCGAACAAAGCGCATTGAGCTTCCGACTGATGAGTTCATCTTTCCGATGAGGTTGTTGAAAGACCCTGCATCTCATCCACCTGTTGCCAGTGCTAGGACACGAGATGATCCTGTGCCGTTGGAGCGTGGGCAAGCCCACATCGAGGAACCCGCCGCATCGGAGAAATCCGAAGCGAAGACCAAGCCTGTCGTGCCCGACAAAGGCGGTGCATTCGACCCGAGCATAATGCCTGATGGGTCACCAGTACCTGATGGCTATGTGTGGGATGGGGTTCAGCTCGTCCGTAGGAAGGCCGGATCCAAAAGGCCTCCCGACATCCCGTCTGACATGTGGGTCATGCTCGGCAGTCAGGACCGAAAGGCCCTAACCCAGCAGTACGAAGATCAGCTCCGTGCAGATGCCAAGAAGGCAGTGCTTGAGACAGCAGTCTCTTCGGAGGCCAGGTCCGAGCACCCCGAAGCCGCATCGAGTGCAAAGCCGACCAGCGCCGCCCGCGAGGGCGAGCCGACATTGCCTGTGATCCGGCATGCGCCTGCGATGTCCGTTCTTCCGGAACGTGACAAGTCATCGAAGGAGCCGCATCGCCCGCAATTGCGTGAGTTGGTCAAAGAGCGAATCAAGAAAGTTGAATTTGATGTTGCCCTTGAACTGTTCAGTGCAGTCGTTGCTAGGCTCGTGCCAAAAGCCGAAGTAGCCAATACGCCAAAGGCCCAAGCTGCCCTCGACAAGGAATGGGAAAACCTTCGAAAGAAAGGCACTTGGGATGAGTTCAGAGTAAATGAGTGTAGGCGCGTCATCAGAGAAGCCCAGAGCAAAGGGGAAAAGGTTCACATTGGAAGGATTTTCGAGGCTTGTTATGAGAAGGGTAGCGAGCTTCCCGATGATGATCCCAACAAGAAATTCAAAGGAAGGACCGTTTTCCAAGGGAACAATGTTTATGATGAAAACTCTGTTGCAGCATTATTTGCGGAGCTAGGGTCCAGCCAAGCGTCAATGGAGGCAGCCAAAATCCTCGACGCTTTCGGGTCGCAGCCCGGCTACCGCAAGGCGCAAGCCGATGCGAAGCAAGCCTACATTCAAGCCCTGTTCAAAGGCGTTCCCACATGGCTTAGATTGCCCAAGAACAGATGGCCCAGCCATTGGAGCAAACAATACATTGACCCCATTGTTCCACTTGTGCTAGCCTTGTACGGACATCCCGATTCAGGGGGGCTTTGGGAAAAGCACCTCGAAGATGCCCTTAGCAAGCAAGGCTTTGTAAGAGTGTTGCCCGAAATATGGACATCCATTTTCCATCATCCGGAACTCGACCTGCTGCTCGTCGTATATGTTGATGACTTCAAGCTTGCAGGACCCGCCGGTAGCCTTGATAAGGGATGGGAACTGATCGGGAAGGTTGTCGAGATCGACGCGCCCGAGCCATTCGGCAGATACTTTGGGTGTCATCACATCGAAAAGAACAATGTCAGATTGTCTAAAGAGGAACACCCTTTCAATCACGTGTTTGAGGGTTCTGCGCAACACGTGGGTGCTTGCTCTCAAAGAAGGACTGAGGACTACTGGGAGCATGATGAGAACACGAAAACGTGGACACGCTATCACTTGCAGCCCAGAAAATGCCTTTTCCGTCCTAAAGAGCAAATGAGTGCATTCGCTTGCAGCCTCGACCCCCAGCGGGTGACAATCAAAGATCAATCCAAATCAAGTCCAATTTGCGATGAGTGGTCGCGTCATGCAAGTGATCGCATTTCTGCGGACACCGCGTGGTGGACCGGACGTACTGTGTTTTCCTACGGTGAAAATCAGGAAGCAGCTTTGCAATGTGCATTGCCCTCAAAGCCTGGATCAATGAGAGACAAAACCGCGGCCAAGAAAGAAGTCAAGGTTTCGAAGTTCAAAGGACCCGAAACGATATGCGATAAACCTGTTGGTTGTATGACTAAAGAAGTCAACATTGTCGAGTACGACATGTCCGATTTCCTCAAGTCATGCGTTGACGCATATTGCGAACTTGCCAAAGTGAACGTTTCTTCGTTGAGTAAGGTTAGCACTCCATTCATTGGTTCGAAGGTCGCGAGACCTGTCGTAAATGAAGAGGAGCCAAAGGGCAGGCTTCAAACGATCGCTGCAAAAGTACTAATGAAGATTCTATTCGCAGCCCGCATGGCTAGGTATGACCTGCTAAGAGCCACGCAAAGCCTTGCCTCGCGCGTGAGTAAATGGTCCACTGAGTGCGACAGCGCTCTACATCGGCTTGTGTCTTACATACACTGTTCGAAGGACCTAAAGATGCGAGGTTTTATCGGGGATAAGTTCTCTGATTGTAGGCTGTGGTTGTTCGCTGACGCGGATTGGGCAGGCGAATACGACTCGCATAGTACAACTGGTTGCACCATGATCCTGGTAGGGCCAAACACGTACTACCCACTGAATGCCTTCAGTAGGAAGCAGACAGCGACCGCAACAAGCTCGACTGAAGCCGAGGTCATCGCTGCGAACCAGGCGCTCAGAGCAGAGGGATTGCCGACGCTGTCGCTTTTCTGCCAGCTCAGCCTGTTTGGGAGAAGCACATGGGTATGCTCAAAAGGCGGGAAAGGCCTCCCTTGATGTGCCCGATGGCATTGTCGCTCGCACCGACCCCGAGTTGGATGAAATTCGGTACGGTAATGTTGATGCGGGCACGAGTGTAGCGAACATCAATGCCCTAACTGTGCATCTCAGTGATAAGTGGAAAGTTAAGCTGATGGAAGACAATCAGGCCACGATCACTATCCTGCAGCAGGGACACTCACACAAGCTAAGGCACACGGATAGGACCCAACGCATTAGCTTTAGATGGCTCCAGGAGCAATTCGTGAATAGGCAGTTCGAATTAATCAATGTTGACACTACCCTCCAAGCTGCAGACATCTTGACCAAGGCGTTTGACAGCACCCCAGTGTGGCACCATGCACTTGAGCTGATCGGTATCTCCCCCAATCGCCAGGCGCGAGCCTGTGCCACCAGTTTGCTGCTCTCCCCATGCGCCAAGGCCGGAGAAGTTAGTGATCAGGGGGGGCAGATCGCTGCGTTATGCAACGCTCAGCCCAAGCGCCTCCTTATTGAATTCTGTTGTTCGACGACCTCACGGTTGGGCGAATCAAGAGACTCTTCAAAAGGTTGTCGCGTCATTCGGGTAACTGAAACCGAAGACGGGTGCTTTGATACGTGCAGGCAGTGGTTAGTCCATGAAATTGCCGAATTTAGGAGCAAGAATCCTAAAGGTGCAATAATGTTCTACGTTTCGTTGCCATGCACTGGAGGATGCCCGTGGGGTTATGTCAACCAGCAAACTCCCAAAGGTGCTGCCAAGATTGAGGGTCACATCAAGCAATTCCGATCACTGTTGAGAGGGTTCAAACGCATTCTCAATGATGTCTATGCTGATGACATTAGAGTTGCCTTCGAACTTCCCAAGGCGTGTCGTTATTGGAAATGGCCCGAACTATGGAGTTTCTTGACTAAATACAAGATGAACAAGTATGAATTCCATGGTTGCAAAATCGGCATTAAAGGGAGAAGTGGAAAACCTATGAAAAAGCAGTGGGTTGTTGCCAGTAACATGCCCACTATTTCCGTGGTTGAGTACTTCAAGTGTGATGGTTCTCACGAGCATGATGAAAGCCGTGGCACGCATTTGAAGGAAGCCGAGGGATACACGTACGTTTACACTGATGCAGTTCACAATGCATTTTCCGAACATGCCACCATGCAGCCGTTGCTTTCGAGTGATTGTGCTGCATCCTTTTCGCAATGAGCAGCGCGACGGCTATGGCGCATCCCGCGAGGGATTGCGATCCGGCATGGAGGAGGTGGATGGAGAATGTCGCTACCACATCGGTATGCACGAACGGCAAATACGACGCTAACCTCGCCGCCACGGTCAAGAGCCTCCTCGAGACGACCTCTGCACAGTCGCTTATTCATACATGGGTGCAGGACCAACCGCACTACCTGCAATTGCTTACACCCCTGTTAACTATAAGCGAACCGTACTTGAAGGTTTTGCAGGCCCCACGTGTACCAGATCGCGACCTCCTTATCTATGTGACTGTCGCTGATTCAGGACTGTCCATGGTTTCGGGCAAGAAGCGCAAGCTTCGCAAGTACGACTTTGCGGAGCGTTTGGATGCCTCTCGCCCGGCGCGTGTCGGTGCATGGAGGTCAGAAATGCTTTGGGGCAAGGGCTTACAGCAGCTGTGCAAGCGGTTGGCCGCCCTCATCGACGAGGTGCGTACCGACCACCCAGCTGCCACCATCATTCCAATGATTTACTGGAATGGCAACGAGCTCGTCGGCAAGGACGGCCTCGAGCCCACTGGTACATATCCTTATGATACCCCCACTGGCGACGCCGAGCAACTTCTTGCTGACTCCAAACGGCACCTGGCTTGGACCAGGGACTTCGCGGCCCGCAAGGGCTGCGCATGCCTTGGAGTCATGACCGGCGCGAAGAGCTATCTCTACGGCTTTTCTATGATTTGGGACCGTTTCATGACGGAAGTCCGGGATTACATCATCGGCGACCCCAGTCAAATGTTTGTGTACGTAGATGCTACACCCTTTGTCGAGACCATCGATTTGCTGGACAGGTATCATATGTGCTTCAGTGATGACAACATCACGAAGACCGTCCAGTTCATGCGCGGAACCCATCACATGTTGTATATGCTTTCCATCTTGCGCCCCGCAATGGGCAGCGTAGCCGAGCTGACTCGTTCGCATGATTGCACCACGCGTCCGATCGATGTGCTCGAGGTGCGCCACCAAGAGGATTGCACAGTCAACGTTGAGGTTCTCGCGTACTGCAAGGAAACGCTAACGAAGTGCGGTGTCTCCTTGTCAGAGATGATCGGGCTCCCTTTCACCCGTGAAGAAGTGGAGGTCCGGCAGCCCCTCGATTTCGCCCCCGTCAACCCAGCCGAATTTGCAACTTCAGGTGAGCCTTCCGGTGCAGATGTTTCCGAAAGTGTTCGCCCGGCGCAAGCCGGTGCAAAGGCGGCTGCGGTGGCACAGAGGGACGAGGCGGCAAGCAGACCGGTACCACTCGACTCCTACGAGAGGACCGTGACTGGAGGCCACTACGACTGCTGGGTGTATAGCATTCATGATGTCTGTCAGGAGAATCGGCAATGAGTACCACAGTTCCCTGACGTGCATCTCCAAGATCCTCCGTGGTCGTGGAACAGAAGGATGCGGGTACGTGATGGATGAGGACGGCTACATGGACCTCGAAGACCTGGGACTCGCGCTTCGCAAGGAGCTGCGACATCCCATTCCATGGAATATTCAGAATATCATGGATATCTTCAAGCTGGACAAAAAGCAGAGGTTCATTGCGCTTGGTTGCCCGGACGCAGGCCGGTGCGGAGACGTCCCATGTTCGCATTGGCTTTTCAAGATAAAGGCCTCTCAGGGACATGAGGACTGGCTCCAAATCGACGACTCCGGCATCGCGAAGGAGTGGTACGTGAACCCGGGGACCGACCTCGGGCGCTGGTCTGGCTGGAACGTCTGCAGCAACCCTCCCACGGTGCTCTATCATCGCACCGATAAGCGGAACTTCGCCAGCATTATGCGAAACGGACTGCTTCCAGGAGGAGGGGACCAGCACGAGACAGGCAGACCTCACGTTTTCTTCGCTGACATTCCGAGCACGAATGAAAATTACATCTCAGGTGTACGTGCTAACAAGCCCTTGGAGATACAGATCGACCTCAGGATGGCCATTCGCGCAGGGCTTTGCTTTTTCAAGACTGAGAGCGACGGCGTCCTTACGCGCGACAAGGTGCCCAATTACACGATTATTTCGGTATTGGACGCTACAAATGGCGATGTATGGTACACTCGCTCCGAGCAATCGGATGCAGGTGCACCAGCTGAGGCGAATGAGGATGAATCGCAAGGGATGAAGCGCGAGCAAGCCGTGGTTGATGATCGATCTACAGCGCTGGAACGTATTGCTACAACCCGCACCAATGTGGCGTCTCCTCGCGCCCCGCAAGGGGAAGCGAAGAGACAGAAGACTTTCAACCCAATGGAGAACGTTGAGATGAATGTCGCCACGTGCCCGGTCTGCAACAACAGTGTGTTCGAGGGGCAGGTCCATTGCTCGTCATGTGGGCAGTTGTCTCCCCTCAATCCTCGGCTGCTGAAAGAACAGCAGAGGAATTACATTGTGCAGCGTTCCAATTTGCTGAAGAAGATGGGCCTCAGCACCCATGTCACAGCCCAGGTTTTGGCATCCGTGGGAACTTTTGACCTCCGCGAGGAGGATCGTAGCAGCATCATTCGTGGCTTGAACTCCCCGGACAGTGCTGTTATTCAGGAGGCCCGGAAGAAGCACAAGTCCGCTCTGAAGAACGGCTACCACTCTCTGCTTGATCGCTATGAACTCGACCTTCAATACAGGGTTCGTATGCTTGAGGTGGGCCGTCGGGAGGCGGATATGCTCCGCATGGAGTTGAGTGCCAACCTCGTCTTGGCTGCTCCAAAGCAGTCGCAAGCCCAGCGCACTCTGGGAGTTGGCCTTGGATCAACTTCAGAGTCGCGAATCGCAAGGCTCGCGTATATCAAGACGGAGTTGGAGTTCTTGCCCAGCGAACTCCAAGATGCGCTTACCTCTCGCTGGATCATTATGTTCCAAGGGATGCCTTATAGCCCAAGGGCTTTTATCAACGTGGTCTTCGAACAAGACAAGCCTCGCAG
>CAUJNA010003381.1:586981-651300 GCA_963377175.1 Effrenium voratum
CAGCTTCAGGTCGCCGTGCGCACGAGGCCAGCGGTGCAAGGTTGCCATGAACTTCAGTTTTGGTGGCCTTGAGAAGTCGGCTGTGCAACCCTGCGGTCTTATTGTCGGAGGAAGGGCACGCAAGTCGTTTTGTTCTTGACACTTTCTGCGCGGACTTTGCCCACGCCTTTCTCAGGAGACTTCTCCAGCTTCTTTGGGCCCGTGACTTAGTTAGATCTTGACGGTACGCGGCTGAGTTTGATGTGAAGACTTAGGCCCAATGCCTATTTTTTGGCCTATGCTTGATCCGTGCCTTGATCCCTATCTTGTTTCGTTGGCATGCAAATGCTCAGTTTGAACCCATGCCGAGAGGGGAATTATTGATGCAACTTTGCTGGAGGCTTCTCTCATGCCTCTTGGCGTTTCTCCTGCTATGAGCTTGCATAGCATTGGCAAGTTTAGTTATGATCTTGCTCCTCTGGCAGGGTCTGCCCGCTTGCTCGTGGATAGTAGAGAAGCGTACAGAGTTCCACCACCCGCAGCGGTCGCACTGGATGCCGGCACGCACGCCAACACACACACACACACTCACAGACACAGACACACACACACCCACCCACCCACCCTCGCACGCACGCACACACGCACACAGACAGACAAACAGACAGACAGACAGACAGACAGACAGACAGACAGACACAGACAGACACAGACAGACACAGACAGACACAGACAGACACAGACAGACAGACACAGACAGACACAGACAGACACAGACAGACACAGACAGACAGACAGACAGACAGACAGACAGACAGAGACAGACAGACAGACAGACAGACAGACAGACAGACAGACAGACAGACAGACAGACAGACACAGGCACACAGGCACACAGGCACACAGGCACACAGGCACACAGACACACAGACGCACAGACACGCACACACACAGACACACAGACACACAGACACACACACACACACACACACACACCCACGCACGCACGCACGCACGCCCGCCCGCCCGCCCGCGCCCCCCCCGCCCGCCCGCCCGCGCACGCACGCACGCACGCACGCACGCACGCACCCACGCACCCACGCACGCACGCACGCACGCACGCACGCACGCACGCACGCACGCACGCACGCCCACACACACACACAGAGAGACACAGACATATAGACATATAGACATATAGACATATAGACACACAAACACGCACACAAACAAGCAAAAAACAACACACATGCACATGCATCAGTGTAAGTCATGGGCGCTCGCATTTCGTTCAGGGTGGTGGCCGGCTTGTTGGTTCCACACCCGAGGCGTCGCGCTTGGCCTGCAAGCAAGCCGTGCAGGAGAGAATGGCACATGACTGGCACTTGCCATTTTGCGCCGCATGCACCCACCACCCAATTCCTTTTTTTGGCTCCCGCGGAGCCCTGATCAAGCCGCGACATTGAAGCCTTTGGTTCAGGAGGCGCTAGGCATTTGTGAAGGCAAATGACCTTTGGCTGGGTGTGCCAGCGTCTTCATTCGAATCAGCCAATGATTTGGGCACTCAAGAAGTGAAATGCGAGGAGACATCCGCAGGGCCGGCAATGACAGAGCTCCCAAAAACCAGGTGGGCGGAAATTTGAGGGTGCACCTTGTTTGGAGGATAGCCAGAAGGAAACCGAAGAGAAATGAGCTTGAAACTGCCAGTTTTGACAGCAAGCCGGGCGGTTGCCGCGAGGCCATTTCGAGCAAAGGAGCCTTGGCTGCAACGGTCAGGCTGGGCGCAGGCCAGTCTTTCAGCTCAGGAACTCAAGAGCCCAAGGCGCGGTGCTTCATGGTTGCAGCCACCGTGTGTGCTATATATGGTGCCAGCACTTGAGCCACTTGCTCAAAACCCGCGTAGATGAGGGTTAGTAAAGGAGAATCCCAACCAAGAATGAGCCTTCGCAGCCGATTTAATTCCTTACATGGTTCTGAGAAGGCCATTTTAATGCCAGGTTTTGAACACTCCCTGTTGAGCCGCATTCTGTGTTTCACCTTGTGCCGCCACTTCAACGGCTCCCGCTCCTTGCCAGGCACGAACAAGGTGGTTGGACCAGCGAGGACCGTGTCGCTGAAGTTGGCGCCTTGCATGGCAAAGCTCTGGATATCGTGGTCCGCGCTCTCAAGTGGGGCAAAGGGGTCAATGCCGTTCCAGGAGCACGCCCGGACCCAGCATGGCCCAAGGCGGCAATCTGACCGATGGTCGGCAATCTCACGACGTTCGCTGTCCAATCCATGATCCCTCAAAGGCCCTGATTGCTCATTTGGCGCCTCGCTTCAGCCTTTCCTCGAGTCGGTCCAGGTTTGGGTCCCATGGCAAGTTCCACAAGGGCAAGCCATATGACCATGTGCCACCACGGCCAGGCTCCTCCGGTCCAGCAGAGTGCCACGCCTCTTCAAGGACCGGAGTGACTTGATGGTGGTGATGGTATGCTTTGACTCGCAGGAGCTCCAAGCCATGGGCAGGCCAAGGCAGAGGGCGGTTGCAAATTCTGTGCCATTTCGTTGCAAACTATTGCAGGCAAATGCGCACAATGCGCCAACAAACAGCGTGCCAGGCTGGCGCAGTATGGTGAAGTGCTCTCTTGTGAGCGTGTGCTCGTTTGCCAGGATTGTTGTTGACTGGTGGCATTGTGCGGACTTCGCGGCAGATGCCGGCAATTATCAATGAGCTTCAAGTAGCTTAATGTCAGAATATGCGCATTGCTGTTTTTCTCAGTGCTGCCTCATCACGTGCCTCTTTGACAGTAGCTGCGTAGAGTATTGGCATGCTGGTGTCAACTCACGGCGATGCCTTCCGCAATCCTTGCAGGGGAGCAGGCAATCTTGGAAGCTGAAGCAGAGGCGTGGGCACCTTTTGGAAATGCAAGGCATCAACGGCAGAGAGCAGTGAAGCGTCGTGCGGCTGCAGGCGCCAAGTGTGCTCCGACGCCCAGGTGATGCTTTGGAAGGCAGGTTGCCCATTTTCTTGGCGTTGGACCTCTCAGCGCGCTAACAAGAAATCCATGGCTTTCGCAATTTGCACGGAAGTGGCTGTGACGCCCAGAATTTAGAGATTGCACAGACCCAATTGAAAAGGGAGGGGTATTTATGTTAGGTTTTTTTTTCGTTTGTTTTTTTCCGCTTTTGGCTTCTTGGCTTCTTGGCGTTTCGGCTTCTTGGCTTCTCGAGCAGCGTTTGGTGGCTTTTTGGCTTTTCGCATCCTCTGCATTCCCAGTTCCTCTTCGGCAGGTGGCGTTTTGGCTTTTGCGGCTTTTCGCTGGTTTATGCGGCTTTTGGCGGCTTTTGGCGGCTTTGGCTTTTCGCATCCTTTTGGTTTTTGCGCCCTTTCATTGGTTTTTGGATTTGGCTTCCCGCATCATCAGCATCACCACCACCCTATTTGAATCATCACTTCTTCGGACATCATGGGGGGGGGAACCCCCCGCCCAAACCACCCGCTGCTGTTTAGATTGTTTGCAGAGTAATTGCAACCCTATTTGAATCAACTCTTCTTCAAACATCATGGGGGGGATTGCCGCCTCCCCCCCCGTTACTTTTTAGATTTCTTGCAGAGATTGAATTGCAGCCCTGTTTGAATCATCACTTTTTCGAGCGTCCAATTTCGCGAGAAAATGCTGCAAAATACGACATTTTAGGCAATCTGTGTAATCCATGTATGTCTGTATGTATGCATTTCTTCGAACATCATAGCCGCTGCCTTTTAAATTCTATCGCACCCTTTCTTGAATCATTTCACCCCTACTTGAATCATCACTTCTTCCGCCATCATGGGGGGCGGCAGACCCAGCCCCCCCCCAAACCCCCCCGCTACGTTTTAGATTTTCTACAGAGATTCAATTGCACCCCTAGTTGAATTATCAATTCTTCGGACTGTTTGCAGAGATTTAATTGCACCCCTATTCGAATCATCACTTCTGCGACCATCATGGGGGGGGCTGCCGCCCCCCAACCCCCCCCCCCCCGCTTTTTTATCATTATTATTTTTCTGGGATTGAAATGCCCTCCTGTTTGAATCATGTTTTTTTGACCCCGTCAACCCGCCAGCTACTTTTTGGATTTTGTTACCCACAGTTTGTTGGTAATGCTAGGGATGTTGGTCGGACATGCGGGGGATGTTGAAAACGATGCTGGGGATGTTGACGGGCTAGTGTAAAATTTCGCAAGAACATGCTGTAAAATACGACATTTTACTGCCCCGGACGAAAAACGAAAAAAAAATCAAAAAAGAGCGAAAAACAATCCCAAAATAAATCCGCACCCATTGAAAAGTGCCCCCTGTCTTGCATTGTTGGGCTTGTGAAATGTGGACGTTCGACGGGGCTGGCGGTGTGGGGCATTTTCTTGGACATGGTCGGGCACTTGCAGGGTGGCGACCATGCTTTCTCAAAAAGGTGTGCGAAGCCACTTATACACTGGAAGATGCGTGAAATGGCAGAAACGCATTGTCCAGTCCGATTCCCGCGGCGGATTTTAAGACGAATTGTGCGGTCCGACATTCAGAGCTCAAAAACATTGTTGGCATGATGTTGGACGGCCCTTCCGATTCAAAAGACAAAGACGGGAAAAAGTGAGTTTCGCGACTTTGTTCGTGCTCGTCGGAGGTCGAAAAGCGCCCCTGCATCACAATTATTCGACGGCCCTTCTAATTTCCGCGGCAGATCTTGGCAGGATGCCAAGATGCTTGGCTCATGCTTCGCATCTTGGCAATATCTACTCGGTTCGGAAGTGGCAGTTTAAAATGGATATTGTACTTAAATGCGAATTGTCAGTTCCTGAGGCTAGCTCAAGTGTTTTTTGTTCTGATGTGTTTTCTGCTTACCTTCTTCTTATTCTTCTGATTATTTTCGTCTTCTTCTGATTGGTTTTCTTCTTCGTCGTCTCCGGTGTACCCGTGTGACGTACAGCGTGCAGACTCGTGGACAAGTGATTTCAGGTTGATTGTCAAGGGGTGGATGTGTGTAAATGCATGTAGCGCTGAAGATCAAATCTAAGGCGGCAGTTGCATGCCGCCTTTGCAATTGATATGCTGATCCGCAAATTCTGGCAGGATGGCCGGCCAAAGAGGCAGCTGAAGCCGAGGCGTGTGCTAAAGGAGGGTAAGCATCCAAGAAAATGGAAGCGGCAAAAGACTGCCAACATGGCAGGAAAGTATGCAGGAACCACATCTTCACAGAGCTCCAGAAGCCAAAGATGCTTTGCCAGGCGGCGTTTACTTTACTGAGGTTGAGCAACTGCTGTTCTGAAGATGTTTGGTGGCCGTTGGTGTCGCCACATGGCATAGTAACATACTTGGAGCTGCCATATCAAATTTGCCCAGTCACACATTGCCCTTTTCCATTGGACTCATGTGGGTGGCTAAAGATTACCTTTGAGCTTCCGATGAATTCAGCGCGAAAGTGAGTGATCCATGTTGCACGATGTGGACACGGAGGGAGCTTCGGGACTGGAGATCAAGTGGACAAGGGCTCCTCCGCAGGGCTATCAGCTGAAGGGCTGGCCAAAGAAGCAGAGGCGTGGAGGGCAAAGCTGGCGAGCGTCGAACGCTAAGATGGCAGGAACATGCTCACAGAGCAGCCAAAGATGCTTCGCCAGGCTCAAAGGGGCGCCGTGGCCCGGCATTTCTTGAGGGTTGCAACAGGGTGCCAAACTTTATATTCTGATTTGGCTGACTGTGCCAGCGGGCTTTTGTGGTTCTGTGTGGCGGTTGCGTTTTGGTCAAGCCACTGCATTTCGAGTTCTTGCTTCAGTTCCCTGCAGGCGCAGGGGCAGCTGAAGCAGAGGCGGGGTGGATGACTGCAAGCGGAGGCAGAGAAGGATCGTGTCAACTGGCACAGGCACGTGCTCGCAGAGAGCAGGCGGATGCTTTGCCAGGCGGATTTTTTTATGACTTGAGCATGCCCATGTCCTGAGTGTGCTTGGCAGGTGTGCCTTACGTCAGACCTAACTTTAGATCTACAGCCTTCTTGGTCATGGAATGTTGGGTCAGGGCTGGCTCTGCTTCTTGCAAAAATGGCCGTGCTTAGATTTATGCAAGCTGGCAGGCAGATAGGCTAGCACAAGAGCAAGCAAGCAAGCAAGCAAGCCGCCAGCAAGCAAGAGCAGCCAAGTCAGCAAGAAATCAAATCAAGCCCAACGCCACTCCGACACTGAGCAGCATTTACAGGCAAAACCTACCGTCTTCCGGCACTCCCTAAGAACCCTAGACCCTAAGCTCCTAAAACCCCAAAGGTCCCCTTACGCCACAAAGGATCCTAAACCGCAAAGACGTCCAACCCTAAAAGGCCCTGGACCTAAACCCCTAAACGCCCTAAACCTTAAAAGCGCTAAGATCTTGAACCCTAAAAACCAGACGACCCAAACCACAGACCAAAGCCGACAGAAACCCACCTTGAGGCAGCTTCAGTCAAAGAGCTGGTCACCCTCCACGAGCGTCACAAATCCAACCTTCTTTGGGCGCAGGGACGGGTGGGAAAACACGGAGCGCTTACCGCAAATTGAGCTGCTGACTCTTAGAATGATATGCAGGCGAAGGACGGCCAGCAAGAACAGCCGCTGAAGCAGAGGCATGTGGTAGATGAGTGCAAGCAGCCACACGGCAGTTGCACACCGCCATCCAAATTCCAGCATCAAAGACTTTTTTTGACCCGCCAGGCACCGCGTGTTCGCACGGCACCGCCTGCCAAAGATGTGGCCACAGGCTGGTTGGCAGGAGTATGTGTGGTAGGATTGTGTATGAGCATGTTTCAGGGGCCTAGATTCTGATCAGGGAGTTTGTGTTGAGCCATGGGCGGTACTGATTTTGATATTGGATTGCTGCCCGTGCAGCTGTTTGCAAAAACGCCGTAGTTGCAGTGTCTTTGCCGGAGATGGGCGCAGCGTTCTGACTGCCAATTGAGCTGCTGGCCGTTGAAATGTTATGCAGGCGGGCCGACAAGAACGGCAGCTGAAGCGGAGGCATGCGCTAGATGAGTGCAAGCAACCACGATGCGAGCGCACACCAGCATGAAACATCCAGCATCAAACAGTTTGTCGACTCGACAGGCACAGCGTGTTCGCAGACCATCGTCTGCCAAAGATGCAGCAACAGGCTGGTTGCCAGAAGTATGCGTGGTATGACTTCAGCATGTGTTTCACGTCAGTTCTAGTAGAAGCATGTTCCAGGGACCTAGATTCTGATCAGGGAGTTCGTGTTGAGCCATGACAAGTACAGTTTCTTGTGCAAAACACAGTAGTGGCGGTGCACGTGGAAATGTTATGGAGGCGGGCCAACAAGAGCGGCAGCTGAAGCAGAGGCATGCGCTAGATGACACACAATCATCGAAGTTGCATCATCATACATTTGTCGACGCGACAGGCTCTGAGTGTTCGCAGAGCACCGTCTGCCAAAGATGCCGCGACAGGCTGGTTGCCACAAGTATGCGTGGCACGACTATGTTTCGCACGTCAGTTCCAGTACATGCATGTTCCATGAGCCTAGATGGTGTCTTGGTGGGAGATGGGCGCAGTGCGCTGACTGCCAATTGAGTTGCTGCCTGTTGAAATGCTACGGAGGCAGGCCAACAAGAACGGCAGCTGAAGCAGAGGCATCCGCCAGATGAGTGCAAGTAGCCACAATGCGAGCACACACCAGCATCAAACACAATGCTGTGACGACAGGCACCGCGTGTTCGCAGAGCACCGTCTGCCACAGATGCAGCGACAGGCTGGTTGCAAATGCATGAATGGCAAGGTCGATTCGGTCGATTAGGGGTGTTTATTTCGGTCCGCTCTTTTGTGCTGAGCAATTATACAGTAGTGGTGTTTGGTTTGCATTGCTTTATTTTGCAGCTCTTTGCAAAAGAGTCTCACCTTTGAAATGTTGCGCAGGCGGGCCAACAAGAGTGGCAGCTGAAGCAGAGGCGTGCGCTAGATGACACACAATCATCGAGGTTGCAGCATCATACATTTGTCGACGCGACAGGCTCTGAGTGTTCGCAGAGCACCGTCTGCCAAAGATGCCGCGACAGGCTGGTTGCCACAAGTGTGCGTGGCACGACCATGTTTCGCACGTCAGTTCCAGTACATGCATGCTCCATGAGCCTAGATGGTGTCTTGGTGGGAGATGGGCGCAGTGCGCTGACTGCCAATTGAGTTGCTGCCTGTTGAAATGCTACGGAGGCAGGCCAACAAGAACGGCAGCTGAAGCAGAGGCATCCGCAAGATGAGTGCAAGTAGCCACAATGCGAGCACACACCAGCATCAAGCACAATGCTGTGACGACAGGCACCGCGTATTCGCAGAGCACCGTCTGCCACAGATGCAGCGACAGGCTGGTTGCAAATTCATGAATGGCAAGGTCAATTCGGTCGATTAGGGGTGTTTATTTCGGTCCGCTCTTTTGTGCTGAAAAATTATACAGTAGTGGTGTTTGGTTTGCATTGCTTTATTTTGCAGCTCTTTGCAAAAGAGTCTCACCTTTGAAATGGAGCGCAGGCGGGCCAGCAACAGTGGCAGCTGAAGCAGAGGCATACGCTACATGACACACAATCATCGAGGTTTCAGCATCATACATTTGTCGACGCGACAGGCTCTGAGTGTTCGCAGAGCACCGTCTGCCAAAGATGCCGCGACAGGCTGGTTGCCACAAGTATGCGTGGCACGACCATGTTTCGCACGCCAGTTCCAGTACTGAGCCTAGATGGTGTCTTGGTGGGAGATGGGCGCAGTGCGCTGACTGCCAATTGAGTTGCTGCCCGTTGAAATGCTATGGAGGCAGGCCAACAAGAACGGCAGCTGAAGCAGAGGCATCCGCAAGATGAGTGCAAGTAGCCACAATGCGAGCACACACCAGCATCAAGCACAATGCTGTGACGACAGGCACCGCGTGTTCGCAGAGCACCGTCTGCCACAGATGCAGCGACAGGCTGGTTGCAAATGTATGAATGGCAAGGTCGATTAGGTCGATTAGGGGTGTTTATTTCGGTCCGCTCTTTTGTGCTGAAAAATTATACAGTAGTGGTGTTTGGTTTGCATTGCTTTATTTTGCAGCTCTTTGCAAAAGAGTCTCACCTTTGAAATGTTGCGCAGGCGGGCCAGCAAGAGTGGCAGCTGAAGCAGAGGCGTGCGCTAGATGACACACAATCATCGAGGTTGCAGCATCATACATTTGTCGACGCGACAGGCTCTGAGTGTTCGCAGAGCACCGTCTGCCAAAGATGCCGCGACAGGCTGGTTGCCACAAGTGTGCGTGGCACGACCATGTTTCGCACGCCAGTTCCAGCACATGCATGCTCCATGAGCCTAGATGGTGTCTTGGTGGGAGATGGGCGCAGTGCGCTGACTGCCAATTGAGTTGCTGCCTGTTGAAATGCTACGGAGGCAGGCCAACAAGAACGGCAGCTGAAGCAGAGGCATCCGCAAGATGAGTGCAAGTAGCCACAATGCGAGCACACACCAGCATCAAGCACAATGCTGTGACGACAGGCACCGCGTATTCGCAGAGCACCGTCTGCCACAGATGCAGCGACAGGCTGGTTGCAAATGTATGAATGGCAAGGTCGATTAGGTCGATTAGGGGTGTTTATTTCGGTCCGCTCTTTTGTGCTGAAAAATTATACAGCAGTGGTGTTTGGTTTGCATTGCTTTATTTTGCAGCTCTTTGCAAAAGAGTCTCACCTTCGAAATGGTGCGCAGGCGGGCCAGCAAGAGTGGCAGCTGAAGCAGAGGCGTGCGCTAGATGAGTGCAAAGGCGGCAAGCAAATATCAGCATCCAACATGGAATGCATTCTTAGTAAGTTGATATACGTTGATTCTGAGGGAGTCTGTTATATTTTCCTCACCTTGGAGAGTTTTGGTTGGGAATTCTGCAAGCTGACCTCAAAGAGGCTTTGCTTGAGGATTTGCGGGGTGCGGGGAGTGGCAAGATTGCCCTGTCCAGGCTGCACGGTTTTGCTACCACACACTGCCCAGACGCATGCTTTGCGGCTCCCACCTGCTGCGGTGTCATCTTGCTCAATGCTTTGCCATCTGCTTGGATGTCCATTTCAACATTCCGGTTCACAAGCGTCGGGAGTCGGGGGTGGGGGGGATACCTTCTTGTACGAAGAGGGCTTGTCTAGAGCAGGCTGGTGAAAAGTCGGCGCTGGCACTTCCGGGCACTTCTGTCAAACTGTGCCAGCTGTCGATCCGTCTTCTCAGTTTGTAGTGCATAGTCCACCGCGAGACCCCACTCTCAGAAGCAGATTTCAAAACACCAGTTCGGGGACCCTACCCCTTCCTCTGACGGGCAGTAGTACACAAACACAATTGCTCACATTGCAGGAACCACGTGCTCGCAGAGCACTTGATGCCAAAGATTCTATGCCAGGCGGGTTGCCAAATGTGTGAGTAGGATGACAAGGCTCGCATAGCGGTTTGCAACAAGAACAAGCGCTCCACAGATCTAGCTGTGTGTGTGTGTGCGTGTGTGCGGGTGCGTGTGTGCGGGTGTGCGGGTGTGTGCTTTTGTGCGTGTGCGTGTGCGCGTTTGGTTGGTGGTTGTGTTTCTGTTTGTGCTATTGTGCCTGTTCTTTGTGATTGTTCAATTGTTTGCGCACTCACGTGCACGGTTGCGCATTGTATGTGTGTATATTCGGCGTGCCCATGTTGGTGTGTTGTTATTATTTTCTGCGCTTGCCTCTGCTTTTTTCTTCTTTTTTTATGTCGCTCTGCGTGCCTTTCAGTCTCTATGTCTCTTCGTGCCTCTTTGTGTTTCCGTACTTGTCTTTGTGTCTTTCCTTAATTGTGGCTGCAGAACATGGTCTCTCAAGCATTTCTCAAGCAGCCTGGACATTCGTCTGGGACTTCTGGTGCTTGGTAAGCACGCCCTACCTGTCGAATCAGTCCGGTGTTTGATGCTGCTGGTCTACTCTTCGCAAGTTGCGCCATACCTCTGCTTCAGCTTCTGTTCCTGGCTCCCCGCTATGCTGCAACTGGATTTGACGGCTGCTTGCAGTCACCACGCTTCAACAATCAAATCAAAATATTGACACAGAGAGAGGCACAGAAAGAGAGAGAGAGAGAGAGAAAACGACAGAAACAAACAGCATACGCCCACCACGCAGCCTTTGTAGCTGTGTCATATGTGCTATGGTGTCACTCGGGTTGGTGGAAAAAAGCGCAGTTGTTGGTCGGATTCTATGTCGCAAAAAAGGTCAGCACAACTAGGAGGTTTGCCTGGGTATGCTGCCCATCGCTCAATGTCTGGGCTCGGGCATGCGCTGACTGTAAGAGGCCGTGCTGGACACCACGGCATAGAAGAGGCAAGCGCTTGCGACAGGTTGGCGGGTCTGAGTCCAGCTTGCCCGACGGCAGGCACCACTCGCGCGCATGCCAAGAGCCGCGGATGCTTTGCCAGGCAGTGGCTCCCGCGCATTGATTTCCCGTTTGTTCACGCGAAGTCAACACGAGATACCTGTTACCAGCACGTTTTACTATCTGGGATAGACAGACGCATTTGCAGAACCACAAGCATCGTATTCACACAGCATTTGCACGTACATGCGTTGCTGTACGAAGAAGTGCTGACGTTTTGCTGCGCGTTCATTGCAACCGCA
Source organism: Effrenium voratum (assembly GCA_963377175.1). Lineage (NCBI taxonomy): Eukaryota > Dinophyceae > Suessiales > Symbiodiniaceae > Effrenium > Effrenium voratum. Next base: position 598,579 of record CAUJNA010003381.1, read on the forward strand.
GATGCGGTATTTGCAGGAGGGCAGGCAAGCCCAGCAGATGATGTGGAGGCATGCTTCCGTGTAGGCAAGCAACAGTGGGACTTGCTTAGACGCTGCGAAGGCACAGCTGACACCACGCTCGCGTACATCATCAAAAGACCAAGGTGCTCAACCAGGCACTATTATGCCCGAAGTATGTGTGCAGGAGGCCCTGTGTTTGGGGGCCTGGTGTTAAGTAAGTTTCCCGGCTCATCCGTAGCCAACCCTTTCTCCAACCTGAACCCGTCAACCATTGAACCCACCCTAAATCCTAAACCAAAAATCAGATCCCAAACAATGAAACCAACCCAATACCCGCCCAAATTCACCGTCAACCAAATCTAACCTTGCCCCAAACTAGCTCTATACCCATGATAGATCCATCCCACCCCAAGCCAATCCTGCATAGTAGAATTTCGCAAAATCCTGCACAGCCACCTGGAAGCACCAACACCTTCTGAGCGGCGCACACGCCGAGCAGATGATCAACGCCTGAAGCCCTGCTCGCGATCGAGGCCAGGCGCTGCAACACTCGCCCATGGCCTGCGGCGGTCTATGTCACCTGAGCCCTGAAACTCAATGGGGACCAGAACCTGCGCAGCACCTTCACCTGAAACAGAATCCTCTGTCAGTACTCAAGTCTGAATCTTGCCACGTCCCCCTCTAGATCAGAAGTAAACACCCTCAACACCCTATAGCCAAAAGCATTCAGCGATCTGCGGAAAAACCATGGGAATCACACCATTCCTTCCTGCCACAGGGAAACCTTGGGAACGAAGCCACTCCAAAATAAAACATGCACCTATTATTAATTGTCGCGCGGCGCAATGCCCTCACGACATCCTTGCAAACGTAGGCGCTCATCTTGGCAGGCTGTGAAGAAGCCAAGGCAAACGAGGCAGCTGATGCAGAGGGGAGCTGCCGTCAATACAAGTTGCTGTCAGAACATTGTGGCGACATGGCAGGCATCGGGCATGCGCGCATGGCCCGCAGCCACCAATGCCATGCCAGGCAGGTTGCCAAATGAACATTTCATTCAAGAATGACAAGCAAGATCAATGTAACTAAACCTGCCCAGATGGGCGCCTATGAAAGACACTGACTTCGCTTGGTTCAGCCCGCGAACAGCAGTGCCCTTGATCAGGACCTGAAGCACCACAAGCTACTCTCCGGCGCGCAAGCCGCTGGCCTGAGCGTGCTTTTCGAAGGGTACTAGAAGGGCACTCAAACTACCAAGCTCTCATAGGTAGGTGGTGGCTTAGTCCGTTGCGCCGAAAGTGCAAACAGCACGGCGCAAATTCGAAAAGTGTTTAGCTCGTACATTGTTGCGCGCCCATGCAATGGGTGTCAGGTGCTGAAGGCGTAGACAGACGCATCCAAGTGCCCACTGTGCAGGCACGCCTGCATTCGGCAGCATGCAAGGGGTGTTGTGCCGCTTCCCTATTTGAATTTTAAGCTTTCAATTGTTAATTGTGTTATGTGTTTCTTCATTTTTATTATGATTTGGTAATATTTGATTTGTAATAATATGTTATATGGGGACAATGTTTCCAATGCTTTGGCTCAAGAATCTCGGCTCATGAGCCTTAGGCCTGTCACCACAGGTGTGACGGCAGGATCCAGCGTAGCCCTTGCCCTGAAACTTCTTGGGTGGGCAGAGCAATATCCGCTGCCTCCTTTCTTCGACCCTGCATCATCCAGCACTGGTCAGGTGGTGGAACCCTGGAGCTTTCTGCTTGGCCTGATCTGCGGGCTCCTGATCTACACCATCCTTGAGTGGTTTTTCACGTTGCGCTGGTGCATTGTGACTTGGTTTCAACACCACTTCGGGGCTACATCAGTTTCTGGTTCGCGAAAGGAGCTGTACAAGCTCCTTTGATGAGTGACCGGATCACTACCTTGGAAGACGAGGTAGCGGATCTCCGAGAAGAAGTGCAACGGCTGGCTCTCAGCGTCTCTGGCCTCAAGCGTCAGCTGCGTGAGGTGCTTCGTGGCCCTTCTGGGTCTCAAGCGGCAAGTGTGCGTGGTGGGGAGTCTGATCGGTCTGTGGATTCTTTCTCGCTGGTCAGTCGTGCAGACGCAACGGGAGCTTCTACAGCTGCTTTGCGTCATTCTGGCACTGCTGACAGCAGTGAATCTGGATTGCAAGTGCGCGGAGGTGCTCCCGGCTCTTCTGGCTCATTGACTTGGCCTGAGCGCGAGGCAATTGCTGAAGAGATTGGTGGTTGGATCAATAGGTGCTTGGAGGGTCGTCATCGTGGGTTGAGTGGGCGTGAGAAGAACCATCTCGGCTCCAGGATCTACGTGGTGGTGCGTGACTATCCAGGTTCGATTTACTCTCCGGTCAAGGTCTTCAAGTCCTTCACCCCTTGCAAGAACCTGTGCACGCGCAACGGCGAGTCCGGGAACGCAATCTACGTGGGCTTCCCTTCGGAGCGTGAGGCGCGACGGGCGGTGGCTGCAGCTGGACTGATTTGGCCCGGCTTCGTTGAGCAATGAGCGGCGAGGACGACGACACTGCCACTGGCATTTCCTATTTGCTGGTGGAAGGTTTGCTGAATTCAGACTTTGAAGTGCTTTTGTTCACCAGCCATTTGTCTTCTGGTGACATCAAGTTTCAATTGATTGCTATTTCGGAATTTGAAAGCCGACCTTTGGTTGCTGTGCCCCACTCAGTATGGCATCGCAATGTGAATCGCCGGCTACTTGTTTCAGGAGCCCTGAAGAAGGTGACCCAAGTCGAAGTACTGGTAGCCGACTCAGACTCCCCTATGACACAGATAGAAGGCATGAAGATGAAGTTGTGGGTCGGTTTTCTCGAGCCGACTCTTCTAGCGGATGTGGAGGTGTTTTCAGATGGAGCTCAGTGCGATTACTTTTTCATGCAGCAAGGGGAGAAACTTTACATCCCTCTTGCCGCCTCTCTGATTGCCGCAGCCAACGACCATTTTGCATTCTTCTCTGCGCAGGAGGAAGAGGAGGAAGCGTACGATCCCATCGACCCAGACGATCAGCCTCTGGTGGGTGTGGACGGGCGACCTCTGAGTGCCGGCGGGCCTGGATCTGCGGACCTCGAGACGAGGATGGGACATGTGGAGTCAGTGTTGGATGGCCTGCAGTCGAGCATGCAGCAGCTCCTGCAGATGCAGCGTTCCAAAGCCCATCAGACACCGACCAAGACGAAGCCGGCGCCCATGCCAACAAAGCTGAAGGCCAAACCTTCTTCGTCGTCAGGAGCTGCGTTGAAGACGATGGATTTTCCTCACCTCGATCCAGGAGTTGTTCAAGCTGCTCTGCAGGCCGGCGTGTCTCACGAGAGCTTGGGCCAGATGGAGAGGGTGGTCTTGCAGAATGCGCGAGCAAGGAAGACAGCAGATGTGCATGCGAACATCGTTCTGGACCCTCTGTCCGAGGACGGAGGTTCGGCCACGGAGCAGGAGATGGAGGAAGCCCCTGTCGGAGGATCTGGGTCTCAAGTTCAAGACCCATTAGCTTCATCCCTTGCCAAGCTGACCAACATCATGGAGCTGCTGACCGAGGAGAAGCAGAAGAAGACAACTGGGTCAAAGCTAGATTCTGCCCTCGACGCTGTGCAAGCGACAGGGTCAGATGTTACAAGCTTGGGCTCAGGCAAGAAGACAGCTGTGGCAAGGCGGGCGTTGCGAAGCGCTTTCCAAGAGCATCCGGAGGAAGTGCATCTGCTGATCGAAAGACTGATGTTCGAGGACCTGAACTCGCAGACCCTGCCGCCAGGCTGCCAACCCCGAGGTCTGAGCGCACGGGCGTGGGTCGAATTTCGTTCTCGAATTGGGTCCTACAAATCCTCGGCTTACTCCTCGTGGTGCATTGCGGGCATTCTGGATTCTCTGTTGGCCAACAATGTACCTCAGGCCAGAGCCCGTGCCTGTTTGGGTCTGCTGCAGATCGACCAGGCGTCAGTAGATCGAGGTTCGTGGACGCTAGCTGCAGAGCTCAGTCTCGAGCAAGGGCCTCCACTCACAGCAATGTCCCAACATGTGCCCCCCGATGTGATGCAGGGAGATTCGCCATTTTCAAAGCTGCTGGATGCACGGTGGGCAGAAGTGTCGATATCCCACCTTCGCGACCAGGACGAATACCTGACAAAGCGAAGGAATATTGGCAGGAGCACTGGAAAGCCTGCAGAGGAGAGCGGCAGCCTGAGCCCAGACGCCAAGAAAAAGAGCCGCCCCGGAGCCAAACCGAAGGCGGCCACGACTGCGGAGAAGAGTTCAGATGCATGACGGCTCGTGATGAGCCTTTGCCTGCTGATGGTGATCGCTGCACCAAGCCGGGGCCTCTGCCTAAGCTGCCCGGGTCTGATGCCGCCACCGTCAATGTTCCGGGTTTTTTGAATTCGCTGCCCAGGTTGCTGTTAAAGTCCAAATGCGGCCTACAGGGTTTTTTGCTTTCCATCGTGCAGTCCCACCAGGTTAATGATGCCTGTACGTCAATGGCTGGTGTGGTCTGGCCTTGTCCGGTGCCTTACCCGGAGGTTTTCCGGGCGGGTGCGGCGCAGCGGGTTGAGAGCGCACATTTCAAGCGCCTTTGTTGCCTTCAGATTATTGTACTTGATTGGTATTTTCTGGGGTGTCCTGCGGCTGCTCCTGCGTCACTGCGACTTGGTGCCAGGCTCAATGCAAAACAGTGGTCAGTCGTCCGGATGATCGAACACCTTGCCGTTGATCGAAACTTTCCAATTAGTGTTGAGGCGGTTGACATGGGCCGGGCCGCCACGAAGATTGAGGACTTTCAGAAGTGTATGGACGTCCTGGGCCGTGCCACTGCCGACTTGCACAATTTTGAAGGTATGTACGCCCCTTTGAAGCCTAGCAAGACTTGTGTTTTTGAGCACCGTGAGCTACGTTGTGGATCGATTGCTGGGAGGTCAGATCATGACCCTGTCGTCACGGCCAAGCCTTTGTTTGCAGACAGGCTGCACTTTCCTGGCCCTCCACGCTTTGACCCCCGGAAGTTCTTTGATGACTGCACCCTTGAGCGGTACGACAGACCCATTTCCACTGGCCTGTCTCCTGATGATGTTGATGAAATTCCTCCAAAAGTGTCTGTGCGAGCCACGCAGCGGAACAAGCTCGACTTGTACCGCAAACTGGCACTTTCCGGCCGCCTTCAGCCCATCCGGACTGGGACCTTCTATGATGGTTACACTTCTGGTCTCTTCGCAGTTGGCAAGGATCAGCTGAGGGATAGGATGGTGCTGGATGGCAGGCCTGCCAATATTTTGGACGTCGGGCAGCGCAAGTGGTGCCTTGGCATGGCCTCCGCATCATCTCTCTGCGGCCTTTATCTCCAAGCTGGTTGCGACCTTTGCGTCAGTGGCGAGGACCTACGTGATTTTTTCTATCAGTTCCGTGTGAACGATGAACGCATTTCACGCAACACCCTGTGCTCGCCACTGACTTTGGCTGAAGCCAAATATGTGTTTGGAGAGCACTTCAGCTGGCCCGATGATGTCGTTGAGGTTGGGCTTTCCACGCTGGCCATGGGCGATTGTTGCGCTGTAGAGTTTGCGCAATGTTCGCACTTGGCGATGTGCTTGCAGTTCGGGGTCGCTGCCGTGGGTGAATTGCTTTCCCTTCGAGGTTCTGTACCGCGGGGCTTGCTACAAGTGGGGATCATTGTGGACGATTTGATCGTCCTCGAACAGATCCTGAAGACGCAGCGGAACTCCAAGGTCGCTACAAAAGCTGATGCTAGGATGGCGGCCGCGAGAAATGCTTACACCTCTGTTGGCCTTGAATCGAACCCGAAGAAAGCCTTCGCCAATGAGGACAAGTGTCGTTTTTGGGGCCTTGAAATTGACGGAGTTGCTGGACTTCTTCGACCGTCTTCGCTACGCCTCTGGCCTATTTGCTTGGTGACTATGCGGGTGGTGACTTTGGGCCTTTGCACCGTCAGCCTGATCGAGGCTCTTGCAGGAAGTTGGGTTTCATTGCTGGGACTACGGAGGAAGCTCTTTTGCATCCTTGATCTTATTTTTGAACCCCTTGGCATTGCCGACCAGAAGGCGATCATACGGCTTTCCCCAGAGCTGTTATCCGAACTTGGGTCGTTGGTGGTCTTGGCTACGTTGAGTTGTGTTAACCTTCGGGCAGACTTCCTTGAGCAGGTCGTTGCTACGGACGCCTCAGAAGGCTGGATGGCTGGTGTATCGGCTTTTTGCCCTCGAAACATCGTTGCTGAGGCGTCTCGCTTTTCTCTGCGAAAAGGTGTCTGGACCAAGCTGTTATCTCCGATCCGGGCTTGGCAGCGTGGGCATGGTCTCCTTCAACCTGACCATGAGCTGCCGGATGATGAGGTGGTCTACCAAACACACCCTCTCTGGATTCTGCTTGCGAGATGCATTCAGTACAAGACCGATTGGAGGTGTGAAGTCCGTCGCAAAACCCATATTAACATCCTGGAGCTTCGAGCGCACCTAAAGCAGGAACGTCGGCTCGCCTCGAAGTACAAGAGTGTTAGGGCATTGCACGGCATTGACTCACAGGTTTGCTTGGGGGCGGTCATCAAAGGCCGCTCTGCTTCTTCATCCTTGAATGCGGAGATGAAGAGATCGGTTGCTCCTGCTATTGGCTCTGACATCTATGGTATGTATATGTATTTTCCCTCGTCCTGGAATCCTGCTGATGGACCCACAAGGGATGCTGACACACCGGATGTATCTGCCCCACTCCCGGAATGGTGGAATGATGTGATCGAACAGCGGTTTGATTCTTTTGATGCGTGGCTTGAGGATCATGGTGCTCACAGTTTTCTTGCTGGCATTGATTTTGCCGAATTGTACAGTTGCGATGCGGTTGACTTAAGACCCAACAGTGTGATACGACGCAAGCGTGGCAACAGATTGCGGGCTCGTGCGAGAAGGGTGAATGCTGAAGAGGATGCCGATGGTGTGCGCCTCGATCATCAGGAGATGACTGAAGTTGAGATGCTGCTGCGGACGTTCAAGAAGAGCCAGTTCTTTTACACCGGCAATTGTCCTGACTTTTCACTTCCTGGTGGGCTTGATCTCTTCAGCGGAAGGTGCGGCGTCGCCAAAGCTATGATTGAGCTGGGCTGCCCGTGGGTGCTGACATTCGACTACGCGAGGTCTGCTAATGAGGACTTGCTGCAATGTGAGCTTCGTTCAAAGATTGAGAAGTTGATTTCCTTAGGTGCCTTCCTCACCCTTGGTGCAGCTCCTATTTGTTCGAGCTTCAGCGTTGCAATCACACCGCCGGTGCGAAGCCACCAGTACCCTCGTGGAATCCCGGGGCTACGTCGCTCGATGCGTCAGAGGGTCAAAGAGGGCAACAGCCATTCAGACTGGATGCGACACCTTGTGAGCCTTGTTGAATCTGTCGGTATGACTTGGTGGGTCGAAAACCCAGATTTGTCATGGTGGTGGCGTCAGAGATCTTGGCGACAGTTCAGGAACTCACATGGGCCAAAGCTGTTCCGTCTATGTTTCTGCCGGTTTGGAACGAAGTGGCGAAAAGCCACTAGAATTGCAACCAACGGGCCTTTGAGTGGAGTGACTATGTGGTGCCAGTGCACCAGACCCCACCTGCAGTTGCGTGGCATGTGTGCAGCAAAGAGGATCCCGTGGACGCTTGTAGCTCAGCCCTACCCGCGAGGCCTTTGCAGGATGTTGGCAGCATCTCTTTGCACTTCAGCTGGATGGGTCGGGAAGAGCAAGTTGAACGTTGCTCGCTGCAGCCGATGTGACACACTGCGTGTTGGTGAGGCCCAAAATCCCGGGCCACGTGGACGGAAGCAACAGCATGCCTTTTCCCTTGAGGAGGTGCAGACCTTGAGCGCGGCCACTCTTGCAATCCAAGCTCGCGAATTGGGAGCCTTCTTCAGCTGGTGCCGCCTGCGCTCTGGGAACACAAACTTTGAGAGTCTTTTCCACCTGGTTCCTGCTTTTTTGCCAACCTGTCTCCGAGCATATGGTGATTACAGCTTCCAGCGTGGTGGCTCCTTGTTTAATTTTAGGCACCTGCTGTTGGCAGCGCAGAGGTGGTGTTCGGCTTCACGCCCTTGTATGCAATCTGCTTGGGAGCTGGTTGAACGATGGGAGGTGCAATATCCAGTGACGCATCGCGCTCCTGTTCCGGAGGTCCTGGTAAAGGCTATGTGCTGCCTAGCCTGGCAGCGAAAGTGGTTTTCCTGGGTTGGTATTACACTGATTGCATTTTATGGCGCTGGCCGACTTGGTGAAGTGATTTCCTGCCTTAGACAGGATCTGGTCCTCCCCTGCGACCTCTGTGATTTGTCTGGTGCAGTTTTCCTTCGACTGCGAAGGTTTAAAAGCCTACACCGCCAACCTGCAAAAGTGCAACATATGAAGATTAGTGACCAGGTTGCTGTGAAGCTTTTGACCATTATCTTCAACAAGCTCCCTATGGATGACCGGCTTTTCCCGGCCTCTCATTATCAGTACCGAATGCGCTGGAACCTACTTTTGGCCGATTTGGGCATTCCTGCTGAGCGTAAGCTGACGCCAGGCGGATTGAGAGGAGGAAGCGCCGTTTTCCATTACAGAGCTGGCAAACCCGTTGCTGATTTGCTTTGGCTGATGAGGCTTCGGTCGCAGACAACACTTGAAAGCTATTTGCAGGAAGTCGCTGCCTTGAATATACTTGGGTCTTTGTCTTCTGATTCGCGTTCCTCGATCATGGCTTTTGCTGCTACCTTCCCCTTGCTGGTTTTTGCTGTATTTCCAGGGTCTTGACAAACGCAACGCCTTTGTCTGCACTCGTCCTTCGTGACCTGGACCGTGGCTCCTAAAGTTGGAAGGGAACTTTTCCTTGCATGGTTGGCTGGTCAATCCTTTGATGACTGCAGTGATTTTCTTTTGGTGATGCCACATCTCTGGTGCTGGCTTGGGATTCACTATTTTCACTGCGGTGCTCCTGATTGACTTTCCTCGACCTGTGTGGTCGGTGTGCCCAAATCCTGACTTGGAGCGATGGAGAAAATGCGGTGATCGCTCAGCTATTTTTATGTTGCCACCTGCAATGGAGTTGTAAACATGGGGACAATGTTTCCAATGCAATGGGTGGTAGAATCTCGGCCCCACCCAGCCCGCCCGGGGCAAGCCCCCCGGAACTTTTCCTTGCATGGTTGGCTGGTCAATCCTTTGATGACTGCAGTGATTTTCTTTTGGTGATGCCACATCTCTGGTGCTGGCTTGGGATTCACTATTTTCACTGCGGTGCTCCTGATTGACTTTCCTCGACCTGTGTGGTCGGTGTGCCCAAATCCTGACTTGGAGCGATGGAGAAAATGCGGTGATCGCTCAGCTATTTTTATGTTGCCACCTGCAATGGAGTTGTAAACATGTTTATATTATTTACCGACATTAGTTAATTTATTTAATGAATCATTACTATTAATATGGTTGTTGATAAATGAATAGTTGCTTTTCCTTTTAATATTATTTGTAATATTAATTATTAACCCACCTGCCGTGCCTCGATCAGACTCGCAGGGGATGGAGCGAGGCGGGCGTCTCGAGTCTCAAGTTGGGGTAGGTGAAGCGTTTGTTGGGCCGATTTTTTTTTGTGTTTTGTTTTGTTTTTCCGTTGTTGTTTTTTTTGTTTTGTTTTTTTGTTCTCTGGACCAAAGGGTGACTTGTTCAGGCAGGATGCGAAACATGGGCAAACATGGCTAGGAGCGTTTTTGGAAGGTTACAGGTTGTTGTTGGTGAATGGAAAGTGTCACTTCAGGATGCCCGCTGCCAAAAAGTGTTTGACAACCTAACAAGACTTGACATGTTTGCATCATCCTTTTGACGTAACCCTGGTTCTGTGCAGCTGGGGGCCTTTCTGCCTGTCGGCTGATGTTGGTGAGGCTCATGGGTTCACGAGGGTCCAAGGAATCGCATCAGGAAGGGGGTTCATGTGGGGCATGCGTCGACATGTGTGTGTTTTCCCCGAAAGGAACGACGTTTTTGAATTTTGCCAGCTTCAAGGCTCGAGGCTGCTGGGGTGTTGAGCCGTTTCTGAGGCCCAGACGCTGCGAAGCAGGAGCCGCTCGCAAAGAAGGCACAGACAAGGGAGAACATGCACGCAAACAATGCGCAAGCCAAGCAAGTCGCTGCGATACAGGCTGAAGTCAGCCAACGAGGCTGGGGTCACCCAAAAAGAGACTTCTTTGCTTCAACTTTTGAGCTGTTCCAGGACTTCCCCAGAACTTATTTGTTTTGTAATTCGGGTTGCCTTTGTTAGCTCCCATAGTTGTCGCGGATTGGCTGCCAGGGCCCTCTCTGAGAAGCAACTCCACATCGTCACGGCAAGGCAGCACGCGAAAAGCGAATCAAGGTGCGAGCATCGGGTTCTAAAATTCAATCGTTCGAACTCCGCTGCTCATGCTATGCAGGGTGAAGTCCATGGGCGATTGTGAGGTCACAGTGGAAAAAGGGGGTCTCAAGGGTACGTTCGTCATGTTTTAAGGACGCCATTTTATCTTGCTTGTTGCATGCCCTCATATTTTTTTGGAGGAAGGTCAGGCCTACACCCGTCATTTCGTAAGGACCAATTCCGTTGTGCACCGTCTTGCTGGGTCCCGCTGAAATTCAGGACGGTAAATGAGCCATGCAGTTTTGTTTGTCTTTTCAAGGCACTACAAAATCATGAGCTCATGCACGTGTGGCTCGCTTTGAAAAAACGTCAAGGCTCCCCGTTCCAAAAGTGGCAGGGTTCAACCAACACGCCTGCTATTGCACGATGACAATATGCTAAGCTAAGCCGTTCCATGAAAGAGCATCCGCCAAATTCCAGGCAGGCCACATCATTTTGGAGCTCATTTGGCGGGGTCTCAACTGCGCAGAGATCCCCATTCTGAAGTTAAGGATGCTCTTCCAGAATCCCTGCCATTTTGCAGCCCTGGCTTGTTCTGTTCTGACTCCACCCCTTGAAAGACAGAGGCGTGGCCAATTCAGTAATCATGTTGCCCAATGCCGGCGTTGTGCATGCATGCGTCCGGGTACAGTATTGCACTCGCCGCAGGAAGCTTGGCTGAGAGGACGCCAAGGCTCGCTGGCTGCGGATGCAAGTGGTCGTCTTGCTTGAGGTCGCAAACTGGGGTGTCCAAGAGCGTTGCCTCAGGCTCATAGATGTCTGCAAGAAAAGCGCAAGACTAAAGCAAGTTCTTGCCGGACTATTTCTTTTGTTGTCAGCTGCCCTTGAACAGCGTTTGCAAGATCGTCAGCTCAAATGGTAGCAGCCTGCCCTTTGTACGCTTTTGGCCCACGTCGGCAAGGACGGATCGCTTTGCTCATTGGGCAGATGCTACCTGGAAGTTGGCGTGTGGAGCCTCGGTTTTGCCCCTGACCATCTCAGTGAACAGAGCGCCCTTAGGTTGCTTCCGAAACGGCAAAACGATGTTGACCTTAATGTGCTTTGGGGCGGACGCCTGCTCAGCATCAGTGATGTCAACCCCGGGACTTCAGTTCAATCGGTGAGCTTGCTAGCTGGAGCCTCTCTTGCTTTAGCAATCAATGGTTCCCAACACTCTGCGATATATCAATCTTAGCGCGCTGGCTTCAGTCCAAGAAATTGGACATCATTTGTTCTTTACGGGCACCTCCGAATTCCGCTCTCTCCGTTCCTCTGCTCAGTATTCTCTCCGCTCTTCTACAGGCTCTTCGCATTCCTTGCTCCGCTCTTCCTGCTCGTTGCTCCGCTCTGCCCACTCGGTCGTATCTCCACCCTCCGCGCCGCCGCGCCTCCTCTCGCTCCATTTTTCCTTCTTTCTGTTCCCCACTCTTCAAACTTATTCGCTCTGATTACACTCTGAGGCGCGTTTTACCCGTTGTTCCTTGACGCCGCTTTTCGCGCAGAGGATGCAGGGCTGTCCGGGTGCTTTGGCAGTTGATCCTTCTTCTCGTGAAGTTCTTCCCCTGTCAACCCCTTCGGACGCTGGCAGTGCATGATTTTGTGTGTGATTGCGCCTGCACGTGAAGCATGCATTGCACACACACACACACCCGCACCGGCGCACACACACACACAAACAAAGAAACAAACAATCAAACAATCAAACAATCAAACACACACACACACACAAACAAACGCGCACACACACACACACACTCTCTCACACACACGCGCGCGCACACACACACACGCACACATATGCCTGCACGTCCGCATGCACGCGCACACACTCACTCACAAACGACACGCAGACAGAGCGCAGACAAATTAATGCAGTAGGTGTGAGCATCAACAGATATCAAATCAAAGTCAATTGATGCTAAGTCTACCTTTGTGAAGTCACGTGTGTTTTCAGTTGTGTTATTTAATGCTAGGTCAGGTGTGTATGCGCACAAAATGTCAGGGAGAGAGAGAGAGAGAGAGAGAGAGCACTGCGGAAGTGTTTTGTTGCATGTCTCATTGAGGGCGACCAGTGCGCATCTCCAATTCTGCAGTTCTCGAACATATCCGATCCAGTTCAACAAACAGCTTGATCTACTTGAGGCTTGAGTTCGATACCTGACGCAAGTTCGCCTCCATTTGGGTTGGAAGAACATGTTAAAGCGTTGCTTGGATCCATGTCATCCAGTGAATCGATGTGATGCTGGTTCAGCCCAGGCACACAGGCTACGGCCAGCCCTGGGTCCGAGCCGCGATCTCAGTGAGAGAGGCTGGGACTCCGGACCAGTCACTGAGGCTGGGCTGCTTCCCTCCGTTCCAAAGCAAGGGCTGGAGGCATCGGATGGAGGGTTTGTGTTTACCTTTGAATGCTTCTGAGGCGTTCGGCGCGCCCGGGTGAGTTTGGGTGTTTGGGGTCTTGGCATGTATTGGCATTTCTTGGATCGAGGTTGTTGAGCATACATCGCAGTGTCAAGAGAGCACGCTTGATGCATGGCGCTGGGAGACATGCTAAAGCCCCAAGCGGAATGCACGGCGAGTAGGCCATCGATTTGGAGAACATGCAGGTGTTTTGCGATCCTGCCCTTCTACAAGGCAGGCCACCCCCTGCACTATGTGGTTGATCGCAGCACCTTGGCATGTGGCATGTCAAGAAGTTGGCCTTGGACATTGGAAGGGAATTAGGCGAGCCTTCAAGCGAGATCCCTTTGCTTCGCGTCCCTGGCCTTGCATGAAAGCGAATCTTGCTTGGACAAGAAGACGGAACCGCGTTCCAGTCATACTGCATGCCTCACGTGTAAGTTCTGCTGAACCATTTCGCGGTTACCAACTTGCAGGACAAACGCTGCGACTGAAAACAACTCTGATTGCGCAAATGTTTTCGAGAGGCAGGGCCCCCAGTTGAAACGGAAAAATCATTCTTGCACTACATGACACATTGTACTTCTGAGCTCTTGCTTCTTTTACTGCAAGGATTGACAAGGACTCCAGCCGAGGCAAATCGGATTGAGTCACGCGACAATGCTGATGAACCAGGGAAAGACTAAACCAGCGGGATATAGGACCAGAAACAACGGCAGTGCTTCTTTAACACCTCACCCCATATTCTGATGGGTCCAGGGCGTGGGAGCAAATGGCCCTCGCAATCAACCGGGCTTAGTTCCCACGTGGCTTTCAAGCGTCACTTGGTGGGCAAGCAACCACCGGACTGCCATCCGGGGAGATGCGCAAGTTTGAATGGTAAATAGGGTGATGATCTTAAGGCAGAGAACCCGGCCTCAAGGCAGAGAACTCAGCCTTAAGAGAGAGAACTTGGCCTTCACGCAGAGAACTCGGCCTTAAGGCAGAGAACTCGGCCTTAAGGCAGAGAACTCGGCCTTAAGGCAGAGAACTCGGCCTTAAGGCAGAGAACTCGGCCTTAAGGCAGAGAACTCGGCCTTAAGGCACAGAACTCGGCCTTAAGGCAGAGAACTCGGCCTTAAGGCAGAGAACTCGGCCTGAAGGCAGACAACTCGGCCTTAAGGCAGAGAACGCGGCCTCAAGGCACAGAACTCGGCCTTAAGGCAGAGAACTGGGCCTCAAGGCAGAGAACTCGGCCTTAAGGCAGAGAACTCGGCCTTAAGGCAGAGAGCTCGGCCTTAAGGCAGAGAACGCGGCCTTAAGGCACAGAACTCGGCCTTAAGGCAGAGAACTTGGCCTTAAGGCAGAGAACTCGGACTCGGCCCTAAGGCAGAGAACTCGGCCTTAAGGCAGAGAACTCGGCCTCAAGGCAGAGAACTCGGCCTTAAGGCAGAGAACTCGGCCTGAAGGCAGAGAACTCGGCCTTAAGGCAGAGAACTCGGCCTCAAGGCAGAGAACTCGGCCTTAAGGCAGAGAACTCGGCCTGAAGGCAGAGAACTCGGCCTTAAGGCAGAGAACTCGGCCTCAAGGCAGAGAACTCGGCCTTAAGGCAGAGAACTCGGCCTGAAGGCAGAGAACTCGGCCTTAAGGCAGAGAACTCGGCCTCAAGGCAGAGAACTCGGCCTTAAGGCAGAGAACTCGGCCTGAAGGCAGAGAACTCGGCCTTAAGGCAGAGAACTCGGCCTCAAGGCAGAGAACTCGGCCTTAAGGCAGAGAACTCGGCCTGAAGGCAGAGAACTCGGCCTTAAGGCAGAGAACTCGGCCTCAAGGCAGAGAACTCGGCCTTAAGGCAGAGAACTCGGCCTGAAGGCAGAGAACTCGGCCTTAAGGCAGAGAACTCGGCCTTAAGGCAGAGAACGCGGCCTTAAGGCAGAGAACTCGGCCTTGAGGCAGAGAACTCGGCCTTGAGGCAGAGAACTCGGCCTTAAGGCAGAGACCTCGGCCTTAAGGCAGAGAACGCGGCCTTAAGGCAGAGAACGCGGCCTTAAGGCAGAGAACTCGGCCTTAAGGCAGAGAACTCGGCCTTAAGGCAGAGAACTCGGCCTTAAGGCAGGGAACGCGGCCTTAAGGCAGACAACTCGGCCTTAAGGCAGAGAGCTCGGCCTTAAGGCAGAGAACGCGGGCTTGAGGCAGAGAGCACGTCCTTAAGGCAGAGAGCGCGGCCTTAAGGCAGAGAACGCGGCCTTAAGGCAGAGAACGCGGCCTTAAGGCAGAGAACTCGGCCTTAAGGCAGAGAACTCGGCCTTAAGGCAGAGACCTCGGCCTTAAGGCAGAGAACTCGGCCTCAAGGCAAAGAACTCGGCCTTAAGGCAGAGAACTCGGCCTTAAGGCAGAGAACGCGGCCTTAAGGCAGAGAACGCGGCCTTAAGGCAGAGAACTCGGCCTTGAGGCAGAGAACTCGGCCTTGAGGCAGAGAACTCGGCCTTAAGGCAGAGACCTCGGCCTTAAGGCAGAGAACGCGGCCTTAAGGCAGAGAACAAGGCAGAGAACTCGGCCTTAAGGCAGAGAACTCGGCCTTAAGGCAGAGAACGCGGCCTTAAGGCAGACAACTCGGCCTTAAGGCAGAGAACTCGGCCTTAAGGCAGAGAACTCGGCCTTAAGGCAGAGAACGCGCGGCCTTAAGGCAGAGAACGCGGCCTTAAGGCAGAGAACGCGGCCTCAAGGCACAGAACGCGGCCTTAAGGCAGAGAACGCGGCAGAGACCTTGGCCTTAAGGCAGAGAACGCGGCCTTAAGGCACAGACCTCGGCCTTAAGGCAGAGAACTCGGCCTTACGGCAGAGAACGCTGCCTCAAGGCAGAGAACTCGGACTTAAGGCAGAGAACTCGGCCTTAAGGCAGAGAACGCGGCCTTAAGGCAGAGAACGCGGCCTTAAGGCAGAGAACGCGGCCTTAAGGCAGAGAACTCGGCCTTAAGGCAGAGAACTCGGCCTTAAGGCAGAGAACTCGGCCTTAAGGCAGAGAACGCGGCCTTAAGGCAGACAACTCGGCCTTAAGGCACAGAACTCGGCCTTTCGGCAGAGAACTCCGCCTTAAGGCAGAGAACTCGGCCTTAAGGCAGAGAACGCGGCCTTAAGGCAGAGAACGCGGCCTCAAGGCACAGAACGCGGCCTTAAGGCAGAGAACGCGGCAGAGACCTTGGCCTTAAGGCAGAGAACGCGGCCTTAAGGCACAGACCTCGGCCTTAAGGCAGAGAACTCGGCCTTACGGCAGAGAACGCTGCCTCAAGGCAGAGAACTCGGACTTAAGGCAGAGAACTCGGCCTTAAGGCAGAGAACGCGGCCTTAAGGCAGAGAACGCGGCCTTAAGGCAGAGAACGCGGCCTTAAGGCAGAGAACTCGGCCTTAAGGCAGAGAATTCGGCCTTAAGGCAGAGAACTCGGCCTTAAGGCAGAGAAGTCGGCCTGAAGGCAGAGAACTCGGCCTTAAGGCAGAGAGCTCGGCCTCAAGGCAGAGAACTCGGCCTTAAGGCAGAGAACTCGGCCTTAAGGCAGAGAACTCGGCCTTAAGGCAGAGAACGCGGCCTTAAGGCAGAGACCTCGGCCTTAAGGCAGAGGCCGCGGCCTTAAGGCAGAGACCTTGGCCTTAAGGCAGAGACCTCGGCCTTAAGGCAGAGAACTCGGCCTTAAGGCAGAGAACTCGGCCTTCAGGCAGAGAACTCGGCCTTAAGGCAGAGAACGCGGCCTTAAGGCAGAGGAGAAAGCTGCCTCAAGGCAGAGCACTCGGCCTTAAGGCAGAGAACTCGGCCTTAAGGCAGAGAACTCGGCCTTAAGGCAGAGAACTTGGCCTTAAGGCAGAGAACTCGGACTCGGCCTGAAGACAGAGAACTCGGCCTCAAGGCAGAGAACTTGGCCTCAAGGCAGAGAACTTGGCCTTAAGGCAGAGAACTCGGCCTTAAGGCAGAGAACTCGGCCTTAAGGCAGAGAACTCGGCCGAAAGGCAGAGAACTCGGCCTGAAGGCAGAGACCTCGGCCTTAAGGCAGAGGCCGCGGCCTTAAGGCAGAGAACTTCGCCGTAAGGCAGAGACCTCGGCCTTAAGGCAGAGAACTCGGCCTTACGGCAGAGAACGCTGCCTCCAGGCAGAAAACTCGGCCTTAAGGCAGACAACTCGGCCTTAAGGCAGAGAACTCGGCCTTACGGCAGAGAACGCTGCCTCAAGGCAGAGAACTCTGCCTGAAGGCAGAGAACTCGGCCTGAAGGCAGAGAACTCGGCCTGAAGACAGAGAACTCGGCCTGAAGACAGAGAACTCGGCCTTAAGGCAGAGAACTCGGCCTTAAGGCAGAGAACGTCGGCTGTGAAATGTTGTGCACCAAAGACCACTTGTTTGCCAGGTATGCAGGTTCCTGAGCTGTCCTCAAGGCTCGGGTCATAGCAGTTCCCCACAGCGCGCGCACTCGGGGACCTTCAACGGGGAACAATCAGTTTCAGTTTGAACAATAAAGTTACCGATATGCATGTTATGAAATACCAGCCTTTATGGCTTGCCGGCGCACGTCAAAGTCAATGAGGTGCTGAATAGTCTGGACTTTCATTTCACTTTCCAGGTTCTGATCAGAGAACCTCCATGACTTGCGCGTAAAGACTGTTTTGCAGTTGCTTACTATGTTATACCATGCCATCATCGTCGTTGTCCAGCCAGGGCGATGGGCACAGCATTCTGCGACAGGAGTGTCGGCTACTCATTTCGCCAGAGGGGATGAGCAAGGGGCGCCCGAAAACTTTGATGGATGAGTTTGAGGCGACTATTGGACGGTATGTTCCAATACATACCAAAACGATTGCTTGATTGAATGGCGTCACGGCGTCGACGGGCTGAAGTACACAGTCATTGAAGCTTTCAATCAGCTCTGAACTCTGCCGAGGTTCGTCTACGGGACGGTCCTGGGACTTAGCCAACCTGCCAAATTCCAGAGATGTGGGAGACGGGATGTCATGTTACTTGTCTTTCTATGCCAAGGGTGCGTAGCTTGCACAAATCACCCGACCTGCTGAATGGTTCACTTCCGGCAAGCTCTGAGGGTAAAGCAAACCACTTGCAGATTGTGTTTCGTTGGAGTATGTTGATTCTGTTTGGGCGGATGTATTTTTTGAACCTGGTGCTGCGGAGAGAGGGAGAGAGAGAACTAGCATTGTCAAGGTTGTGCTGTGCGGGCGCTGCTGCAGCCGGATCCATTGGAGGAGACAGCTCAGGCAGCCCAGAACGGATGCAGCGTGCAGTCATTGGCATGGCATGCCTTGAGCCCATGCGAGCCAAACGAGTGCCAGCAAAAGCCCTCCCCCCTCCCCTCCCCCCCCCCCCCGGCGGAGAGGCAGTTTTGCAAGGTTCGAGGAACAAGGGGCAGTCGCAAGGATATATGCATTGCACGTCCGCGCGCACACGCACAGAGCCGTTTGCTTCCTTTGCTCCGCCCCGCCGGGCAGGTAGGCTGCGAAAACGAGAGGATGATGCCACCTGCAGGCCACTTTCAGAACATGATCATGCAAGCAGCAATATGTGGCCATATGTTGGGGCCATGCTAGAAATATGTGGCACAGAGCAGGAATCTTCCCCAAGCTTGCAAGCATGCCGTTTGGTGTCGTTTCTGTGAGCAGTCACTGACGCCAGCTGCTTCTGCAGAGAATCATATTATTGCCTCAGTTGCCCGTCCAAGTCATTTCGTATAGTTTCGTGTGGTCAGCAGCCGGCAGGTCTGAGGAGTTTCGAATTTGCGGAGAATAAGCAGCAGGAGCCGCGGGTTTTAGGCTTTCCGCTCCCGAATGGACTAGTGCCAAGGGCTCAGCTCAATCAACCGCCTTGCGCACGGAAACTGAGGCGCCAGCTTTTGGAGCCTTGCCATGTTGCGCGGACTGGGGCGTTCCGTGTGTTTGGCTCGGAGTGAAGACATGCCCGTGGAGACAGATCGATTCACTGGGACCCGACACCCGCATCAGGCCACAGGTACTCAAGCTGACACTTGCCAATTCGTAGGTGCCATGGAGCCATTGCGGCCATCCCACATGCCTCCACTTTCCGTGGGGACAGCCAAGGTCAAGGATGTGAGGCACGTAGAAGTGGAAGGGAAGGAGGTATCGGAGGTGAAGGAGGTGAAGGCTGCAAAGCCAGAAGTGGCAGAAGTGGCAGAAGCGGCAGTGGAGGAGCCAAAGCTGCCCGAAGAACCAAGCCCTTTCGAATGCACTCGTGGCACCTACGGAGTAGCGCAGCTGCAGAGCGTACCAGAGCAGAAAAGGAGCTTGGCGGACCTGGAGGAAACTCTACGCTCCCCAGATCAATTGCACTTTCTCCTTTCTCCCGTTGCTTCTTTTCTCTTCCTTTGTTCCCTTTTTAGGTGTTCATGCTTTGTGTGCCTTTATAATCTGGCTCCCTTTTTTTATGACCGACCAACATAGGCGATGTGCCACTTTCGATTTGCTCACCTGGTCCGTGAAAGTTGGTCAAAATGTTCAGTAGTCGGTCAACTTGAGCGAGATGGGCTGCCCAATGTTCTCACCGGCGTCCATTTGCTTAAGAGTATCTTAAAATTTGTCCCCTCTCAGTTTTGAAGGGAATCTATCTTTCTCATTGTTTCCAGGAACCGCGCGCAAACACGCAAATGGAAAGCGGGCCATCTGCCAATTCCATGGCGAGTTGTTCTGAGTTCCGAGGCACCAGCTCCGCGGTGGTCAAGGGCTCCAGCGGCCGCCGATGGATCCGCGGGGAGGCGGTCGGGCGAGGGTCCCTGGGCACCGTGTACCAGGCCATGGACCAGCAGACCGGAGAGCTCCTCGCGGTGAAGGAGGCGCAAATGCCTCCAAAACGCCGCCCAAACCCTCCATTTGCTTATGTTTTTCCCCTTTTGGTTTTAAAGGAAATCTATCACTACTGGATTTTTCCCATTTTTTTCAGGGGGCTTCAGCAAATGGAGAAAGCCAGCTTCCTTCGATTTGGATGGTTTCCAGTGCTGCGCCAAATCCAAGCGCCATGAACGAAATGGTTGTTGACATGGAACTTGGTTGTCCAAAGCCAGGCTGAATGGCAAGAAAGGATGCCGGAAGCAGGCCATTCCACGACGATTGAAAGTAGGCGAACTCCTTGTCAGGCTGCAAAGGAGCGCATGGCGAGTGTGTCAAAATCACCAGCAAACGCGCCTGCGCTTCCCGCGGTCCTCACGTGTTGGCCAAACCGAGGTGGGCATCAATCCCGCGGACTCCTCTGACCTGAAATTCAAGGAGCAGCTGGAGAACGAGATCCAAATAGTCAAGAACCTGAAGCATCCGCGGATCGTGGCGTATTTGGGCCATGACTACATGGAGGACTGCCTCTACATCTACTTGGAGTACATGGCCGGCGGCTCGTTGGCCCAGGCCCTGAGGCAATTCGGCTGCTTCGAGGAGTCTTTGACTTTGTCATACGGCCGCGAGATCTTGGAAGGCTTGGAATATCTCCATACCCGCGATCCCCCGGTGGTGCACCGAGATATCAAGGGAGCCAACGTGCTCGTGGATCTCGAGTGCCACGCGAAGCTTTCAGACTTTGGATGCTCCAAGCGAGCCAACGATACCATGTCCCACACCATGCGGGGCTCCATTCCCTGGATGGCTCCGGAAGTGATAAAGAACACCGGGTATGGCCGCAAGGCAGACATTTGGAGCTATGGCTGTGTGCTCGTTGAGATGGCCACCGGCAAGAGCCCCTGGGGATCCTTCGACAACCCCATGGCGGCCATGTGCAAAATCGCCATGTCACAGGAGACCCCTCCACTTCCGGAGGGAATGTCGGCTCCATGTCTGGATTTGATGAGCCAGTGTTTGCAGAGGGATCCGCTGGTCAGGCCAGATTCTTCCAAACTTCTGGCACATGAAGCGCTGCAAAATGTCGGCGTGGAGTTCTGAAGTCCTGAGATGGGGCCAAAGTCCCTCCCTATGTATTTCAGTTCAGTGTCACAGTCTTGGCAGTGGAGAGTTCTCCGCAAAGTGTGCAGAGCGCCGGGGGTCACTGGTGGCCAAATGGCCACAAGCTGGGGCAAAATGAGTTGAGCTTTGATCTGTGCGACCAAGGCCCAGTTTTGGACCTTCAGCATACAGTTGAAGGGGGCCCAAGGGAGGCGACATATTTGACTCAGCCCTATTGCAGGAGCCAGCATCGAGGGGCCCCGGGCTCAGTGGCTTATGGAAGGGCACCGGGACCTCCGCTCAGCAAGACTGGTTTCCAGTCCTGTGCGACGAATTACAGGATAGATGTGGAATAAAAGCATCAACATAGAACTCCAAATCAAGGCTTGAATGGAGTGTGCCGAGGAGTGGCTATGGTGCATGCCTTTGTACCTTCGGCACGGCCCTCGGCAATCGTTTGAGGCCCAAGGCGGGTTGCACAAGGCACGCGATTCCCTTGGAAGGTCAATAGTTAGTTGCAATTGCAGCTTTGGACATCAAGGGATCATTGCATTCGTTGCAGCCTTTCCGCAAACTGGTTGATCCGCAGCGATTTTGCGGAATGTGACACTTGGAATGAGCAAGGTGCTTCAAAAACCAGCCTTGCCGCAGCTTATTATTTGTGCCCAAGACCACTATGTGACAAGCAAGGTCGACTTGCAAACGATACCCGAGGGCCTACGAATTGGGGTCAAAAGAATGGTGATTGAAAGTTCACCAGGTGCATCCCCACATTTGACGGTCCAACTTGCGCCGAACCTTGCGGCGTGTCATGGAGCTCGTGGCCGCAAAGGAGGCGCAGATCCAGGCGCTAAGGCAGCAGCTGGCAGCCAAGGACGAATCCTCCCCCCCCTGGAACTTCGGGTGGACACGCTCCTCATTTCAACATGGAAGCCACCAAACCCCGTGTTGATCTCATTTTTGGGGGGACGAAAAAACCCTTTGTTGCTGGCCTCAAGGCTTTGCTTGAGGTTAATATTTGGAGGGCTCACATTTTTGCGAGCCCTGTCTGGATTGGTGTTCCGCACTTTGTTTGCATCGGCCCCAAGAAACCCTCGGAATAGGATGTAGCACACGAGATCCAAGTGGTTGCGGGGAGGTAAGCTGTCGAAACAACCCGTGACAGGTTGAGAAGACTCAACGTACATGAGAAATCCATGGGAAAGTGCGTGTTCATGTTCCGTGTGCCACCACACTTGTCATTGCGGAGTACTTGCACTGCCAGTCATGGGAAAACATCAGCATCTCAGGGTGACTAACCTCAGCCTGGCAGTTTGGCTCGTTGAATAGGAACCACTGCCTAATTTCCCCGGCGCGAGTGACCTCAAGGGAGAAAAGCCATGCAATGAGTTCCAAGGCGACCCGCCATGTGCACCCCCGGGATTCACTGGGCACCAGCACGGAAGTTGTTTTGCAGCTTCTGTTTGTTCTCCAAGCGCAGTGGGGAGTTACCCAGCCAACACATGAAGCAATCTGACAGGGGGGGGTTTTGGCAAAAAGTGTGCATTTCTAAGATGGTGTCCACTACTCCGAAAGCTAGACTTATACCCTGTATTTATAAGCGTTCTGCAGTGGGCGCATTGCGAGGATGCGGAGCTCAAGGCCAAAGATGCAGAGCTTCAAGCCAAGGACGCGGAGCTCACGGCCAAAGACGCAGAGAGCCTTGAGCATATGGCTTTGGATTGTCTGCCCGCCCAAAAAGACCATCGCCCTTGTTTGGACATGGTTGGAACATGTGCAGTGGTCGCATACAATCCCAACATCCACTGCCAGTGGCTTTTCCAACAGTTCGCGCCGTGTTTGAGCGTGCCCTTTGCTGGATCGTTTTGAAGCACCCACTCGAGCAAGATGGGTCCACTGTGTGAAGATGAAGCCAGTTTCCAGCCTTCACCCCTAGAGGGTGCCCCTTGCGTTTCGAAGGGGGTTGACAAGTGAGCAATTAGCTTTAGAAGAGAGAGCTACAATGCATTGCCATGGGTCTCCAAGGGAAAACCAGAAAATGTCACATGTCATCTTGACAAGTCCCATTCGCGCCAAGGATCGGAGCCCTGAAGAGGCGGATAGCGCCAGGCCTGACAACCCCAGCATCCACTCAGTCATTGGTGGTTCTATGTTTCCTTTCAGTTGGTGGATGTATCGGTATATCACGCTGTGTTGTTCTTGCCTCCCACATGCTTTTGGCCTCACCAACCAGCGCGCAGTACCTCTCCAGCCGCCTGCGTTTACACGCAGGCTCTAATTCCCTGCGCTGCTTTTTGCAGTTGAGAACTGATGTGCATTGGACACCGGTGTCATCTCTGCCAAAACTGCCGCGTGCTGCAAAATCCAGCGAGCCCTGTCTCGCGCATGCTGCAAAGGGGTTGTGCGCGTAGAATCTGATTTCACGCCAGTATGCATGTATCTTGCAGCTGCGGTTAAGCTTTAAAGTGCCAACCCTTGTGTAAGGCAGCGAGTCATACGAGTTCAGTGCAGCCAGTGTCCCGCCGGCAGTGTGAGGCATCCGCTTGTTTGTGGTGCTATACCATTGTTTCTGCAAAAGCGGCTGCCACCGCTGTTTTGTTGCTCGCTCACTGGCCAACCATGCCGCGATGTGGCACCGCAGGTCCTCACGCTTGCCTTGGCATGCTGACACTGTGTAGGCCACAAAACGGGGCATAGCCACGAGAAGCCCGAGGCTCTTCAGGTAGATTGGTTTCTGGGTTCTGGTTTTATCCGGCCCGCTTGCATCCGGTGCGATACATGTTCTTCTTTGCCTGCCAGCGTTCGCATCCAGGGGGTTTCCACCACAGCGCAAAGCGAACGCGTCTAGACATGCAAGCAGCGGAGACGTGGCGCACGCAAAGAGCAGCCTCTTGTGAACAATGGCGCCTCGGGCAAGTCAGCCAAATGACTAGCATGACGGGGGGCTACGAGACAGCACCTTACGCTCTCACATTAAGCATTTAGAAGGGAAATAACGCAAATCAAGGATGCGACACATTGGAATGCAACGAGTTCGAATTTGATCTCTGATTTTGTTGGGTGATACAGGCGCGCTTCCTCCCAGTCCCTAGGTCCCTAGGTTGTGAAAACGCACAACGGCAAGTTAGGATCAACCGATGTTGTCTCATTTGCCGCTACGGAAGGGCAGGCCAGTTTTGCCATGCTTGCAACCGAAAGAAGGGGAAGACAGCATGCTTGTACGCTGAAGATGTTGCTTGTTGCTGGGAGGTGGACCGCGGCTTTTACTTCAAAGATTGGTTCGGGGATGCACGTGGCGCGCATTGGCCTCGCACGGCAACATCCTGACCCAAGTCTTGGCATTTGTGTTTACGCCTTGCTTGTCCAAGCTTTGGACTCTGTCCCGCTCCGTGCACGTGGACTTGGAGAGGAGCTGGGGGAAAGCTCTGGATTTGAGTGCAGTGGGCAAGGCACCCTTATTCTTCCACAGCACCAAGGAGCTGCAGGACTTCTTAGCCCAGCCCAGGTGGAAGACCGCTCGGAGCTTGCGGCTGCCTCATTCCTGGTCCAACAATTGCATGCTGACCATCGCCTTGCTCCGGCAGATCAAGCAGCTGTTTCCGGAGCTGCAGGACTTTGACTTGCTGCCATACCAAGGCGGCAAATGGACCAAGGAATCCCGGCGCCGGGTCTTCTCGGAGAGCTTCGCAAGTTTGCAGAGCTTGAAGCTAGAGCTCTACTCCTACGAGGACTTGCCAATGCTGACGCACTTTCCTGTCCTGCGGAGCTTGCACATCAAGCCCCCTGGCAAAGGAATATATGAGGCACTGTCCAGCGCTCGCAAGGATGGCAACGCATTCGCGCCACGAGGTTGTGGTAAATTCTGGTGAACCGAGGCTTCCGCTCACCAGTGTGGGCACCAGGCTGGATGGATCAAGTACGCAATTGGGCCTTTGGTGGGTTGTTGGTGGGTCCAATGTTTGGAAGGGATGCCCATTGAGATGCTAATTACCTGCTTGCATCAAATCTGAGTAGCCTTAGAAATCTAGATGTCACGTGACATGACGGAGCATAAGCTTTATGCACACGAGGACAGAGTTCCGTTAGGGAAGAATGTTGCAGTCCACAGCAGGCTTCATTTCCTGGACAGGAAGGCTTGCCAAACCTGACAAGATGCCATGCGATGTTTGCATGAATTAGCTCGCGGGCGCCTCTTGGTTTGAACTGCCACATGCCACCAGCTTGCAGTTGGCCAGCCGAGGATAAGTGCCCAATTCGTAAACTCTGAACCGATCCGCACTCTTACCCATCCCCTCCACATTCGGCTATGTTTGCTCGGGGTTTCCTAGCCTCAGCCCATGGAGGTATACCACGTTTGCGCCAATAAAGAGCAAATACTCCCCCCCACCCACATGTTATCAAAAACAGTGTCACAAAAAGAATGTCCGCGGCTTTCGCACCAAAGGATTTTTGTTTTGGCCAGGTGCGAAGGCTTCCTGGGAGCCTTAGGCTCTCTGACCGCCTTGGAGGAGCTGCGCTTGCTTGGACGGAGGGACGGCCACAACCAGCGCCTCACTTGGGTTTCAAGGGTCCTTGGGCATTTTGACTCCGCCAATTCTGACCCCTAAAGCTCGAAGAACCTTTGCGGAGGGAATTTTTGGATCCTTGGTTGCTCCCTAGTTTTGATCAACGTCTGATGGCGTCTTGCTCCATCTAGTCCTTCCTTCGAATCCAACGGCAAATTTCGTCTGTGCAGGACGGCATACACTCACACATGTGTGTACCCATGATGCACCAGTTTTTTTTTCTGGCACTGATGCATGAACGGATTCTTTCCACCCGCAAGCTTGCACAACTCATGCATCTGTGCTCCGCCATGCTCTGGAGCATTGTATGGGCCAATGTGAGTGTTGCAGGCACTGAGTTGTTGTCCACTAGGCGAATGTTGTTGCATGGAAAGGTAAAGCAGCTGGCAAGAATAGGTCAGGATGTTATGTCAGAATGCACCTCGGGGCTGGCAGCATTCCGTGCGCCCAGCTTCGTATTTGTGTTTGAACATGTGCTGCTTCCCCTGCCAAACCGCCGCAAAAATGTTTGCCACATGAAACCGACC
Organism: Effrenium voratum; assembly: GCA_963377175.1. Taxonomy (NCBI): domain Eukaryota; class Dinophyceae; order Suessiales; family Symbiodiniaceae; genus Effrenium; species Effrenium voratum. The sequence continues at coordinate 624,356 of CAUJNA010003381.1, forward strand.
TGGCAGCGAAGGCAGTTCATCATTGGCGCCTTGAAAGCAATTGGAGGCAGCAGGTCCGCAGGTCATTGAATTTGCAAGGCAGGAATCCCCGAGCTGGGATGGAGTCAGCAAAGAGATGGGTTCGAGTGTTCTGGCATGTTTTTTGTGTCCGCAAGTGGCTGTCAAGTTTGCAGCATGGCATGCCTTTGTTGACGGGAAGAATGCAGTGGCTCACGCAGACTGACCGCGAAGCAATGAACGCACAGCAATTGCGGCAACATGGTGTTCATTGCTCGGAGTATATTTGCCTTTCGGACTATGACAGGACATGCTTGCTGAGGCGACCAGCGCAACGACTTAGCCAAGCTGCTGTGTGCTTGCCCTGGCTTACGAGTCCTTGAGGTTGTCCCCATGGTTGAGCTCCGATGGGAGTCCTTAATTCCGATGGCTGCACATAGTTCCTTGCAGAGCCTTGCGCTCTATGTCTCCCCGCGGCTACGACCGGACGATTTGAACACTCTAAGCCGATCACATAGCCTTAAGAGGCTGAGGATGGTTCGGCAACAACACTTGGATTCCTCAATGCCTCTTCTTCCGCTGCCTTTGTCAAACAGAACAGGGGCGCAGATCAAAGCGCAGCTAGATGTCATTTCTAATGAAGAGTTGTCCTAAGATTCTAGTTTAGGCCAGTGCGATTGCGCCACAGATGCGCGAACAGCCGCCGCGTGCAGGTGAAGGTCCAAAAAAAGCACTTGCGGCCTATGATAGCAAGTCAAGCCATCAAACTAGCTGGTTGTCAGACCAGTTCACTCATGTTGGCACTTGTTTGTTCACGGTCGCCGTCTTCAGTTAAAGCGCAAGCCAACGTTGCGAGGTCCTGTCAGCTGGCCTGGAGCTCAACATAATGGTGTGTGAAGCGGCTGGCTGGATATTTGGTCGGGTATTTAGGTTGTTTAATGGCTAATGGCTTTCTTGGTTTTTGGGCTGCGAGTTGAACACGGCATGTTACGACCTACAAAGTGTCATAGCAGAAGTTACGTTTTGTCAGTTGGAAAACAGCGCGAGGCCAATTGCCAATCATCACCGTGCAACTTTGCCCTTTCAAGTTGCTCGCCAGGCGATGCCGCTGCGGACGAAATGCAGTTCCGGCGAGCGATGACCAGAAAGGCTGCCGCATGCCATGCCAATGTGCAGCAAATGGGTACAAATGGTCAGCTGGCAAGGGCTAGAAAGAGCTGGAGATGGGGCCGCGCCAAGCCATGTGTTTTCGCACGTGAGCATCTCACCATCCATCTGAGGCCCAATGCCCCAGCAGCAACAATCAGACTTGATTTACAGCGAGAACACTGAGAGTAGGTGGGAACTGTGTCACGTACCTACCCTGAAACGTGGAGGCCGGTAGGCTAATTTGTTCGAAGGTGGTCTTTTGGAATCAGATCTGGCAAAAATGATGTGAGTCTCATGTTTGAAATGGACAATAATTTGATATCTTCTCTGATATGCACCCAGATGCTCCCAGACCAGCTTCCCCTTGCTGTTGGCAGCGCAAAGCTTGCATCGGCTTCGGATGCGGGTTTTCATGCATTCACACAGGGGACAGCTGGTCCAGTGGCCCCAAAAAGCAGGCTTTCTTCTTGACGCCTCTCGCGATGCAACGAACGGCTGGAATAGACACCGGTTCACTTTTTGACTTCTCAACTTACTTGTCTGCTTTTGTGATTGTAATCATATCCCAAGCTGTGTCCAGTTCTTCTTTGCTTTGCAGCGGAGGCACGTTGAGAGGGAGGCACGCGGAGGAACAGCAGAAAATCCAACAAAGTACTGAAGTTGAAACGTGTGGGCTTCGGTTCACTTCTGGACTTTCCGGCTTGCGCTACTTCACTCACAGTCAAGCAACGTTGAGAAGGAGGCACACCCCAACAGCAGAAGAGTAGACCAGCAAGTATAGACTCCGAGATTGTTTGCTACGTTCGGGCTTTTGTTTTTGTTCCTTTTCTTTCCACAAGTGCATGGCCCTAAGAGAGCCGCACATCTAAAAAAACAACATTAGCAAGTTGAGACTGGCCTTAGGCCTTGGGCGACAAGGCAGGTGAATTTGCGAATCGGGCAGGTGCGAGCGCGGTCTGAGGGCACTCGGCCCAAGCAAGCCAGAGAGCCGACTGAGGCTGGGCCGATGCAGTCTGAAGCACAGAGCCACCAGGCAGAATGCATGCTGAGGTACGGAATGCGCGCACGCTTTTGCAGGTTCCAGGCTTAACTCCTGGACACGCTGCATGGTGCATGCCATAAAAAGAGCCAGAGCAGTCATGTGTCAGGAGCTTGCCGCTTGCCTTTAGCTTGATAATCAGGATTGGTTGGTTTGTTGGTTGGCTGGCTGGCTGGCTGGCTGGCCGGCTTGCCAGTTGGCTGGTGGGTCGGTGGCGCACGAGTTGTTAAAGTGGTTGCTTGGTCAGTTGGGGGCCTTGCCCCCTGTACTTGAACCTGTGGGGGACTGCTCCTGAGCCCCACTTGCCCTCTTCACTCAGCAAGAGGGGAGCACTCCACTTGACCTTCCGAGGAGTCAGAAGCAGTCACACCACGTCGCGCCAAGAAGGCAGTAGTGCGGAGCGAGGACACCTCTCAGATATGTCCCTTTTTGCTGCACCGTGTTTTGCTGTCTTGTAACGAGCAATGGCGAGCACTCTGTGGTATGCAGCACAGGAGGCTGTGATCATTCCTGCTTCGCACAGGTGCACTGCCTTTCATCAAGTGTGTTGTTCAGCTGCTGTGAAAAGATGCTATCAAACTGTCGTGCACGACGGCCCGTAAGGTTCGAGGAGCTCGCCTGTGGCAATAGTCGCCCTCTAAGAGCAGCGCATTCACCTCAGAGTTTTGGCTGCGAGATATTTGCCGCGACCTGCTCCCGCCTGTCAGGTCCGCCCAACCGGGACGTTCCTCGTATGCATTGCGGTGAAACAAGTCTGCCTGCGTCACAGCAAGGTATCTTAGCACTAAGGACGAAACCCCATCACCTGGGATGATGGTCTTCAGGACTCGGAAAGACCGCGGCGTTGCTTCAAGATGGTAGGCACCCACCAGGAACAAAAACGGTTGCAGAGGCCGTCTCATTTTTCAAGCACGGCTGATCAAGATGTAGGGATTGCATAGTCTGGTGGGAACGTGACTAGGAAAGACTGCTTGGCCAACCAAAATCCATCTCCTTGGCCCCTCGTTTGCTCGGAAACAGCAGCCAAAGGAGCAGTCCACACCGCGGCAGAAGGCGGCGCTCGCTCGGAGGCGGGAAGTGTCATTGGTACCCCTCCACCAAACATGTTGCCGAGTCTCAAAATTACCTTGTGGGACGATGTCCCTTTAAACCGCCAATTTAGAGGATATGTTTTGGGATGTCACTTTAATGGGCCCAGTATCTTGGTGGCTTAGTTTTTGTCAAGGTATCGCTCGAATTGGTTGGCCTCTAGTATGCATATCAGTCGATCTAAGTTGTGCCTTGTTTTTTCTTGCCCGCCCCCTAGCCTACGTCATGTCAGGACTTGGGATGGGCAGGACGTCAGCATCCTCTTAAACCATGAGCAGGTGGCAGCTGAGGCTCGGGAAAACTCAGACTACATGCAGCCCTTGTAAGGATGGGTGAGTTCATGCGACCTACTTGCGCCGAGGAGGGTGAACATCGCCTACAGCGCTTACAGGTGTCGACCCTCAAGTCGTTCGCAAGTTGAAATTGCAGAGGTCCGAGAGTCAACGTCAGGCAGATGCCGCCTTCGCAGAACTTTGCACGCCAAGAGCTGGCCATGACAGAATGGTTTTGATTTGTTGGCTGAGGGCATGTGCATGCTTGCGTCCTGGGGCTTGATGTGCAACCAAAGCCTGTCCAGAGGAGCGAGCAAGGAGTTCGCTATCTATGGCAAATGCACTGCAGTGCACACCTCAGCTTGCAGCTCACGCAAAATGCATGCCTGGGCTAAAAGCACGCACCGTGTCAGGTTTGTAGACCTAGAGCTTTTTAACGTTTGTACGAGTTGCCAAATGCACTAGGGCATGCATTGGTTTTCCTAACTTTCCTGTGCCGGCTTTGCCCAAGGTGGGACTCGTGATCAGTCTCAAAGCTAGACTTGTGAAATTGGTGACGGTGATTTACATCCGCCTTAAAGGCTGCGGAATCACCCGAACCCTAGATGTCCAATCAAGGGCGAAATGCAAAAGCGAAGAACAGCTTTGCCATCATTAGTTGCTTAACAAATGGCGGCGGGTCTTGCCTCTCCGCGAAAAAGGCTTGATAAGAATTCAGTGCGAAGCTAAGCGCATTTGTCGGTGTATATGTGTGTTCATGATGGCTGTTGGCAATTGGGTGCGAAGTGGTGCCGTCGTGTGATGTAGTTGTTTTGCTCTGAGTTGCTTGCGAGAAACATGCTTGAGTAAGATTGAGCAGAAGAAAATCACATATTTTTGGTGATAAGGAATTTCGAATATTTTCATAAAATGACTGAATTACCATTATATAACACTTTATGAAGGAAATGTAGAAATGTTGGTGTAATGGATATTATATAATGGAAAGCCAATTTTGCATATGAGTGAAGAATGAATATGTACGAGAAAATATGTGTGTGTATATGGTGGGGCAACAGAATTGATGAAAGTATTGATTTTTGTATGTGTTTGGTTTTGGTAATATTGGTATGGGTTTGATGTAAAACCGATTAATCTAGATGTGTAGAGTAATGTATACAATTTTTGAGGTAGATAAAATATGTTTGTAAGGTAAAGCATAATTTTGAAGGAATTGAAATGAAAAATTAAATTAGAAAAAGAGATTTTGAAAAGAAAGAGGCTTTTGTAACGAAATATAGGGAGAAGATGATCGAATTAAAAAAAAAAATGAAATGAATGAAGATAATGAATTGAAATGATGAAAATTTAAAAATATAAAACATGAAATGAAAATTATATTTTTTGAAATGGTATTTAAATAATATGAACATTTATAGTGTTTAATATTAAATTATATAATATTTAAATAATAAAAAATATTTAATTGAAAACGAAAAATTATTAAATTGATATTAGATATATATAAAAAATAAAACATAATATTTATTAAATAAAATATTAAAAATTATTTATGATATATTGTATTGTATATCTTACTTTCTATCTTATGCAAAATGTATGTTTGGGCCAAAAGTACGCATTGTGTTAGGTCTATAGATTTAGAATTGTTTTATACGAGTTGCTAAATGCATTAGGATATGTATTGGATTTCTTATTTTTCTTGTGCTGACTTTGCTTAAGGTGGGACTTATGATCAATCTCAAAGCTAGACTTATAAAATTGGTGATGGTGATTTATATCCGCTTTAAAGGCTACGAAATTATCCGAATCCTAAATATCTAATTAAGGATGAAATATAAAAATGAAGAATAATTTTGTCATTATTAGTTGCTTAATAAATGGTGGTGGGTCTTGTCTCTCCACGAAAAAAAAAAGAATACAAAAAGAGGAAGAATAAAATGCGAAGCTAAGCGCATTTGTTGGTGTATGTATATGTTCATGATGGTTGTTGGCAATTGGGTGCGAAGTGGTGCCGTCGTATGATGTAGTTGATTTATTCTAAATTGTATATAATAAGGAAATTGAAATTTATATAAATTAATTGGGTTAATAAATTATATAAATACATTTTTTTTTTTTTTTTTTTTTTTTTCATATTTGTAGTTTTATAAAAGAATATGTTAAATCATAATATGTATTTCTAATATATAAATATATATATATTATAATAATACCTATAAATGATTTAAATAATTTAGATTGTATATTAGTATTATTAATTTAATGAATTTATATATATATATATTTAATATTATATAATTTGAACACCAATCAAATTTATATAATAGAAATATATTGGTTTTATTAATTATAAATAAAAAAAGAAAAGATACCAATTTCATTTTTGTTTATATTATTTTTATATTTCAATTCATTATTTTTTATGTAAAATATTTTATATATCTATGATAATCGATATTGTATCAATTCCATATTAATATTTCAAATTCAAAAATATATAAAACAAATAATCAATATTTTCATAAATTCAATTCCCCGGTCATATACACACGCATATGCTCTCGCATATATGATTTCTTCATTTATATGCAAAATAATGTTCTATTCTATATATAAATATAAGAATATAAATAGATATATATATAATGTTTTAAATGTAATCTAAATATATATATATAATTATATAAATTTAATAGTAAAAAAATGAAAAATATTAGGAAAATATCATTATTTCTAATAATGAATTATAGACCGATATATATAAACGAAAAAAAATATAGTATATAATAATATAAAAATATATAATCGAATATCTAATTAAAGATATAACACCATTAAATCGGTATTAAAAATAAGAATAATTAATATAAATATATAAATATCTCAAACGAACCTAATTAGTTGGCAAATATATCACAAAATTTCATATAAATTCTACTAAAAATTATATATTATAATAAATTTTAAAAAATAATTTAAAATAAATATATATATTATTATTCGAGTTAATTCGAAATTTCATTCAAATTATATTTGATATAATATATTTATATAAATGATTATGGTAAATATCCTTTTATATATATTAAAATCGATTAGAAATATAAAACATGCAAAATATATATATATATATGTGTTTTAAATGTTCATTTCGCCTTATATTCTGGTATATCTAATTCATTTATGGTTTTATATTATTCAATTGGGGGGGGGGGGAATACTAAAACAATCGGAATAATTAATAATATTTAATTAATATAATTCAAATTCAAAAATATATTTGTATATATCTAATTCAATTATTATATATTATAATATTATTATTAAATAATAAAGCCATATTAAATTTATATATATAAACAAAAAAACAAGAAATTAGTATTCGGATGTTTTGATTTCGATTAAAACCCAACAAATATAGAATTAATAGTTTAAAACAAAATGTTATTTCCAATAATGATTCAGAAAGTCAAGGCAAAAGTAGGCAGGCAGAGTAGAAGTAGATAAAGATAAGCAGAGATAGATAGAGGTAAATAAAAGTAAGTAAAAATATATAAAAGTTAATAAAAATAAATAGAGATAAATAGAATTAAGCAAAGATAGATAGAAAGAGGCAAAAATAATCAAAAGTAGATAAAACAAATAGAAATAAATAAAAATAAATAGAAATAGATGGAGATAAATAAATGGAGACAAATAGAGATTAATAAAGACCAAAAGCCAATATAAGTAAGAGGTTAATAAAAACCAGTAAAGGCCAATATAGGCAAGAGACAAATAAAGACAAATAAATATAGATAAATAAACAAAAATAAATAAATAATAATAATTAAATATTTATAAGATAAATAAAGTAAATAAAGCAGCCAAAGGCAAACAAACAAATAAACAAGTAGAGGCAAGCAAATAAGCAAGCAAAAGCAAATAAAAGAAAATAAAGAGGAAAATAAGAAAGAAAAAGAGAGACAGAGAAAAAATAATAGAAAAATAATAAGAAAAAAGGAAAGATATAAAGAAGAAAAGAAGGAAAAAACGAAGAAAAAACATATTCAAACAAAAAATAAGAAAAGAAAGAAAAAGAGAAAATCAAAAAGAAAGAGGGGGGGGGAAAAAAAAACGAGAACAAAAACACAAAAAAACAAAAGAGAAAGAAAAAATAGAAATAAAAAAAGAATGAAAGAAATAAAACAAAAAAAAAAAAAAAAACGAGATATATTAATCCGGATAAGACCCAAAATTTCCCGGAAAATTACCCTATTATTTTTTTCGGCAAGCCGCCGAATTCTGCAAAAACTTTCGAAAATAACGTCAAAAAATCTAAGAGTTATATCGATAGAAATAATTTAAAATTCGGGCAAATTTGCCCACGGTATACCACGAGAATTCTTAACAAAAATCCGAAAAAAACCTCCCCAAATTTCGATAAAAAAATTACAATAAACATAATCAATCGCCACGAACATAATCTTAATTCGGAGGTCCTTTTATTATTAGTTCTCGTTCGAGAAAAAAGGAAAAAAAAAACACTATCCTATCGTCGAATATATTCATCATAGAAATATCATACCAAATTACATCCTCAAATTAAACAATAATTAATAAGACAATTAACAAAAAAATATTTCAACCCCAATGTTTATTTATTATCTTATATATGGATTTTCGGATACCAAAAATATATATATATATATATTTCCTATCAACACCCTCCGACTACCATCTAAATTTTATTTTCGGAACTACGGGGTATTTAGCAGTAGTTCCGAAAATAAAATCAACGACAATACATCCGGGATCTATGGTCGTTTCTATATTGTTCCAAACAATAAAAAACAAGACCTGGGGGTGACACGGTGACACGGGGTAACACAGAAACGACACGGAGTAAGATGCAAGCGACATGGAGTATCGCAGGGTGACATAAGGACGACACGGGAGCGATACGGAGCGACACGGGGAGGCGATCGGAGAGCGACATGGTTTACTATACTCAAACAACAGTAATTCTCAACAATCTGCTATCGTTCTGGGGGGAACGATACGGGGCGACTTGGGAGCGATATTAGAGTAATACGTAAGTGATACGTAAGTAATACATAGATAACACGTAAGTGACACACAAATAACACGTAAGTAACACAGGGTAACAAGGATAATTCGCTATGAAGTGCTTATTACACTTGCTAGTACCCCTTAATTGTTACCATCCCTATTATAACATCTTCCCATTGTAAATAATAGCTAATAATACTTAGACTATAAATATCCCACAAATAAAAAAATTAAATAATAGTGTTTATGCTTTTTTTAACTATAGTTTTTTTTTATTGAAATTTCTATCTATTGTTATATTGCCGTTTGGGCAATAATCGGAAGGTACTAGTAAATATTAAGAACGTCTAAGTTATAACTATATTTTTTCTATTACTAATAAATTCATAAAAAATAGTTTAATAAATTACTTTAAAACCTATCGCCCTCCTTCCTTTAACGCAAAAAGAAAGTATAGCAAATTAATAAATATTATTATGTATTTTCCTCCTATAGAAAGCGAAGGACAACCTCTCATTTTACGTTAGAAGATAAAAAAAAAAAAAAGAACGGTTAACAAATTATGGCAAAAAACTATACAAAGTATTAAACAAAAACATTCCCAATCATTTCTATTTAATTTCAATAATATAATTTTCATCCCGATTTATATCATAAAGTTTATATTCGATAATGAGTAAAACAAACAAAAGACTCATAATAGGATAGCCTTATTATCTTCGTAAACATTATTCCAACTATCCTTGGTAAAGCAAATAAAATGGGGTTCCGTAATAGTAAAAAGTAAATTGAATAAAAGAAAGAGAATAGTAGGTATCCTTCAAGAATTGGCTAAGTAATATGTTTATTAAAAACATTATAAATATCGGTTTGCAGCAAAATAGAACTGTATCTAATAGCATGAATTATAATTTCAACATAAGAAACACTATAGAGGCTAATTAATTGGGTGTTAAATACTATTAAATTCCATAATAGTTCATTACTAAAATACATTTAAACATAAATTTCTATTAAATAAACCATATAATAATTAAACAAATATCTATATTTAAAGGAATAAGTTTTTCCCGAGCATCGGTCTTTTTAACTCTAATTAATTGGCCTCTGCTAATTTAAGAATATAGATAAATAGGGGTTAATTTATTAGCTAATAATTGGGTAAAATCGTGAAAAAATAGCATCATAATCTTATCCGAGTCGTCCTAAAATGGCTTTTCGGAAATTAATTCCCATTTAGTCCCCTGTTTATGACCATATCTTATATAATGGAAAACATGGTGGCCGAAAATATCTAAATTTTGGTAGCAAAAAGAACAAATATCACCCTGTTCAAAATATGGAATTCCTAGCCGCATAGAAAGAATATCTCAAAGTACGGCGTTGGTGAGTAAAAAATCTTGAATTAGAGCGGGGCGTGCTCTAAGATTTGCTCCTGAGGCAGCAAAAGTACGTAATCGCGTTTGTCCGTCTATATCGGCTTGCTCCATTAAAAGCGAATCACTTTAGAGTGAATAGTTTCCAACAAAATCATTTGTTATATCTTTACTCTCGGATTCTAAAGACCAGGAGCGTTACGAAGCAAGAAACGCAAAACATGCTGAAGGGTCTAAGCCTTATATTTAATATTAATTTGAACGAAAAAAGCGGGATAAAGATTCGAAATGTTTTGTAAACACTTGCGCTTTGATGCTAAGTAAGTAAGATATATTAGGTGCATGTTTTCTAGGCTGATTTCGGCTCGTAAGCGTAAATTCCGATTCGGGCATATAAATATATTGTTTTCCATCTAAGATATGAGATTGGAAAGGAGAATGTCGTGCGCTAGCCTGCAAGAACAAAGAAAATATTGCGTTCTTTAAAATGGTGTGGATAACGGACCGAAATTTAACAATTTGTAATAATGATTCTAAGAGCAAAAAAGAAATTTAATTAACAATTTCGTCCGAATTTCCTGGATTGTTATAGGCCAATTTAAGTGAAAAAAGTCGTTTGAAGAGTTTGGAAAAAATTATTTTAAAGAAATTAAGCATTTAATTTCTAAGCTTTCAATCATAGAGAAGTATTTCTCAATTTATCAAAACAAAATCGGGAGACAAAATCTCGTCCACCCGTAACCTAGTGCTATCTTAGGCACGGAGATTGCATTAATCTGCTCCAAAAATGGGGCCTAAACCAAATAAAAAAAATAATACGCCGAAAATCTCGATTTAATAGACACAAATTCTTCGTACCACAAATAATAATATGTCTACAAAAGTTATACTAAATGAAATAATTGTAAGTGAAACAACCGCATATTAGAAGGTATCGAAAGAATCGAGAGTTGTAAATAGACAGAAACAAGCCTTCGAACACACCTCCAAAATCATCTATGTGCGGCCAAATGCCGCCTCCCGATATCTTTCATATGCTCGGGGATGGCTTCTCTGCAAATCAAGCGAGGCCCGAATTTTAAATTGGGACTATATAATCCTAAGAGGCAGAGCATTCCGCCCGTATTTTCCCAAGCCAGTAACTCGTACCCAAATGTTTTAAGCGACACATCGATTCCACAAATTATTATAAGTATATTTCTGTTCGGCATATTAACGTACAGCCACAAATAATTTTTGGATAGCCACCCCCATACGCTAAAATAGTGTTATTTTTTTAACAAAATGCAATACTTATATTATATTACTCTTAGATTTTTAATTAAACCATATGTTAATTTCCTTTATAATTAATCGAATAAAAAAATATTTAAAATTATATTTTAGAATTATTTTAATTCGAATCTAATTATTACAAACTAAATTATTTATTAAACAAAGGGAATTATAAAGTCGACGGAATTTTTATTTATTCTTTCTATATCATTTATATATTCGAGCTTCTCAATTTCAAATCATTAGTTAAATTGTCTATTGTATTATAAATTATTAAATTACTCCAAATACTTTAAATAATTTAATTCTTAGCAATAACCATATTATCAAACCTTAATGGAATATAATTCTTAAAGTACATATTAAAATTATAATTATATTTATTATATCAATTCCTTTAAACCTATTTACCGAGCCAATATAACAACCATTCAAAAGTAAACACCCCAACAATATCCCATATGTTTATTATATAATTCAAACAATTATATATAACCAAATTTATATTAAAAGCTGACCAATATTCTTATCGCAAAACGCCAAATCATTTAAAAAATCCAGCGCAGAAAACAAGAGACCCCAACAACACAATCAAAAAAAAAGCCAACCAAAAAAATAAATAAATAGACCGCAATAACGACAAATAAAGTGTGGGCGTTAATTTTCTGTTTTCATTGGTCTTTTGGGCACCGGCTTGGTGTGCGACGTGTGCCTTTTTTTCCGTGGGGTTTGTGGCTTTGTGGCTTTGTGGCTTTTGGGGATTGTGCTCTTGGGCGCGGGCATGGTCGGTGAGGCGCGTGCTTCTTTTTTGCGTGGGGGCTACAGCTTTTCTCAGGGCTCTCTTTGGGTTTTCTCGGGGTTCTGCGCGCTTCGGTGCGGGCTTCCTTTTTCCGTTGTTCAACGGTTTTTGAGGCGCCGGCATGATGACGTGTGCGTTCTTGCGTAAAATGTGTCGCTTCTCTCGGGGTTGCGCCCACCCATGCGCAGGCGTGGTGGATGACGTGCGTTTTGCGTGGGGTTTCTGGAGTTCTGTGCAAAACGGTGGGTCGGGTTCGGGATTCCCTTGTCAGTTTTCAATGGTTTTTTCCTGGGGGTTGTCCGGCTGTCGTTCATGTGGGGTTCGGGGCGCCGAGCGCACCAGAAGTCGGAGGAATTCGCCCGAGGCTCTAGAGTTTATTATTCAAAAAAAAGTTATTAATTATTTATTTAGGAATGAATTTTGTTTTACAAAGTTGCTCTCAGTCTTGAAATACGAAAGATTTGGATTCGCCTCGATATCAATCAGAATGTGTGGTGTCAGCCAAGCCAAATCTGTCTGAGCTTCCGTTAATTTGGGTTTGCAATTGTTTTTGCTGAGTGGACTGGCTCAAGTTGCTAGAACGAAGGAGGTGCCTGTCGCGTTAAAGTTCACCAAGCTCCAAATGATTTCTGGCAACCGATGGTAACATACCTTGGTTGCTGTTGACCCCTCTGCAACAAGTTTTATTGCCTGTGGGTCCAGTGCAAAATCCACTGTGTTCCAACAAGAAACACTGATTGAACCAAATAGGCATAAAGATGTATAGCTCTGACTGCACAACCCTCCCCGCAGCTTCTGCTTTGCAAGCAAGTCACTCCGTTGGGCTTCCGCCTGGCTGATGGAACCGTGCGTGCTGCACCGATGCCAGTCGCTCTCCCTGGAAGCATCGAGTCGGGAGATGGCCAGGTCCAATTGGGGGGAAGCCGCGACACCAACACTTTGTCTTGAGAGAAGGCGTGACCAACTTGCGCTTCATGGAAGTCCATGTTTAAATCTCCAGCATCAAACCCTCAAGAAGGCTCTCCTGTTTGTTACATTCTCCAAAAAGGTGAGATGGTTCATTGTGACCAAAGCAAAGACGTTTCAAGCCAACCGGCTCTGCCAACAGGCGCCCCCCCTCTCTCCAGAAAAAAAAGAAGAAAACAAAATCCGCCTCGGCGCCGCGGAAAGGCTCGAAGCTGCCCTCGAAGGAACCAGCCAAGCTGCCCAGCGCAAAGCCCGCGCCGTCCTGTCGGAGCGATGGACGCGCCTTGCTCGGATCAAACACAGATGGGCGGCTCCTCCCTTTTTACCGGGGCTGAGGCCCGTTGAGGTGGAAAAAATACAAAGATGTGCCTTTGCATAGACCCCTTGAAGCTAGGTCCAGCCGGCGCTTCCTTCTTTCCTTGTCTGGCTTATTTTCATTCCTCATATCTTCGTTTATAAGCCAGATCAAGCATAAGAAATAGAAAGGTAACAGATTAATGGCTTTCTATCTCCTGTTCAAGGATCTTCCCCATTGACCGCTAAGACTCCGGAAGATCCCAAATAAAGATAAAATAGCTTGTGAATGGTAAAGATATGAATGAACAAGCACGAGTCAAGCCTCTATCATCTCCTTCCTTCTACCACCGAAGCCTTCTCACTGGTCAGGCGTATGTTAGAAGGAGATAGAATGAGATGATACATGCCTTTTCCGTGAGAACTTTATCATCTTTACTATTTACCGTTAATCCGCTATTCCCTGAGATACAGCTCCTGGAGTTCTTATGGAAAGGTCTTAAGCAATGATATCTTCTTCAAAATGAATTCTGGCTTATGTTCAAGGATTGAAAAGCCAGGAATGAATGGTAAAGAAAGGAAAGATAACTAATATACAAACTCATCCAAATATCCTTTCCATGTCTAACTATTTTATTATGTTGGATGAGTTACAGTTAGTTCTCTCTATCCCTTCTCCTACCTATGGATTCTCCAGCATTAGAAATAATATGCTGGAATAATCCTAACATGAGAAAGGGAGAGACCTGTGTTGTCTCTTTCTGCCTTTGCATAGACCCCTTGAAGCCAGGTGCTACAAATCCATGGTCAACAAGATGCGCAAAAAAAAAGGCATGGGCATGAGTTAAAGAATGCAGCCTTTACCCTGCAAATTTGTAAGCGGCGGCATGCCAATGTACTGCGCCCAAGCCGTAAACCCCCTTCACCCTGATGCCCTAAGAACCCAAACCCCGCCCCAGACCCTAAGCTGGAAAACCCCAAAGCCTAATGACAAAACCCTGCTCCTGAAAAGATCGGAAGAGATTAGAATGACACCCCCCCCCACCCCATTCTTTGTCAAAGCAGGATGCCCTAGTGCATTGGACGTCTGACATGGTGTTCTGTTGTGTTTCCTTTTGTTGGGTTTTGCTTAGTGTTGTTTGATGTCTTTGATGTGGTCCCACAAAATGCAAACACACTTGGGTGTTAGCTCTGGTTTCGCATCTCATTTTTTAATTCAACGGCAAACCCAAATCCCAGCCCTGAACGAACCCTAAAGACACCCACCCCAAACCACCCACCTCTAAAGCCAAAACCACCCTTAAACCAGACCGAAACCCGCCTAAAACTCCCCCCCCCCCCAAAAAAAAGAAAAGAAACAAAACAAAACAAAAAACAAACAAAGAGACCCCAAAGAAACCCAAAGAAACCCGGCGTCGAGTGCTGGCCTGCAGCCTCTCCACCTGCAGACCCAGCGCTGCGGCCCGCCGCAGGAAGCCGAGGGTGGCCTGATGGAGACAGCTGGTGCTCAGGGAATGAGTCGAAGGAATGCTGAAGATCCTCACATGGCTGTGGCTCAAAAAACCGGTACCCAAAATGGAACCCGATCGGTAAGTGGAAACATGGGTACCAAATCCTGCGGTTTGCCCCCCCGATCAGTTAATTTTGAGCCACGCCCACATGTCCTTGAGGGAGAAAATTTGAGATTTCTTGTTGCAGGGCTTCTTCCCAGCTTCTTCCCAGCTTGGCTTCGTGAGATGAGAATGAAACCCAAAACCACTCGGCGAAATTGGCAATGCCATGAACCCAGAGGTCCCCTGAAAGGAAACCACAAGGGGATGGTTTGTAGGGGTCATGCCCTCATTCCCTCATTCCCTCATTCGCTGCTGAGCACCAGCAAGCCAATGGTGATTTGGTGGTTGGGGGGTGGTTTCCCATTTACCCTCTACAAGAACCAGGGGATCAAATCCCCAAACCACCGATCCAAACCGCCAACTAGGGGTTGTCTAAAGCAACGTCTGCGGTTAGAACAGATACCCTCTCACCAACAATGGCAGTGCACAAGTCGCCTCTCAAAAGTCGTCTGTGCACTTCCGTAATTTGTGGAAGCGTACCCTTCGATAAAGGCTGGCGCATGTCTTTTCCTCGCTTCTTTTGGACACCTCCCGGCCAAAGGACATAGATGCTCCAGCTTGCGAGGTGCCATTCTGGTGTCCAAAAAGCTCAAAAAGTCAGCTTTGGACAACTGAGCCTTCAGCATGGTACAAAATGTGCGTCTGGTTTCGGCTTGTTTGCGCGTCACTTCTCTCTCTCTTCTCTTCTCTCTCTTCTCTCTCTTCTCTCTCTTCTCTCTCTTCTCTCTCTTCTCTCTCTTCTCTCTCTTCTCTCTCTTCTCTCTCTTCTCTCTCTTCTCTCTCTTCTCTCTCTTCTCTCTCTTCTCTCTCTTCTCTCTCTTCTCTTCTCTTCTCTTCTCTTCTCTTCTCTTCTCTTCTCTTCTCTTCTCTTCTCTTCTCTTCTCTTCTCTTCTCTTCTCTTCTCTTCTCTTCTCTTCTCTTCTCTTCACTCTCTTCCCTCTCTCTTCTCTCTCTTCTATCTCGATCTCTCTATCTATCTATCTATCTATCTATCTATCTATCTATCTATCTATCTATCTATCTATCTGTCAATCTATCTCTCTCTCTATCTATCCATCCATCTATCTATCTATCTCTCTCTCTCTCTCTCTATCTATCTGTCTATCTATATGTCTATCTATCTATCTATCTATCTCTCTCTATCTATCTGTCTATCTATCTATCTATCTGTCTGTCTGTCTGTCTATCTATCTATCTATCTATCTATCCATCCATCTATCTATCTATCTCTCTATCTCTCTCTCTCTCTCTCAAGATATGTGTGTGTGAACAAAAACACCGCCATGGTGTGGAAAATGGCCGCAAAGAAAAGACTGAATGGAACAATGCATAGGACATCCAGGAAGCTGGAGACGTGAATGAAATCTCCTGTTTGGATGTTGCAAGTCATCAGATTCCATTCTGCAGCTCATTTATTTAATACCAGACATCCAATCTCCAACAAGTGGAAAGAATCACTTTGACAAGTCATTCACACGTCCTGTTGCAACTTGACCTCCGGCCTCGCAAGTTCAACTCGCTGGACGCCGGATCAACACTGCGCTTGTTACTTTGGCACTCCCAGTTAGTGTTCCATCAATGGTGTAGAGCATAGCGTGATTCAGGCACTCGCGCGCAAGCAACAGCGCGAGATGCACTACACACCCACCATGTAAACATGAAAGAGCGCAGGCCCCTCTCGGTTGATGCCTTATTGCCCCTAAGTAATCAGGTGTCCTTAACAGGAACACAATCCTAGGTTTGCCTGAAATGCCTAGCAAACTGCTGACCACTTCACCTCAAGTCATCAGATGTTGACTATGTCATGCCCAAAGCACATGGTTTCTTGCCCTATCCTTGCCACCCGACTGAGATCCGGAGGCGAAGTCTATGCCCAGCGACTAAACAAAAACACACGTGATTTCTGAAAGCTGGTGCCCAACCATCCGAATCAAACAACAAGTTCCCCTGTTCCCCGCCTCACACCGGTCGGGGTTGTGGTGGTTCGCCACATAGGCTTCAGCGGTTGTTGCCAGGTAACGAGACAGCGCATCGCAGAACATGGAGCCATCCTGAGGTCCAACTGGCCGCCAAGGTGAGAGTAGGAACGCATTCTTTCTAGAAATGGCGAAATTCAACCAGACACCAAAAAAAACACAAAAATAAGGAAGGTCGATTGTTCACACTAAAATTTAAGAATTCTCAAACTCCAACGAACATCAACAAACACTCCGCTCCAGGCAGGGACAAACAAAGCCAAGCGTCTCCCTGGTAGAGCACATCCTCAGTGCGCTCGGCGGGTAAGCGCGGCATTCTCCTATGACTCTCTGACGAGGTATCGTCGTAACATTTTCAGCATCGCTTTCAACACCCTCGGCATCCCCAGTGGGCTGCTGGTTCAAGCTTTGGGGTGGTTGGATCAGGGTGTAGGGTTGGTTTGGGTTTACGGTTGGCGCAAGGTGAGTCTTTGGTTTTTGTAGGGATTCTGTAGGGCGGGTTTAGGGCGGGTTTAGGGTGGGTTTAGGATGGGTTTAGCCCTGGTTTAGGGTTTTGCGCGGCTTTAGGGTTGGTGTTGGGTGGGCTTAGCTACGGCTTTCCAGCATCTAATCAACCGGCGAGTCCACTCGCCAACCAGCCGCTGGGCTGATGTTCAATGGATCCGCAAATTCTGTCAAGCGCACAGCTCTCTGGATTGGCACCACCCCGAATCCAAAAGCACCCGAAACCCTAACCCCAACCAATTTGATGCCCAAGCCACAAACCATAACCAAAAAGCAGGCACAGCAGAAGAGGTGACTTCCATGAGATGGATGGTTGAACCCAAGCCGGGCACTCTTTTTCCGGCACTTTGCCTCAAGTGGGGAACCGTTTCTGGTGTTGTCCCGAAAACAGCACAACGGGATTGTTCCCGACCCAGGCGCTGCAGCCACCACGAGGTCCGGCTGCGGCACGACGCCTCACATTTCGTCGCGACTTTTTGCTTGCAAACAGGCAGGTTCTGAGAAAATTCCAGGGTCTCAAGCATGGCTTCTGGGTCCTCACATGGCTGCGGTACCCAAAAAACCCGGAATCCCGACATGGACCCCGAGCGGTCAGTGGAAAAACCTGGGCACCAGCTTCCTCGCAGCAGCTTCCCGGCGGCCTCGGTCATCCGCCCAGTCGAGCAGGCGGCTCTCCACGCAGTGGCCCAAGCGGTTCGCCTGCCAGGGCTGGGCCTCCCGAAGAAAAGGCCACCCCCATTGAAACAGGGGGATTCCCTTTCACGGAAGTGGGGAGAAACCCCTTGATCCAAAAAAACCCTGAAAGAGGGCTCCACCGGGCTTTTTTAGAGTCCAAGCGTTTTTGGACTTCAAAAGGAACTCGGCTTCTTCAAGGCTAACGATATGATGGCAGAAAAAGCCGCTTCTAGATACTGAACATTGTGCTTTGTTCTGTGAAACGACGAATGAAGTGCCCCAAATGTGGAAAATTACAAGCAAGCCCCCCTTCAAAAGAACACAACAAACAGTGCCCGCCCAAAAAAAAAACAGAAGCTGAAACACCAAAATCAGTCAGCCAAACCCTGGTCATTTGATCTGGGCAATTACACAGTTGTTTCGCAAGAATGCCTGAGAAACAGTTTCACAAAAAGGGCGGTGCATGGGGCCAAAGAAGCAACACTACTTAAAGGCCCCTCTGAATAATGAAAACGGTTGTCTCCAAAGAAAAGTCCTGAAAACTCCAACTCCGCCAAGTTTGCTCCAACAATACTAAATCAATCGAAACTAAGCCCAGCATTGCAAGGTTGGATCTTCATTCCAATCAAAGCAGGAAACTCAAAGCAACACTAAATCAAATGGGTGGTCAAATCCAATTTCAACAAGGAACTCCAGCACTACTAAGTCAAGCAGAAACTCAAGCCTGGCCTCAGCAAAACTGTCCAGTTCCAAACTACTTGCTTTAGACAGGGCTGTTTGTGAAGGACACCAAGGCACAATGCAAGCTTCTGGCGCATTGAAGGTGCTGATAATTTTCCACCAGCGAATCGGAGAAGAGTACCCAAACCGTCAGAATCAATCCCCATGCCAAAGATGGCGAATCCGAACTCGCCCAGGCCCACACCCGGCTGTCCTTTCCGAGCTTGCCCAGAACCCCACAAGCTCCACATGATATTCCGATCCGACAGTATGCTTCCCCAGCAGCCGTGACACCCTTGGAACCAAACCCGGCACTTCAGCAAATATCCCTGCCCCTTGTTCTTTGGGATTGGCCCCTAACCCACACCCAACCCGGGTTTTCTGCAAGTATCTCAGCTCAAAACCAGATGCTTCAGCGCACCTGGATGTTCTTCTCCATAAGCTGCAGCAGCTCGGGCTCGTTGTCGGTGATGAACACCGGGCCCTGGGAAGCCACATTTGCGTCCACATCAGACTTGTCCTAATGCCTTTGCCTCGAGACTGGACGCCAATTTCGAAGGGTTGGAGGGAAAGCACAGCACAATCATCCGAGATCCCCACACACTCACACACACACACACTTGAGTGGGTGGATTTTCGGCTCGCATTACACTCGGCTTCACTCTAGTTACTTGAACAGGGAATCAAGGAAGCAACGGCGGTTCAGGGATGGGACCAAAAGGACCATAAATCACTTCGCAGGTACGTTTGCACAGCAAACTGGATGGGTCTTCGTTGGCCCGCGCCATCCAGTTGCTCGCGGGCCCCCTGCGGTTGAAATCATAAGCAACTGTGGTGGCAGGGTATTCTGCCACTCCGCACACACAAGCCCCTCCAAGAGGGGCAATCGTTACCTTTTGCATCCGGAAGACCAAATCAGCAAGCTCCTAGTGTCTACCAAAATATCCACAGCGGCGGGGAGAACGTGAATTAGCACGATCCGGACGATGCCACTCAGAAGACGGGGACACAGGAACAGCATGTGAAGCTGGAGGTAAAACGCCCCGCTGGATAGTGAGCGATGGCAAGACAGCGAGGACTGATGCGCGGCGTCCGTCAGCGGAGGGGAGTAGGAGAAGAGGTCCATCAGGTCTCGATCATGCTGAGAGTGACCGCGCTGTGAAGCTTCTAGTTGTTCCACCTGAATGGAGGAATCCGGGTTCTGCATGGTATCGATCGTTCCTGCCGAGGCATTGTTGATGGAGAAGGACTCATGCCGGGTCAATATCTGCTGGTAACCTTGATGCTGCCAATCTTGAATGGTCCAGGTTTCGTAGTGATGGCGCGAGTGTTGAGCTTGCTCGGGTTGCGGAAGATTATCATCAGAACCCTGTGAGTCATCACGCTCTGGAACAACCGGCTTCCACACACGAAAAGCGTTATCCGGTAAAGCGGGCACGTCCTCATGTTGACGCCATAGTTGGATTTCCCCAGGGATGTACACCTTCACCCATTCCTGCCCTTGCCAGGATGAATACTCCAGCCATGGTTGTTGAGGGTCATCCAAGCCCAGGTTGTGGGCTGCGGCGTCAATTTCCATGGTGCGTGGGGGTACGAGAACGGGTTGAACCACGGTATCCGATCCAGCTGCGACAGCACAGTCACACTGATAACAAGGACAACGCACAACACATAAGCATGCATGAGAATAAGACAACACCGTTTTGCCGCAAGATCAGTGTTCCTCCTAATTACTCAGCATCTAATTCAAAATTCGACTTGCCCTTGACGTTCGAACTGCAAGGCTGGATAAGGTTCAGCGGGTCCTTCAGGTCCAGACGCGGGTTGAACACCATCTTCAGCAGCGCGTACTGGTTGATGAGGCGCTGATGCTTGTCGTAGTCGATCCGCAAGTTGTTGGGCAATACCCGCCTGCATACATCAGAAGATCGTAAGATTGCTTCAAGCAGTTGCGGGGACATGGCCAGGGATGATGACTGTGTAGCCACGCTGTGATGGTCAGGAGGAAGAAACGAAGCCAGGTCCCGCTCAGGTTCAGGAGCAGCAACACGCCGATATCCTTCCGTAGTCCAGTCGCGTTTGTACCATGAGAGGACCGTAGATTCGACTCCATCAATCGAGTAAACTTGCCTGGGCCGCTGCTTCCATTCCCGATAAGTATAGCGAGGAGGGGTTTCATCAAGTTGCTCTTGCAGTGTCCATGAACCTGGGTGAAAGACTTTGACCCATTGAGCGTCAGGTTGTTGAGGATCAGGGCACCACTCTAACCACGGCATGTCTGCGCTATATCAGACCAGCACATCTGAAAAGTACACGGCTGCAGGCTACCAACGCATCATGCCATGTAACACAAAAGATGACAACCAAGCAAAACCAAGGCGGCACAGCACACAAAGAACATGCCACGTCACACATCTGTTATGTCGCGTCACTCACCCCAATCAAACTCGGGATCATAAGGCGGTGAAGGAGCAGGCCAACCACCATCCGTAACTGAGGATGCTGCCGATGATGACCCTGACAATCCAGCGAACATGAGGTCAGGCGATCCCGACGGGAAAACAGGCCGTGCTATGCTCGGGTGCGGATTGCCAAGCCTTTGCCATCCTCTGGTGTTCCAGTCACGATAATGCCAGGTATAAAAGGACGTATAGGACAGGGAGCCCGCACGCCCGCACGCCCGCACGCCCGCACGCCCGCACGCCCGCACGCCCGCACGCCCGCCCGCCCGCACGCCCGCACGCCGGCTGCCCACACGCACGAACGCAGGCACGCACGCACGCATGCGCGCACATTCAAGTACAAGTATCTGGTGGAGCACTTTGACTGACGCTAGCCGTGTCAGCGGAGCGGGAGGCACCTTCACACCTTTTTCAGCTTGTTATGCGCCACAGTCAATTTGTCTTGAGTCAGGGTATATTGCCATTTGGCGTGGGACAACTTCATGTAGCCTGCAACATTGTGCAAGTGAGCATCATCTCACTTGAGGAGCGGGTGAACGAAAGCTAGCAGTTGTTGCATGAGATGGGTCGGTGACAGAGTGGATTCATAGGTAGCTTGTGTACAACGAGAGGCCCGGCAAGATTCGTAAGATGCGACACGCAAACGCACATGGTGGCGTGGCAAACCTTGAAAAATGAAAACAACGAGAGGCGTCAGAAGCTGTCTGAAAGCACCTCTGGGTTCTGCATGCTGCGTGTGCAAAGATTCTTGCGAGGTGGTTTACCGAGAAGACTGAGGTCTCAAATGAACAAGCTGAATCGGTGGAACATGTAAAAGTTCGTAGCACCAAGTCCAAAACGGGCAAACCGAGACTGCTGAACACTGAGCCACTGCGGGGGGGGGGGGGGATGGACCAGGGAGGAATCGAGCCTGAGACCGGGGGGGAGGGGGGGGGAAGGGGAAATGGAGAAAAGGGGGGGGCGAAAAAAGGGGGGGCCTGGGGGGAAGAGGGAGGAGTGTTGGGGTTATTGGGTCAAATGTTGTTATCCAACGTTTTAACACCCTTGTTTGATTTCATCCTATATTTTGTTGTAGGGTGTTAGGGGTGGATTTTCTGGGGGCCGACATTTTTTTCATTTGAAAGAGTTGGCCCTTTTAGTAGTTATTTTGTTCTGGGGTGTTGGTGGTTCATTTGTTTATTCCTATTCTTGTTCAAAGTCACTTGTTGTTTCCATGTAATCTCTCACTGTATCGTTATTGTTTTCTTGACCTTTCACTCTTAGTTGGTGCTTACTTGTTTGTTGGTGTTTTTTTCATTCTGTATTTTCCTACCATGCATTTACATAAAGAACATTCTACTTTCAATTGGTTATAGTCTTTCTGTTTTTCATTTATGTCTTCTTTGTTCTTTTCTCTATATTCTTTTGCTTTTTGTTTTATGTCTTCTCTACGGTTTTGACGATAATTCTTAATCTTTTCTAGTATAGCGTCTTTGTTATTCTCTCTGTATGTCTTATTCTTATCTGCTATTTGTTCTTTGTTGTTTTCGTAATACTCCTTTGACTTCTGCTGTATTTGTTCTTTGTGTGCTTCTCTATACCGTCGTTTATTTTCCAAGCATACATTACATTGTTTTCTTCCTTCGTTGAACTTTTCTATCAATTGAAAGACTTTACATTTGGAACATTGTTTTTTGTCTGTCATTGGTCTCTATATGTTTAAGGGGTTATTTCTCTAGATAAGTTTAAGGGCTGTCATAGGTTAAAAGTTCAGTATAATTATAACATATAAGATTTTACATGTTATTATTATATTATGATTACAATTTCAGTTCAGGATAATAATCTAATTGGTTTGCCTTACTTCTTTCATACATCATTTTAAAAATAATATTAACATCTCTCACTGTATTCTGAACATTAAACTTTTTACTTTCAATAAATAATTTGATATTTTGTTTAACATCTTCTCCTTTCTCTTGACTATAACCCAACATCCATAATATATCATAAATCATGTCATATTTTCTTACTGATTTTAAGAAACTGTTTAACATAATCGTAAGGTGGTATTTTATTTACAGTTAGAAATATTAAAATCTCATCTTCTACATTTCTATTATGTCTTCCTTTTATTCTCAACAGACATTTGATTAAAAATTGATTATCTCTCCATTCCTGACAATTTTCACATTCGTCTTTTTCATCCATTGAATAATTAATAATATTATTCACTATTTCATTAGGTAAACTCAATTTATACAATTCCATATTTTCTTTTTTGAAGTGACAACAATCATAGCATTTTTTATCGATATAATTATTGATTCCATCACCGTTCATTTTTTCTCTTAATATATAAGGTAATATTTCTTTAAGTAGTTTTGGCTAGGGGGTTGCTGGTCGGCTGGTCTGGGTTTCAGGTTTAATTTAAATGTCTTAACCTTCTTGTTAGATTATAAAACAATGTTTAATCATATTATAATTAAATATTATGATAAAGCCATGAAATCATTGTTTCTGTTATGTATAAATTTCAAATGTAATATGTTCTATAGTAATGATTTCGTCTCGTTTCATAGTCTGTTTTATTTCTTCAACTATTTTTTCAATATAAAATTCACTTGTGAGCAGGCCACCCGCAGAAGCTGCAGGAGGTCGCTGTTCCGTGAAAGTCATTGCAGGTCAACACAAACCCAGAAATCTAAATTGCAATTTCCCGCAATCTACATTGCCATTTCCCGCAATTTACCCAAAAGGAGTGAAATTAGGTGGCGTTTCATTCTCCCACAATCTAAATTGCAATTTCCCGCAATCTAAATTGCAATTTCCAATCCTAATTTTGCATGATCTCGTACAATGCAATGGCTTTGGTCTTGTGAGGTAAGAGATGGAGCTGCAACTCCTGAACATCTAGGACATGCAAATTTCTTGTCGTGCCTAAGGAAAAGCATTGGAATGTTGCATCAGAACCTGAACATTTTGACGTTGCTGAGAGATGACAGACAACTTTCAAGAAGATCAGATAGTTTTGTCTATCGCTTTGACAACCCTTTCTGTTTCGTCATCGTTTGACTTTGGGATGGCAGTTTTGGCTTTTTACATCCATTTCCATATTAAATGTTTCGGTCTGGGTGACCATTTGTGTCACCATCCTTGTGTCCGAGCAGGGTGAGGTGGGGAGCGGATGGTCAGGAGAATTACCACTCCTTTTATGAAAAAAGGAGAGATTTGATCCAATAAGATGGATAGTTTTCTTTGTTTTTTAAATGGCATCAGCCATCAGGCAACAACCGACCCTTCTTTTGTTTCAATGCTGATGATGCTGGTTGCTGGTGATGCTGGGTTTTTATGATGCTGTTGATGCCTCACACGCCTTCAACCAAACACAACCCATCACACATCAACCACCCATCAAACAAACTAACCCGACCAACCGACCCTGTCCCTGAAAATAATTCAAATAATTTCATATTATTGGAACTATTTAGATAATTATTTTATGGACTAATGTCGCGAAGCTCATTAGGCTATTACTTTGTAATAGCGTAATGTCCATATGGCAGTGAAGTGAAAGCATCAATATAAAACCTTTTGTTTTCATAATTACTCAGACTTTGCTTGACTTGAGACATTGAATATATTTGATGTGACTTACTTCTGATGAAGTTATATGTGATTTCATGCTTTTTGTTTTGAAATAATGCTTCGTGGTAGTTCTGACACGACAGTTCTTTTTTCACTTTGTGTTTCACTACACCTTTTGATTTCTTATGTTCATCAACCTCACCGTGAATTGTGAAGGCATATGATTTAGGTTTTAATCCGATGAATTTAGTAATGTTTTTTCCATTCACTTCGTCCTTAAACATTCCTAAGACCTTTTTATTAGTTTTGTCATGACATGGATGCTCAACAGGATAGTCGCTAAAATCCATGTGTTGCTTTATATCATTGAAATCCTTATAGACATCATCAGTCATTGTTTGAATTACATAACTGTCAGTATCAGTATAAACCAGTTTTATGTTTTCATTGTATTTTTTCTTAAGGACATCATAGTAAAACTGATACATATGTAATTTGCTTAAATCTAAAATGCTCATTCCTAAGAAAATCGGTTTATCCAATTTCAGTTTTGCTTTAGTTTTCTCAACTCCGACGAGATTTTCATTAATAATAAATCTATTTTTGAAAGTTGGATTATTAACGCATTTTTCATATCTTACCTCATTATCAACCAGTTCAAAGTCCATATGGTTTCGCTTGTCTTCCATAGTTTTTCCGTACACCGCGTTATTCATTAATTTGAATAAATCTTTCTCAAAATCGCTTTTGGCTTCTTTCCTTTTACCGGTGTTGAAGTCAATCCACGGTTTCAACCATGCCCGCTGTTGAAATTTTATTATCCTATGGACTTTACCCATTTTCATTCCCATTTTCAAATAATACTGTAAAGTCTTAATATGAACCACATATTTTTCTTTATCCTTTAGATTTAATATCAACTTACTTGTTTTCTCGTCCTTGGGACTTTTACCATCATAATATATTTTGAAGACTTGCTTTTGATAGTCGGAAAGCATACTAACATTTACATTCATTATTTCAGGCGCTAGTGGATAGTCAGAGTGGAAATCGTGCAATGTTTCGGGATATTCCAAATCAACTTCCATAATATAAACGAACTCATCGTTTTCATTCCATTTTTCAACAATGGGAGTTTTCTTTGCCCACTTGATATTTTTTAGCGGTAACTTCTGGGACATTGCCAAACCATACAAGTTATTAGCATCCAAGTAACTAATATAATTTGATGGCTTGTTCTCATCATATGATTCCCCCATATACTTATTATTTGCCACCGCTAATTTATGACTAACCTGACACATTCCACCGCTCATTCCCTTTTCAACCATCTCAAACATTTCTTGGTCATGCAATTGTTCTATTTCAACACCGGTTTTTAGAAGCATCGCGTCCCATGCGAAATTTGGTAACGTATAATAATGAGCGGGGTCTAAACCGTAGTATTCCATACACAAGTCTCTAAAGTTTTCAAATACATCAGTCAGTAGTAAAACATCAGTTCTTAAATACAAGTCGTGATACTGCCCGAGTGTTCTAATCCCGAAGTGCTTCCATACTTTCAGTGCCCTTTCATAATCTTTATCGCTTACATGTTCTTCACTCAATTTACTGTAAAACGCTTCTTTCGGTGGTAAAGCCCTTTCCCTAAATCTTTCAAAATCATCAAAGTAGTCATAGGGATAAATACCCTTATCAGTCAATAAATCCAAATCTTCATCGGTTTTAACATACGGGTTTCTAACGCTGTATCTGAAATTGTTCTTCCAATTCTCACGCTTTTTATCATCCTCATATTTCCTCAACCTGACCAACTTATCCAACGAAGACGATAAGAAACTGAAACTGTCCTTGAAACAAAGATTTTTAAAACCAAAGGTTATAAACTTTTCGCTGTTCTGAGCGATACATTCTATTTTAGAATTCTTGTTCAGTTCGTGAGCCTTGTTGATGATTAAGTGGGCATCATAGTTTTTAAGGTTATGAAGAAACACAGGGATTTTATAATATCTCATACTAAATCGAAGATTACAGTCCTCGTGGGCGCAACCTCTACACTGCCCCGTAAAGTGGCAATGGTCCCAACACTTCTTGTCTCCTTCCTCAAATTTGTTTCC
>CAUJNA010003382.1:0-67500 GCA_963377175.1 Effrenium voratum
GGAATTGATGCGCATGAAATCGCGGAATTTTGTGCCGTTTGCGCAACCGACACCTCGTTCATCGTTCCACGCCACCTGAAAATCGAGATACAATGCCGTCGACAACCGTCTTTTTTCCGTTATATGTACTTGTTTTGTTCTTATCACTTCTATAAAAAAGTTGCAATCGAACTGAGCAAATATGCGTGTTTCCATCCGATGACCAATTCACCCGACTGGATGTTACGCGGTTAGCTGCTATATCGGGAAAATGACAGACGGGTTCGGGATCACCAACCCTCAATGCAGATAGACCAGCGGCAGGCGTTCGGCTTGCTGCATGTTTGGCAGGAAAATCAAGAATGTCGACAAATGACGGCACTCGCCCGGACGAGTCTCGAACTACGGATCCGACAAAAGTGATCAGCATTCGCGGCGCCAGAGAGCACAATCTCAAGGGGGTGGATCTTGATTTGCCGCGCGACCGCCTGATCGTCATGACCGGTCTGTCCGGATCGGGCAAGTCGTCTCTCGCCTTTGACACAATCTACGCCGAAGGGCAACGACGGTACGTGGAGAGCCTGTCGGCCTACGCAAGGCAGTTTCTGGAAATGATGCAGAAGCCGGATGTCGACCAGATCGACGGACTTTCGCCGGCAATTTCCATCGAACAGAAGACGACGTCGCGCAACCCCCGCTCGACCGTGGGGACCGTCACCGAAATCTATGACTACATGAGGCTTCTCTTTGCCCGTGTCGGCATCCCCTATTCGCCGGCCACCGGCCTGCCGATCGAAAGCCAGACGGTGAGTCAGATGGTCGACCGGGTCATGGAACTGGAGGAAGGCGCCCGCCTCTATCTGCTGGCACCCATGGTACGGGGACGCAAGGGAGAATATCGCAAAGAACTTGCCGAACTCATGAAAAAGGGGTTTCAGCGGGTCAAGATCGACGGAACGTTCCATGAAATTGCGGAAGCTCCTGCCCTCGACAAGAAGTACAAACACGATATCGATGTTGTCGTGGACCGCCTTGTCGTACGCGATGATATCTCAGGCCGGCTGGCAGACTCTCTTGAAACAGCCCTGAAACTTGCCGACGGTATCGCGATCGCCGAATTTGCAGACAAGACGGATGAAAAGGGCAATCCGGAACGTCTGATCTTTTCCGAAAAATTCGCATGTCCGGTATCCGGCTTTACGATATCCGAAATCGAACCGAGGCTGTTTTCGTTCAACAATCCGTTCGGTGCCTGTCCGACGTGCGACGGCCTGGGAACGACACTTGCCTTCGAAGAAGACCTTGTCGTCCCGGATCACTCGCTGTCATTGCGTGAAGGTGCGGTTCTGCCCTGGGCCAAGACGGGGTCCACCTCCCCATATTATGCACAGACCCTGGAAGCGCTTTGCAGCCATTTCAAGGTCACGATGTCGACGCCCTGGAAAGACCTGCCCGGAGAGGTTCAGGATGCGATCCTGCACGGAACCGGCAAGACACTTGTTGAATTTGTCTATGACGACGGCGTGCGCAGTTACCGCACTGAAAAGACCTTTGAGGGCGTGATCGGCAACATCGAACGTCGCTGGCGGGAAACGGAATCTTCCTGGGTCCGCGAAGAACTGGCCAGGTACCAGTCGGACCATGCCTGCCCGGCCTGTCGCGGTTTCCGTCTGAAACCGGAGGCCCTGGCCGTCAAGATCGCGGGAAAGCATATCGGTGAAGTGACCGAACACTCGATCC
Source organism: Effrenium voratum (assembly GCA_963377175.1). NCBI lineage: Eukaryota > Dinophyceae > Suessiales > Symbiodiniaceae > Effrenium > Effrenium voratum. The sequence continues at coordinate 1,720 of CAUJNA010003382.1, forward strand.
GGCATGCCAGGGACTGGTTCGATACGTTGCCCGACCAACTGAATGAAAAACAGTCGGAAATTGCCGGACGGATCCTCAAGGAAATCCGTGAGCGTTTGAAATTCCTAAACGATGTCGGCCTTGAGTATCTGACACTGTCCCGTTCTTCCGGGACGCTTTCAGGAGGAGAAAGCCAGCGCATCCGCCTTGCGTCGCAGAGTGGGTCCGGTCTGACGGGTGTCCTTTATGTCCTCGATGAACCTTCCATCGGCCTGCATCAGCGTGACAATGCCCGGCTTCTGGAAACACTTAAACATCTACGGGACCTCGGTAATACGGTCATCGTGGTCGAACATGACGAAGATGCTGTTCTGACTGCAGACTATGTCGTCGATGTCGGTCCGGGTGCCGGCGTGCACGGCGGTGAAGTGGTTGCGAAGGGCAGTCCTGCGGAAATCATGGCCAACACAAGGTCGTTGACCGGGGAATACCTTTCCGGAGCGAGAATGATTTCGCGCCCGGACGGCAGACGCAAGATCAACAAGAAACGGAAACTCTCTGTCCGCGGCGCACGAGGCAACAACCTCAAGGATATCGATGTCGATGTGCCTCTCGGCACATTCACCTGCGTCACCGGTGTCTCAGGTGGTGGCAAGTCGACATTCCTGATCGACACGCTCTACAAGGCTGCCGCCCGCCGTCTGAATGGCGCCAGAGACAATCCTGCCCCGCATGATCGTATTGAGGGGTTGGAAGTCCTGGATAAGGTAATCGATATCGATCAGTCGCCCATCGGGCGCACACCGCGCTCCAATCCGGCAACCTATACCGGTGCCTTTACACCGATCAGAGAGTGGTTTGCCGGCATGCCGGAGGCCAAGGCTCGAGGCTATCAGCCTGGGCGTTTTTCCTTCAACGTCAAGGGTGGACGTTGCGAAGCCTGCCAGGGTGACGGTGTCATCAAGATCGAAATGCACTTCCTGCCGGACGTTTATGTGACCTGCGACGTGTGCAAGGGCAAACGCTATAACCGGGAGACCCTGGAAGTCGAATTCAAGGGAAAATCCATTGCGGGCGTTCTCGACATGACCGTTGAGGAAGCCGCAGAATTCTTCGCAGCGGTTCCTGCTGTTCGTGACAAGATGAAAACGCTCGCGCGTGTCGGGCTCGGCTATATCAAGGTCGGTCAGCAGGCGACGACACTCTCCGGTGGCGAAGCTCAGCGTGTGAAGCTTGCCAAGGAACTGTCCAAACGGTCGACCGGGCGCACGCTATACATACTCGACGAACCGACGACGGGTCTTCATTTTCATGATGTCGCCAAACTTCTCGACGTTCTTCACGAACTTGTCGATCAGGGGAATTCGGTGCTGGTCATCGAGCACAATCTCGAAGTCATCAAGACCGCAGACTGGATAATCGATCTTGGTCCGGAAGGCGGTGATGGTGGCGGTGCCGTGGTCGCGACGGGTCGTCCGGAGGACGTGGCAGAGGTTCAGGCAAGTTACACAGGACAGTTCTTGAGCGAACTTTTGCAGCGCAGGCCGCAAAGAGCATCCGATGCTGCGGAATAGCCCACTGGGTTCCGCCTCTTGAATTTCTGTGCAACGCACCTAAATCTATAAAAGCATGCGACGTAAGCGATTTCCGGAATATGCCCTAACCATATCCCATGAAAATGCTGCATTGCATCAATTGCATGTATGACATGCAAAGATGGCACTTCTTTTAATTCACTTGGTGAATTATATGTTTGATCAACAGAGACAAAGGCGCGGCATCGCCGTGTTGATCAAGGAATAACAAGATGATTGACAATGTGCGTAGTAAGTACAGCAGCTGGGTAAGCTATCGTCGTGCGATCGACGAATTGTCCCGCCTGTCAGCACGTGAACTGCAGGATCTCGGCATTTCCCGGAGCGACATCAAGTTTGTCGCCCGCCGCGGATTGAGCAGCTAAAGAATACCAGATCGCGTCCAAGGGCATCCTCCTCCCAGCCTAAGGACGTGTGACACGCAGGGCATCCTCCTCCCAGCCCTGCCAGTCGAAACGACGCCCGCCAGTACCTCCTCCCACTGGCGGGCGTTCGTTTGTTCAGACACACGTTTCAAAGACATTCCCGAATAAAACAAGCACACACGGCATAGTCTTCGCATATGCGATACGGCGTCAGATCCTTGGCTATGTGTCAAACAATTCCTCTACCGTTAACTTCCTGTTGTCTTGCACTTTTTGCATATCAGAGTCGCAAAAAAATCACTTCTTCGCAGTGCACAATTTCCCTATATAGCGATTGTAAGAGATGAACGGGCCAGACGCCGATCCGCGGTGCCATGGCCATGAGATAGCGAAAGGCCTAAACCATGATCGATAACGTTGTACGCAAATTCAACAACTGGAAACGCTTCCGTCAGACCTATGGCGAACTTTCCAACCTGACCAACCGCGAACTGGACGACCTGGGCATTGCCCGCTCCGATATCGCCCGTTACGCACGTCAGTCTGTAAAATAATCAAGTTTGCGGTTCAGGGGCATCCTCCTCCCAGCTCCTGAACTGCAATCCCTCTGCGAACCTATCGCAGAGCAACCAAAAACGCTTGCCGGATCCTCCTCCCCCGGCAGGCGTTTTTTTTTGATTCAAGAGACAATCCGGCAGCCAATTGTCCACCACATGTCTTGTCATAAAAACTGGCGTTGTTTTCGTCTTTGAACACATGAAGACGCGAATGCTGGATCTGTGCCGCAAGATGTTGCGGCAAACATCCAATCCCTGTAATCAGGGCACAAACTTATTGTCTGGATGGTCTCACAGTTTGTCGCTGTTTGAGATGTCCGGCATCTGCCCCAAGGAATTATCATGACTGCGATCCACGTTATTGGCGGTGGCCTTGCCGGATCCGAGGCTGCCTGGCAGATCGCCGAGGCAGGGCTGGAGGTCGTACTGCATGAGATGCGACCGGTACGAAAGACCGACGCCCACCAGACAGAAGGTCTTGCCGAACTGGTCTGTTCCAACTCGTTCCGGTCAGACGATTCACAACAGAATGCGGTTGGACTGATTCATCATGAATTGCGCCAGCTCGGATCACTGATCATGGCTTCGGCCGATGCCCATCAGGTTCCTGCAGGCAGTGCACTCGCAGTCGATCGAGACGGATTTTCAAATGCGGTTACCGAGGCGTTGAATACGCATCCACGCATTCGGATCGAACGAGAGGAAATTGCCGGACTTCCGCCGGAAGACTGGGAAAAGGTAATCATTGCAACGGGTCCTCTGACTTCCCCGGCACTTTCTCAAGCCGTTCTGGAAAAATCGGGAGAGGACGCCCTCGCCTTCTTCGATGCCATTGCCCCGATTGTCCATTTCGACTCGGTCGATCTGAACAAGGCATGGTTCCAGTCCCGGTACGACAAGGTTGGTCCCGGAGGAACGGGCAAGGATTATCTCAATTGTCCGATGGACAAGGATCAATACGAAGCCTTCATAGACGCCTTGCTGGCGGGAGACTCTGCAGATTTCAAGGAATGGGAAGCCAACACGCCCTATTTCGATGGCTGCCTTCCAATTGAGGTCATGGCCTCCAGGGGACGGGAGACCCTACGACATGGCCCGATGAAACCGATGGGGCTGACAAACGCACACGATCCGGATGTCAAGGCATATGCGGTCGTTCAACTACGCCAGGACAACGCGCTCGGCACACTTTACAACATGGTCGGTTTTCAGACCAAACTGAAATATGGCGCGCAAGCGGACATCTTCCGCATGATTCCCGGGCTCGAAAGTGCCCAGTTTGCGCGGTTGGGCGGACTTCATCGCAATACGTTCCTGAACTCGCCAAAGTGCTCGACAACACGTTGCGCCTGAAATCGGATCCGCGCTTGCGGTTCGCCGGTCAAATCACCGGCTGCGAAGGGTATGTGGAATCTGCCAGTGTCGGCTGTCTGGCCGGACTTTTCGCGGTCATGGACGTTCGCGACCAGGCCATCGTTGCGCCACCGGAGACGACGGCCATGGGGGCCCTGCTTGGCCATATCACCGGCGGACACATCCTGCGCGAGGACGGTGCCGGAAAACCAAAATCCTTCCAGCCAATGAACGTCAATTTCGGGTTATTCCCCCCTATCGAGGCACCGACACGGGATGAAGAAGGCAAACGGTTCAAAGGCAAGGAAAAGGCAAAGGCCAAGAAGCTAGCGATGACCAATCGCGCGAAAGCGGATTTTGCTGACTGGATGTCCGGACTTGGGCTCAAGAAGTTGGCAGCTGAATAACGTAAATTCAGACAAGCCAGATATTTGTCTGCCTCAAAGACGCAGCAGGGGTTTCGTGGAGGCACGCCACAATATCCACTGTCGCCTGAGCTGAGATATCTCGGCAATTTCCTGCAAGGGGTCGAAATCCGGAGCTTCAAGTTTTTTCAGGAATGGTTCCACCAGCACCAGTGGCAGGAAGGCGTTGCTGCACTCTTCGGGAATAGTGTCGGCAACCTGTCTCACACGTTTCAGGTGATGCCGAACGTGTTCACCCAGTTCCCTGAGAACGGATCTCAATTGCGGTGAAATTTTTCCCTGAAAAACACTTTCCGGATCAAGACCATGCCTGGAAACAATATCGTTGGGCAAAAACATCTGTCGACGCGACGCGTGCCACGGCAAGGCGCGCATCAGACCCGTCAGACCATAGGCGACACCGGCATGTCCGGCCGCGGTGGCAGTTCCCGGATCCCTGCCATTGTTGAGAACAAGACAGGCAAGCTGGATCAAACCGGAAACCGTTTCACCGAGATATCCTTCCAGATCATTCAGGCTCGGCATCGGATCATCATAGAGATCGAAAATTCTTGCCTCTGTCATCGCCAAAAGCCCCGGGCGCGGCAATCTGTACGTCGCGATCGTCTGTGTGAGCGTATTGGCGACCGGATTGGATGCTACGGCTCCGTGCTCCGTTCCCTCCAGCAGATCACGCCACCACTGCAGGCGCACTTCACCGGGCAATGGCTCCGACACGACTTCGCGAATGCGCGCAATTTCCGCATTGAATGCATAAAGCGCCATCAAACCCGGTCTTTGCGCCTCCGGAGCCAGCAACGTCGCGAGATAACGGTCCCTGTCGTACTGGCGAACAATATCGGCGGCATAATCATCGTCGGTGGTCATAGGCGCCCATATGGTTTGAAAACCGGATCAGTCTACCGCCAATAAAGCCGCTGCCACTGCCCGGTCCTCGGACAGGAGAACATTGAATGTCCGAACTGCCGCTCCCGTTGACATGGGGTCTGCCAGGATTTCGACTTCGCGGAACCGGAATTTCAGGTCCGCCGGAAGCGGACGCAAATCCTTGCCGGTTCCCACGAGCAGCACCTCGATGTCTGCATGTTCTTCGAAGACACGCTGGAAAGCTTCATCGCTGAATTCGGCCGGATCACCTATGTTCCAGCCATAGATCCCACTGGGGACGCATAACAGCGACCCCAGGTGGGACATGTTCGCAAATCTGAAGCCACCGTCGCCGTAGGCATCAATTGGCGCCCTGCCGGGAAAATGAGCTTTCCGGATTTCCATCTGGAAAGATCCTTAAACAGTCGCGTTCGCCTTGGCTTCCTTTTCATCATCGCCATCATTTCGGGACAACGCGTCCGGACGAAGGTTGAGCAGGATAAGCAAAGGAGCTGCCAGGAAGATCGACGAGTAGGTTCCAATCACGATGCCGAAGATCATCGCGAGCGTGAACGACTGAATGACCTCTCCGCCGAAAACATAGAGCGCAATCAGGGCCAGGAGTGTCGTGACAGATGTCATCGTTGTGCGCGACAGGGTCTCGTTGATGGACTGATCCAGAATGTCCGCCAGCGGCCGTTTCTTGTATTTGCGCAAGTTTTCCCTGATGCGGTCGTAGACGACCACGGTGTCGTTGAGTGAATACCCGATAATCGTCAGAACAGCGGCGATGCTGGAGAGAGAAAAGTCGAGCTGAAGCAGAACGAACAGTCCCACTGTGATCACGACGTCGTTTGCCGTCGTCAGGATCGCCCCAACAGCGAACTGCCACTCAAAGCGGAACCAGATGTAGATCAGGATGGCAAAAAGCGCGGCACCCACAGCAATCGCGCCGGCCTGCGCCAATTCACCCGATACCCTGGGCCCGACAACTTCAACGCGGCGGAAGTCTACGTTGTCATCAGCAAATATTGTCCGGACACGTTGAACCACCGATTGCTGCGCGAGTTCGCCGCCTGGCTGTTCCTCCACACGGATCAAGATATCGTCTGATGCACCGAATTCCTGAACCTGAACATCACCGAGATTGAGGGCAGACAATTCGGAACGGATGGCACCGATATCGGCAGGCCCATCAGTCTTGATCTCGATGATGGTCCCGCCCTTGAAGTCGATCCCGTAGTTCATACCAACGGTGAAAAAGCCTGCAAGCGAAGCGATTACAAGGAGTATGGACAGCGGGAAGCTGAATTTCCGCAACCACATGAACTTGATGTGGGTGTTGTCCGGAACGAGTCTTAATAGCATTTCTTATTTCTCCCGGATCAGATCGGCAACGCGGATGGACGACGGCGGCGTATCCAGAGAGCCACCAGCAACCGGCTGAACGTGAATGCCGAGAAAACTGTCGTGAAAATGCCGATCGCAAGCGTGACGGCAAATCCGCGAACCGGTCCGGATCCAAGTTGGAAAAGGATCACGGCCGCTATGAGCGTGGTGATATTGGCATCAAGAATTGTACCGAGCGCACGGCTGTAGCCGGCATCAATCGCCGAGATCACCGAGCGACCAGCCCTCGATTCCTCGCGTATTCGCTCGAAGATCAGCACGTTTGCATCCACCGCCATGCCGATCGTCAGGACGATACCGGCAATTCCCGGAAGGGTGAGTGTCGCCTGAAGGACCGTCAACGCACCGAAAATCAAGAAAATGTTGGTGGCAAGCGCCAGGTCGGCAATGACGCCGAACCGTCCATAGGCAAGGATCATGAATACGATCACAGCTGCACCTGCAATGATCGATGCCAGTTTACCAGCTTCGATCGAGTCGGCTCCGAGGCCAGGTCCGATCGACCGTTCCTCAATCACCGTCAATTGTGCAGGCAGCGCGCCGGCACGCAGCAGTATTGCGAGATCATTCGCACCTTCGACGGTAAAGTTACCGGAAATCTGACCGGACCCACCCAGGATCGGCTCTCTGATCACGGGCGCCGAGATGACTTCATCGTCCAGGAGAATTGCAAAGGGGAAATTGACGTTTTCTGTCGTGACCCGTGCAAATTCCCGAGCCCCCGACTGGTTGAAGCGGAAGGTCACAACCGGTTCGTTGGTATTCTGGCCGAAGGCAACCTGTGCGTCGACAAGGTCTTCCCCACCCAACAAGGGTTTGGTTTGCAGGAGATAGGGAATGGGAGGATCGTCAACTGACATGAACACCGAGGTACCCACCGGTGGGCGGCTCTGAAGCGCCTGTTCACCTGTCATGTTTCTGTCGACCAGATGGAATGTCAGCTTCGCGGTTTCACCGATAAGATCCTTGAGGCGTTCAGGATCTCCCTCACCCGGCGCTTCCACCAGGATCCGGTCTGTCCCCTGCCGTTGAATATTCGGCTCGGTCGTGCCGAGCTCGTCAACACGTTTGCGGATGACTTCGATGGATTGCTGGACGATCGACTGAAGCCTGTTGTCCAGGCCTGCTTCTGAATAGGTAAACCGGACCAGTCCATTGTCATCGACACTCAAATCGAACTCGTCGACCGGCTGACCTCCGAACAAGCTGGAAACAAGAGGATTTACCAGTGGCGAAAGGCGCTCCCTTGCCTCATCCAGGCGTGTCAGATCCCGAATTCTGACCTGCGCGGACTCCGGTCGAGCGTCCAGGCCTGTATAGCCAATTCTCGGGTTTTCCCGCAGAACGTCCCGAATTTCGCCTTCAAGTGCCTTAAAACGATCTTCGATGTATTTTTTCTGATCCACTTCATAGAGCAGATAAGCGCCACCCTGCAGATCGAGCCCAAGAACCATCTGGTTCTTCGGCAGGAAGTCCGGCCAGCTCTCGAGTTGTTTGGCGGTAAAGAAATTCGGCAGCGTCGTGAGAATACCTGCGGCAACCACAAGCACGATCAGCACGATTTTCCAGCGAGCGAAATGAAGCATGACAGAGCCTTAAAAACAGCCAGGCCGATAACGCGCCGGCCTGGCAACAAGATCGATACGGTACCGTTGCACCTCAGGAATTGTCTTTGGCCGGCTCGGACTTGGAGCGTACTTCCTGAATCATGGATCGCACAACGCGGACCTTGATGCCTTCAGACAGTTCGACCTGCAATTCACTATCGTCTACCACCTTCGCGACTTTGCCGATAAGTCCGCCGGTGGTCACAATGGTGTCACCGCGACGCAGGTTGGCAACCATCTCCTGGTGTTGTTTCATGCGCTGTCTTTGCGGCCGTATGATCAGGAAATACATGATCGCGAAAATGGCCACGAAGGGCAGGATCTGAATCAGGAATCCCGGACCCATGGCTCCGGCGGACTGCGCATACGCTGGGGTGATCAACATTCAACTCTCCTAAGGGGCGTCTTTCAGCCGGCGTTCCGCTTGGAACGCTGACAAAACGCTCTGAATTCTGGTCGCGCGGACTATAACGGCGGCGCGCCTCATTTCAAGCGTTGCAAGCCGATTCCGGCGTACCGGTATGGGAATAACTGGCGTTTTCGCGCTACCTGCCCCATGCTACTGCTCTCGCAACACGTTTCAGGCTCTCAAATGGGCCTTTTTGACTGGGGTTGCAAGAATTATGAGTGCGCAAAACGACCTTGCCGCATTGAACGCCAAACTCGATTCCCTGATTGAACTCGTCAGCCGCGCCGTACCGGCCAGTGCGAAGGAGCCTGACTGGTCTGCCGCCGAGGCCTTTGTCTGGATTCCCGAGCCGGGCGACCTGCACGCGGTGGAGAAAGTAAACCGTGTCGATATTGCACTGCTGTGTGCCGTTTCCCATGTTCGGGACCTGTTGCTCGACAACACCAGACGTTTCGCGGACGGGCTCCCGGCCAACAATGCCCTTTTGTGGGGCGCGCGCGGCATGGGTAAATCGTCATTGGTGAAGGCTGCGCATGCGGCGATCAACCGGGAAGACGATTCGAGCAGTCTGAAACTTATTGAAATACACCGGGAAGACATCGAATCGTTGCCGAAGCTCATGGCCCTGATCCGCTCCGCACCTTTCCGGTTCATCATCTTTTGCGACGATCTCAGTTTTGACAATGATGATACATCCTACAAGTCGCTCAAGGCTGTTCTGGAAGGCGGCATCGAAGGACGTCCGGAAAACGTCATTTTCTATGCAACATCAAACCGTCGACATTTGTTGCCCCGCGACATGATCGAGAACGAACGCTCGACCGCGATCAATCCGGCAGAAGCGGTTGAGGAAAAAGTCTCCCTGTCCGACCGTTTCGGTCTCTGGCTCGGCTTTCACAAATGCAGCCAGGATGACTATCTCGACATGGTGCGCGGGTATGCCGCTCACTACGGACTGGAAATTCCCGAAGATGACATGCGCTCGCAGGCGCTGGAATGGTCCACGACCCGCGGCAGCCGCTCAGGACGGGTCGCCTATCAGTACATACAGGATCTTGCCGGCCGTCTCGGCAAGGCTCTGACATGAAAAAACCCGGCATTGCCGGGCTTTTTCTCGTGTGTGACGCAAGACCTAGCGCTGTGGCAGATGCTTCAGCGGATCGACTGGCTTGTTGCCCCTGCGCAGTTCGAAGTGCACCTGGGGCTGGTTGACCGAACCCGTAGCACCGGCAAGACCCACCACGTCGCCGCGCCGGATCGTGTCGCCGCGCTTGACTTTCAGTTCGCTGTTATGCGCGTAAGCCGAAACCCAGCCTTCGCTATGCCTGACCAGAACGAGATTGCCGTAGCCTTTAAGCTCATTGCCCGAGTAGATCACGGTGCCATCATCGGCGGCCTTGACCGGAGTGCCTTCCGGCACAGCAAGGTTCACGCCCTCGTTCTTGCCTCCGCCGGGTTTGGAGCCGAAGTCGGAGATGATCCGGCCACGCACCGGCCAACGGAATTTTTCGCTGGAAACGTCGGCATCCTGCTTGAGGCTTGCGACGGTCGGCGTTTTGATCGGTTCTGTCGGCCGCGGTTCTTGAGTCAAGGCAGGTTGCGGAAGCGAAACCTTTTGGACCGGTGCCGTCGGCGTAGCAGCTACCTGTTTCCTGGAGTCCGTTGAAATCGATGCAGTCGTGACCGGGCGCCCCGAAGCGGCGGGTTTGCGTTTCGGTAGCGTACTGACACGAATGACGTCAACGTCCTCGACGATGGTTTCCGTGGTGCTTATCTGCGTGAATGTCGGCTGCCTGAACGGTTTGCGATCCGGTCGAGGGGCCGCTCCCGAATTTGTAGAGACCGAACCGGTGACAACAGTTTCGTTCCTGCTGACCTTCGGCAATTTGACCTTGCCGCTCTCACCTTCGGTAGCGCTCGCAAGACCGTTTCGATCGGAATAGACATAAGTCGGTATGACGATGCTCTGACCAGGACGAACCTGATCGGCATTGTCTATCCCGTTGACGGAAGCAAGCGCTTGAACCGGCACGCCATAGCGCCGAGCGATCGAATTCAGGTTGTCACCCTGGCGAACATTGACCCTGGTTCCGCCGGCCGAAGTCCAGCCTTTCCAGCTTTTTGCGTTTGTTGCGTTAACTGTTTCAGGTGCCGGAGCCGTGGCAACCGGAGCGGCCTGTACAGGCGCTGGCTGCACGACGGCAGACTGTGTCGGCGCCGGCAGCGGTGCTGACTGGATGTCCGAAGACTTTTTGGGAATTGATCCGGTCGTCACTGGCGCTGTGCTTGCCTGCGGAAGCCCTGCGGTGGTTCCGCCAGGCCCATTGGCAATGTCCTGATAGGTCGGCTGCTTTGGCGCGCCGTTCAGGATCTCACGCTGGTTTTCCGTGTTTCCCGTATAATACGGAGGTTCTCCAAAACGCTCAACCGCACTGGAACAACCTGCAAGGGATACCGCGATCAAAGATATTGTGGCCGCTTTTCCCAGTAGATCCCCGCGGAGGGTACGCATCCGCTTTTTCATCGCCTTAACTCATAACGCTAACTGTGGCTGCTATGGTTAAGAGTAGACGCCAGTAAGGTTTATAAAGACTAAAGACACCGGGCGATTGCGGCAAAACCCGCCAATTTCTTTGACTTTTTTGATTCAACAATGTGCCCGGTGTGGGAGATTATAGTAAATCGGGCACCGAATCCTCCCCGAGATTCGCACTCCTGACTGCGAGTTCGATGATACGATCCGCGGCTAGAGTCGCTGTGCGACCCCCGGTTGAAGCATGACGGTTCTGACGGGCATCAAGGTTTCCGCCGTCATCACACTTTCCGTCTTCACAAACCTGATCAATGACTGGGGCTGCATGGATTGACCGACAGGTGCGATCAGAATACCACCCGGCTTGAGTTGCTGGACCCAGTTGTCAGGAACCGAGGGTATAGCGGCGGTCACAATGATACGATCGAAGGGGCCTTTTTGTTTCAAACCTTCGAACCCGTCGCCTTGCCGAGCTGTTACGTTATCAAGTTTCAAAGCCGCAAACCGTCGTCTTGCAAGGTCGGCAAGCGTGGCAAACCGATCGACGGTCTCCACTCTCTCCGTCAAATGCGCCAAAACTGCAGACTGGTATCCTGAGCCTGTGCCTATTTCGAGAAGGGCATGCTCAGGAGACACGTCCAAAGCCTGCGCGGTGAATGCAACAAGCGATGGAGAGGAGACGGTTTGTCCGCATTCAATCGGAAGAGTCACGTCTTCATAGGCGAGGCTGTGGTGCCGCGCAGGCAGGAAGAGGCGCCTTGGAACGCGCTCGATAGCCGAAAGAACGTCCCGGGCTCCAACACCCTGTCGGCGCAACGAAAGCACCAGCGCTGCGCGCGCCTCCGCCTCATCCGGCAAAGCGGATGACCGCATCGTCTGTTCTTCGCCAGGCGGCGTTCCCGCCATGCGCTCTTCCTCTCTGCGGACTTTAGGCCAGTGCCTCGGCAAGGTGACCGACCAGATCATGCGCCGTCAAATCTATGCGTAGCGGTGAAACGGATACATAGCCATCGCCAATTGCCTGCAGATCGGAATTATCAAGAACGGATTTGCCCCGCTCGCGGAACCGAAGCCAGTAGTAAGGATAGCCACGTCCATCCTGACGTTCGTCAATGGAAAGTCCGCTTTGTTCGTGATGCCCCTGAACAGTGACTTTCAAGCCCTTGACCGCTTCCGGTGCACAGGCCGGGAAATTCACGTTCAGCAGCGTGTATGGCGGCAGTTGAAAATCAATGAGCCTGGTGAACAATTCCGGTGCATGAGTTTCTGCGATAGAAAAGTTCGGTTCCGCTTTCACGTCCCAGTCATATGCCTGGGATACGGCAATTGAGCGTATGCCGAGAATTGCGCCTTCGATCGCACCTGCCACGGTTCCTGAATAGGTGACGTCTTCGGCCAGGTTCTGCCCGCGGTTGATGCCGGACAGGACCAGGTCGGGCCGTTCCGGCAAAATCTTGTGTACACCCATGATGACACAATCGGTAGGGGTACCCTTGATGGCGAAATGCCGATCGTCGAGCGCTCTGGAGCGAAGCGGATCGCTCAGTGTCAACGAATGCGCAACTCCGCTCTGATCCGTTTCTGGTGCAATCACCCAGACATCGTCTGAAATCGTCCGTGCAATGCGCTCCAGAGACGTCAGCCCCGGCGAGTGAATGCCATCGTCATTCGTTATCAGGATGCGCATGTGAAAGTCTCTCCATTTGCATTCAAATCAAGAAAAATCCCATCCTTCGATTTTCCGTCTGAAGATGGGACGATCCCGGGCGGCGGCCTTTGTGAATCTACCGCCAGGGTCATTATTCATTCACGCAAATGATCGATCGGATCAGGACGACCCGACCTCTCCTGTCATCCGATCTTTTCCAGGCCACCCAAATAGGGGCGCAGGACTTCCGGCACCGAAATGCTGCCATCGCCGTTCTGATAGTTTTCCAGAACCGCAATCAGCGCACGGCCGACGGCGATACCCGAGCCATTGAGCGTGTGCACGTGCACCGGATGTTTGCTGTCCGCCGGCCGGAAGCGCGTATTCATTCGGCGGGCCTGGAAATCGCCACAGACCGAACAGGACGAGATCTCACGGTAGGCGTCCTGACCCGGCAACCAGACTTCAATGTCATAGGTCTTGCGTGCCCCGAACCCCATGTCGCCCGTGCAAAGGGTCATCACACGATAGTGCAATCCCAACTTCTGCAGGACCTTTTCGGCGCAGGCCAGCATGCGGTCGAGTTCTTCGAGCGATTGATCGGGTGCTGTGACCGACACAAGCTCACATTTCTGGAACTGGTGCTGACGCAACATGCCACGTGTATCTCGGCCTGCAGAACCTGCCTCGGAACGGAAACAGTAAGTCAGTGCCGTGACACGGAGCGGTAGCGTATCCTCCGGGACAATCTGGCCAGCGACAAGATTGGTCAAAGGAACTTCGGCCGTCGGGATCAGATAATGTCCCGTCGTCGTTTTGAAGAGATCCTCTTCAAATTTAGGCAACTGGCTTGTGCCATAAAGTGGCGCGTCGTGCACCAGAAGAGGTGGCGACACTTCCGTGTAGCCGTTCTCCTGCGTGTGCAGGTCGATCATGAACTGGCCGAGTGCACGCTCCAGCCGCGCGACCTGCCCTTTCAGAACGACAAAGCGCGATCCGGACAGTTTGGCAGCCGTGGTGAAATCCATGTCACCGAGAGTTTCACCAAGTTCAAAATGCTCTTTCGGCCGTTCATTGAACGTGAATTGCGGCTTTTCGCCATGGGCCCTCAGGAGCACATTGTCATTTTCATCCTCCCCCTCCGGCACGTCGTCATGCGGCAGGTTCGGAATAACGGCCATTTCCGCTTCCAGATTCGAATTCAGCCGACGCTCTTCTTCCTCACCCGACTGGATGAACGCCTTGATCTGGGCTACCTCGTCAATGAGTTCCTGTGCCCGGGCGTCGTCTCCCGAACCCTTGGCCTTGCCGATTTCCTTGGAGGCAGAATTCCGCCGTTCCTGTGCTTCTTGAAGCTTGGTGATGTGAGAGCGACGGGAATCGTCCAGCGCTATCAGCCTGGCCGCGGAAGCTTCAAATCCCCGCTTTGCCAAGGCCTGATCAAAGGCGTCTGCATGTTCCCGAATCCACTTTATATCAAACATCTTCGCTTCCCGAACGACGGTCGTTGTCAACACATTCCGTCCGGCAAACTGATCAACGTCAGCTATACGTGGTCAGGCCGTAGCGTCTTCGGCTTCGCGTTCAGCTTCCCGCTGCGCGCGTTGGCGTTCCACCAGCCTTACGGACAGAATGGAGACTTCGTAGAGAAGCAACGTTGGGAGCGCAAGACCGATCTGCGAGATCGGATCGGGGGGTGTCAAAATTGCAGCAGCCGCGAAGGCGCCCACAATTGCGTATTTGCGCTTCTTTTTGAGGTCTTCAGACGAAACCAGACCTGCCCGCCCCATCAGTGTCAGCACCACAGGCAACTGAAACACCAGGCCGAACGCAAAGATCAGGACCATGATCAGGCCGAGATATTCGCTGACCTTGGCCAAATGCTGAATGGCGACCTGCCCTGCCCCGGCCAGCTGTTCCTGTGACAGAAAGAATCCCATCGCCATCGGCATAACCAGGAAATAAACCAGACATGCACCAATGAGAAACAAAATAGGTGTTGCGATCAGAAACGGCAGAAATGCGCCACGTTCGTTTTTGTAGAGGCCTGGCGCAACAAACATGTAGATTTGACTGGCCACAACGGGAAACGCCAGAAACAGTGCCCCGAACAAAGCAAGCTTCAATTGCGTAAAGAACCATTCCTGCGGTGCAGTAAAGATCATCTCCACTGGATGGCCTTCGCCGACGGCACGCAGATACGGGATCGTCAGGATATTGTAGATGTCCGTTGCAAAGTAGAAACAGATTACAAACATCACCAGGATTGCGGCTATCGACCACATCAGCCGCTGACGTAATTCGATCAGGTGTTCGATCAGAGGCGCCTTGGAGGCTTCGATATCATCCTGGCTCATGCCTTAACGTCTTCCGTCACCGGTTTCCTGTCCGGATTGTCCGCAGGTTCTGCTGCGGCAACCGCTTCTGGTTGCTCGGCGTCCCCTTTTGCGGGCTCAGCCGGCGCTATCTCTTCAACGGCGGTCTCTGACTGGGCGGATGGAGGCTTTGTGGTCATCGGTTTCGATGCCTTTTGGGCCGCATCTTCCTCAATCGACTTTTTGAGATCACCAAGTGGATTGAAGTTCGCTACGTCTTCGACCTGCTTCTTCATGTCGGCAATGTCGGCTTGCTGCTCAGCTTCGCGCAAAGCATCATTGAACGTCGACTGGAACTCGCGCGACATTCGCCGTGCCTTTCCGATCGTCTGTCCAAGTGTGCGCAACATGCGCGGAAGGTCTTTTGGCCCTACAACGATGATCGCCACACAGGCAATCACCATGAGTTCGGTCCAGCCGATATCGAACATGAGATATACCGTCCCTTAAGGAGACGCGATGCAGATTGAGATCAGCTCGCCTTGGTCTGATCTTCAGCTTTCGCAGACTGTGCTGGTTCGCCGGCCTGATGATCGATGGTCTTCGGGGCGTCGGCAGTGTCGTCTTCTGCCATGCCTTTCTTGAAGCTTTTGATCCCCTTCGCAACATCACCCATCAGTTCGGAAATCTTGCCACGTCCGAACAGCAGAACCACCACAACTGCGATGATCAATATCTGCCAAATACTAATGCCCATACGCCAAACTCCTGATAATTGGCTTTAAAGCCCTACGGCCCTTGTACAAAAACGGACCTGACCCTGCAACATACACCTTAAGAACATTTTCCGCTCTTAGACAGAATGATGAAATAGGGCCGGTTTTGTGTCCTAGACTTGGGACTCCCCGCGCGAAAAAACAAGCACGTCCTTCGGATCCGTCTCCACCGAAACATTCATTCCGGCTTCCCATGAGCTACCGGCACGAACCCTTGCCTGCAACGGATGGTCGAGTCCATCGATCACGACAGACAAGAGTTCGACCTCGCCGACGAATCGTTTTGTGAGAATTCGACCGGGTACACCACACAACCCCGCCTTGTTCAAACAGATCCCCTGGGGCCGGATGCAAACGTCGACCTTTCCATTGGTCTCCGCACATTCGGATTTTACAACACCGAGCGGAGTTTCGACACCCGTCACGGTGACCTGCCCTTCTATCTGGTTCAATTCCGAGAAAAAGCGAGCCGCAAAGAGATCAACCGGGTCGTTATACAATTGTGCAGCCGTTCCGAGTTGAACCAGTCGCCCCCGGCGCATCAGGGCAATCCGGTCGCCCATGCGCATCGCTTCTTCCGGATCGTGGGTCACGATGATGCATGTTGCCCGTGTTTCCCGGATGACGGCCAGCGTCTGGTCCCGAACGCTGTCTCGCAAGCGCTTGTCCAGACCCGAGAACGGTTCATCCATAAGCAGAATTCCCGGTCGCGGGACCAGGGCACGTGCCAGCGCAACCCGCTGCTGTTCACCACCCGATAGGGAGTGAGGATAATCGCCGGCATAGTCGGACAAGCCAACCCGCCCCAACGCTGCAAGCGCAGCGGCCTGCGCCTCCTTGTTCGGAAGCCCCGTCAAGCCAAACATCACATTGGCAAGAATGGTCATGTGGGGGAAAAGAGCGTAGTCCTGGAACATGAGGCCCACGCCTCGCCGTTCAGGCGGAAGAAAGAAACTGTCTCCGGAAACTTCACGTCCGTTGATGAGAACCTTGCCGTGGCTCTGTCTTTCAACACCTGCAGCAATGCGCATCAACGTGGTCTTGCCGCAGCCCGAATGTCCAAGGAGACACAGAATTTCGCCCGGTGCGATCGACAGACTCAGATCGCGTACAGACATGACACCATCATAGTCGTGCGAAATGTTCTCAAACACCAGACCGGCTGCAATGGTCGCGCCGGCGGTTCCCGGCGCGCCCCAGCTCAACTGGTGTCCGTTTCCATTGGACGGCAGCGACGTATCTTTCTGTGGCATCAAGCTCCGGCGGTCTCTTCCGCATCTTCGTCAAAGAGAGACCCGTCTTCTAATGGATCTTCGTCCTCCGTCAAAGTCACTTCATCGTTCGGTGTGGGAACGATGAAGGATGCCGGCACGGCACTGTCCAGCAAGCCAGCGCCCTTCAACTCTTCAAGGCCGGGAAGATCCCGGACATTCTCGAGACCAAAATGGACCAGGAACTGCTCGGTGGTTCCATATGTCACAGGTCGCCCAGGTGTGCGCCGGCGCCCGCGCATCCGGATCCAGGTGGTTTCCAGCAACACGTCCAGCGTGCCCTTGGAGGTTGAGACGCCGCGTATTTCCTCTATTTCCGCCCGTGTCACCGGCTGGTGGTATGCGATGATGGCAAGTGTCTCCAGAGCCGCGCGGGACAGCTTGCGTTGCTCTTCGACATTTCGGTGCATCAGATAGGCAAGATCCTCGGCGGTGCGAAAGCACCATTTGCCGGCGACCTTGACCAGATTGACGCCGCGCGGTGCATAAAGCGCCTGCAACTGGTCAAGCAACCCCAGCACATCCGTGCCTTCAGGAACCCTGAGCGTCAATTCTTCTAGCGACAGCGGCTCGGACGATGCAAACAGCAGTGCCTCGATCATCCGCAAGCCGGTCAAATCGTCCGCTGATCCGCCGGCTTTTCTCAGATTTGGATCGACGAGGTCGAGACGGTCGGTGTCAGACGTCATCGCCCTCTTCCTCTTCCTTCACGATGGAGCGAATATAAACCGGTGAAAACGCTTCACCTTGCCGGATTTCCACCTGACCCTCGCGAACCATCTCCAGACTGGCGGAAAAGGTACTGGCGACAATTGTTGCCCAATCCTTGTTGTCATAGAGGTATTCGCGCAAATACGCATTCAAAGGCGCCCACTCGCTTACCCGGCCAACCAGCCTCATCAGCAGTTCTCGTGCCTCCTGCAACGACCAAACCGTTCTTCTCAGCACCCTCACAGACGTGACCGACTGCCTTTGCCTCTGTGTCGCATAAGCTGACAGAAGGTCGTAGACGGACGCATCCCATATGCTTTTGTGCTGAACGGACATCGTTTCAGGAGCGCCACGATGGAATACCTCGCGGCCCTGACGGTAGCGGTTCATCAGTTTTTCGGAGACTTCCCGCATTGCCTCGAGACGACGCAACCGAAATGCCAGCGCAGCGGCAAGTTCTTCACCTGTCGGCTCGTCCTCGTCCCGCTGTTCGGGCAGAAGCAGCTTGGACTTCAGGAAGGCGAGCCACGCAGCCATCACAAGGTAATCCGCCGCCAGCTCCAGGCGCATCCTGCGGGCCTCAGCCACAAACTCTAGATACTGTTCGACCAGTTCCAGGATAGAGATGCGTGCCAGGTCGACTTTCTGCGTGCGTGCGAGGCCGAGCAACAGATCGAGCGGACCTTCGAATCCATCAACATCGACGACAAGCTGCGGATCCGTTGTGGCGCGCTGTTCAACAGAATTGACGGTGCTCAACAGGTCATAAGAGCCGTCATCTGCAATCTGCCTATGGGTTTCCAATTCCGCCATTCACGCTCCGGTCAAGCACCCTGCCACCCGGTCAATGTACAAAACTCATCCCAGGCAGTTTTTTCGTCAAAGCCGGGTGCCGGCGCCTTCAACTCGTTCAACGCTTGCGCGCACCTGCGTTCAGCCTCACCAGCAAGGTGCGGCACAGATTCGGCAACAGCTAACATTTCGTCCATATCACCGTTGCAATGCAGAACAATATCACAGCCTGCCTCGACTATTTTCCGGGACCGTTCGACAAAGTCACCTCCGAGTGCTTTCATCGATATGTCGTCGCTCATCAGGCAGCCATCAAATCCGATTTCCTTCCGGATAATATCCTGAACTACTTTCTTGCTCTGTGTTCCTGCCGTTTCCGGATCGATCCCTTCGTACACAATATGGG
This sequence comes from Effrenium voratum, assembly GCA_963377175.1. NCBI lineage: Eukaryota > Dinophyceae > Suessiales > Symbiodiniaceae > Effrenium > Effrenium voratum. Next base: position 20,739 of record CAUJNA010003382.1, read on the forward strand.
CAGTCATACCCAATGACACGCTAGAAAGTGCCTTGAAGGGCCGGAAATCCACGCTTTTCAGCTCCAAAAGACCTGCTTCCACCCTGGGAAGCTCAAGATGACTGTCGACGCGTGCGCGACCGTGCCCCGGGATGTGCTTTATGACAGGAAGCACCCCTCCCGCTCTTGCCCCGTCAATCATGGCCCGGCCAAGTGTCGCAACGGTTTCCGGATTCGCGGAAAGGGACCGATCACCAATAGCATCGACAGTGTCGGGAAAACGAACATCCAGACACGGCAGACAGTCTATCGTGACACCGACTTCAAACAGATCCCCGGCAATCAGGCGCGAACCGAGCCAGGCTGCTCGCAACCCAATTTCAGGGTTCTTGTCGAACAAGTCGCCAAAGAGTTTCGGCGCAGGATACTTGGGCCAATGCGGTGGTTTCAGGCGCTGGACGCGCCCTCCTTCCTGATCAACCAGAACCGGAGCATCTGCGCGCGCAACGGCTTGCCGAAACGAGGACGTCAGTTGCTTCACCTGCTCGGGCGACTCTATGTTTCGCGCAAACAAGATGAGGCCCCAGGGATCTGCGTCCCTGAAAAAGGCGATTTCGTCTTGGGTCAGAAACGGTCCTGCGCACCCGGAAACAAAGGCTTTGGTCATGACTTCCGGCTTAACGGGCAGCTTCGAACCCGTCAAGAAAGCCTTCCTGTCCTCTTGCGCCCATCCCCTGAACTTGCAATCTAGTCACATATGCACTCAGTCAGGATTGGAGCCTCCCATGCGCGCGCGTCTCGATATTCCAGCCGGCACGCTGCACCGGATCTCGCACCGGTCAGAGATTCTTGGCCAGAACAGACTGGGTGACACGGCTACGCGCGAGATTGTTGTCTATACACCCCATGGTCACGATGGTGCCGATTTGCCTCTTCTCGTGGATATTGTCGGTTTTACGGCCGGAGGCCCCGCCCACACCAACTGGAAAAATTTTGGAGAAAATGTACCCGAACGTCTCGACCGTCTTATCCATGACGGAGACCTTCCTCCCGTGGTTGTGGCGTTTCCCGACTGTTTTACCCGCCTCGGCGGAAATCAGTACATTGACAGCCTTGTCATGGGGCCCTGGGCAACATGGCTAACCACCGAGATGCTCGAAGACATCGAGGGTCGTTTCGGATGTGGTGGTGCCGGGATGCGCGGTATATTCGGCAAATCGTCCGGTGGGTACGGTTCGATCGTTCACGCCATGAAGCACCCCGATGTATGGTCCGCAGCCGCGTGCCATTCCGGAGACATGGCATTCGAGCTGTGCTACTTGCCCGAAATGGCAAGCGCGCTGCGGGTCATCGCAAAAGACGGATCCATTGAGGCCTTCGTCACTGACTTCGAAAAAGGGCCAAAATATCCGGGTAACTCACTCCACGACCTCATGACATTCGCAATGGCAGCGACCTATGATCCTGATCCCGATCCGGAAGTGTTTTGTGGCATCAGGTTGCCCGTTGACCTGGAAACCTGCGAGATCATCGAAGAACGCTGGGCTGCCTGGCTGCGCTGGGATCCCGTCGAGATGGTCGATGATCATATCGCCCCCCTGAAATCAATGAAGGGTCTCTGGATCGATTGCGGCAATGTCGATCAATACAATCTTGTCTACGGGGCGAGAAGATTGCAGAGAAAGCTGGTCGCGGCCGGTGTTGACCACGTTTATCAGGAGTTCAATGACAACCACTCTTCAATCGATTATCGCCTCGATGAAAGTCTGCCGTTTCTTGCAAACAAACTGCTGGGAAAGTGAGTCAGGAAAATCAGCCTCAAACAGGTTTCCGTCCCTTTCCGGCTGTTAGAGGAACCGACAGGACAACCCCGCCCAGAATAATCAGGCAGGCACCGACTGCTGCAAGCGGAGACGGGATTTCGCCCCAAAAAACGTAGGCAAAAATCGCCGCCAGAACGACGCTGCCATAGTAAATCGGCGCAAGTGTCGCGGCGCCCGCGCGCCGGTAAGCAGAGATATTGAGAGACTGGCCAATGATTGCAACAGGACCGAGCCACGCAAACACCAGCAGTCTGTTCCAGGAGATGTCCTGTGCACTGATGAGCCAGAGCACCGGCGCCGTCAGGATCACGCTGGCGAATATGTTCACATAGGCCAGGATTGTCACGGTATCTTCACGCTGCGCTATATAGCGCATGATCAACGCCTCGCATGCCATGAAAACGGCCGCGAAAAGAGCGGCAATAATACCGTCCAACGCAAGTGACGTCCCGCCCTCCGCGTTGTTCGCGGCCCGCACGACCAGATAAGCGCCGATGGCACAAAGGCCGCCTGCCAGCCAGTGACGACCGGTAATCATCTCCTTCAAGATTACGCCCGCAAGCGCAATGGCGATAATGCCTTTTGTCAATCCTATGGCGGTCGCGTCGGCCAACGGAAGGATGCTGGCGGCATAAATCGTACATGCCAGTCCGCCAACACCGCAGAACGCACGCATCAGGTGAAGCTTCCAAAGAGGACTTAGCCGTGAGAAAACCGGGACACGTCTGACGGCACCGTAGCCGACAATCGTCACGGCCCCGCCGAGAAACCGCAACCACACCAGAACGGCAACCGGCAACAAGCCGTCCGCAATCTTTCCTGCAGCGAAAACAGGCGTGAAAGCCGTCATTCCGGCCAGTGCAAGTGCAAATGCAAGTACAGTGTTTTCCGGACGTGAGTGGATCGACGTTGGTGGCATTGGTACTTTCCTCGATACCGGTTGTCTGTCTCTAACACCGAAATCGCGCAAGGGTCAGACACAATATCGCTATACCTGCCATGCAAAAACGCATCGCATTGCAGGTTTGTAGCCGTTTATGTATATCTCTCCCATGAACTGGGATGACTTGAAACTGATCGATGCAGCTGCACGGATGAGATCCTTGTCCGGTGCTGCAAAAGCACTGGACCTCAGCCAACCTCAATTGAGCCGCCGCCTGAAGCGTTTTGAAGATCGGGTGGGCGCTCGTTTGTTCGACAGAACACCGACCGGTCTCAAACCGACCGAAGCCGGCCTGCGCCTGATACCTCTGGCGGCAGAAATGCGCAAAAATGCGGATGCGGCGAGCCGCGTTCTTCCGGATCTCTCCGGATCCGCGCTGAAGGTCGTGCGCGTTGCAGTCGACGAAGTGCGCGCACGGATTCTGACCGACAGTTTCTGCGATCTGACCGCGCTTCTCGATGGTGTCGAATTGGAGATCATTTCAAGTCACCTGCATGCCGATCATCAATCGCGCGGCATTGAACTGCAGATACGCAGCTGTCTTCCCGAGACAGATACCTTGATTGCACGCAAGGTCGGAGACCTTGCTTACGGCGTTTACGGATCCGGTGCTTATGTAAATTCCAATCCCGATGCACTGAATGACTTGCGATACAAGAATTGCGACTGGCTGGGATTTGCTCCGGACGATCTTTGGTACCCTTCTCAGGTTCGCTGGATGGAAGCAAAACAAGTCGGCCGACCGAAAATGCGCACCAATACGATGACGACATTGTTGAACATGACCGTATCTGGCAAAGGTCTCGCGGTACTGCCGGTTTTCATGGGTGACGGTCATCCTGACCTTGTCACGCTGACCGGCCCGCTGGAAGAGTTGACGAACTCCGAGCACATAATCGTTCACAGAGACGTGCGAAGGGAACCTGCCGTGCGGCGCGCAATTGAAGCCATTGCGAGCGTTTATAAGGAAATGTCGCCAAAACTGACCGGTGCCGGTCCGTCACGGTCACTGCAAGCAGCAGAATAAAAGGGTCGGAAATCCGACCCTTTGTCTATGTGCGGAATTGATCTGCAAAAGCGCTACTGCTGCCGCCTTACGAAGCATTCGCCTCCAGCTGCCGTCAGGCTTTCACAAAGCCTGTTGGCGTCTTCACGCGAGTTCGTTGGAATTCTGGCACGATAGTAAACACCCCGGTCGCCGAGGTCAGCCGACACGATGACCGCATTCCGATTGCCGAGCACACCCGGGTAGCGCCTTTGAAGGCCTGCAAATGCATCGCTCGCTGCAGAGGCGGAGCGTTGCGACGTCACCTGGACAATGTAGGTGCCGGAAGGAATCGATCCACTTGTCGAGGTTCCGCCGGATGTCGTAGCTGCAGGCGCCGGGGCACTTGAAGCATTATTCAAGTTGAGCGGGCCATCGGCCTGCGCCGGAGTTGAAGACGTGTTTTGTGTCGCAGGTGCGCTGGCAACCCGCACAGGCGGAACGGGTTTTTTCCTGGGAAGAACCGTGGGAACTGGTGCGGCCGGCTCCGCAACAGCCGGCTCCGTCACTGTCGGTTGTTGATTGTCGTTGACGATTGCAGGCACATCAGGAGCAGCCGGTTCGGCTGCCGCGACTGGTGCCGGTGCTTCGTCCTGCGTCTGAACCGGCAATGTTTCTGTTGGCTCGGGTGCTGATACGACTGGTTCTGCCGGGGCAGCATCCGCAACTAAAGGTGCAGCAGGAACAATCCGGGATGTATCAACGGATACCGACGGGGCCTGGTTCGCAGAAGGCTGCTGTACAGGTGCAATCGGCTTAGTTGGGGCCGCAGTCGCCGCTTCATCAGCCGAAACGATTGTGCCATCGGGACGAACGATAACGGTTCGCACCTGTTTGGGTGTTCCCGGAGCCAGTTCCGTGTTGTTGGTGGAGGCCGGTGCAGGCGGCAATTCGACAGGCTGCGGTGTTTCCTGAACGTCCAGACGATCCGGAACAGTTTCGGCTGTACTGTTGACCCGATCCAGAATTTTCGTCTGTGTCTGGCTCTGTTCCGGATAGATCTTCAAAGGCTCCTGCAAACCGCTGATGACAGGTGGAGGGCCACTCGGGACCTGAACTGCATCTCCATCGACAAGAAAGAAGCCGGCTCCCCCGAGCGCAGCAACGCCAACGATACCCAGTGTAACGTAAAGACCCCGACGCGACCTCTCCTTCGCCTGCGGGATTGCTTCCTTTTCCGCGGCTGAATGCGGAGGCAACACACCGGCGCCATTGAGGCTGGGGTCACTTTCCTGCATCGCTCTGGCGACTGCATCAAGATCATACCCTTCCGGCGGTGGAGGTGTCTCTTCTTCCGTTACCTGCGGAACAGCATTGGCCGCAGCAGGCCAGGCCATGTCGTCGATATCGTCAGCCGTTGCATCAAGGTCCTCCTCCGGAACCTCGGGTTCAACTGCGACAGGTTGCCTGTTGTCGCGCTCCGGGAAATCAAGGTCAGCGAACAGGGCATCAATTCCGGCGGGGCTTTCCTTTTCCTCGATCGCAGGCGCTACATCGCGAGATTGCGACGCGACTGGCTCGGGATTCAATGCAGCGAAAAAGTCGCTTTCATCAATCGCCGGCCGCCTTGTTTCGGAGGCCGTGTTCAATCTCCGCTCAACAGTGCGCTCAGGCTCGGCGACTTGAACCGGATGTTCACGAGGACGTTCAACAGGAAATTGGCGCTGCTCTGCGACGTGAGTATCGTCGGAAGGCGCTGTCTGCCTGACCTGCTCCAACAACTCTGCAGGCGTTCGCACATAAGAATTGTTTCGCGGCAGCGAAAACGCGGCCGGTTGCGTGCTGGCCAATTCGTCCGGTGCTTCGAATTCGGTGATCTCGTCAAACGGGTCAGACGAAACCAAATTATCTTCGGCTTCAGCCGGTTCCGGCGCAATCTCCTCATCCACAGACTGACGCAACGCTCCGATGAGTTCGTCTTCCAGTTCCGCGGTCAAATTCTGCTCAAGGTCCAGAGCAACTTTGGGCGCCAGTACCGTGCTTTCTTGAGTAACCTGCCGCACCAGCGGGTCACTCGCAGGTGGTACAGACGCTGCTGAAGATTCTGCCGGAGTCACTTTCTGCAGGAAACTGGATTCAACTAGCGGTCCTGCAGTTTGGGGATCCGCTATTGTCGGCTCTGAAGGCTGTGGATTGTTGGGCCTCGGCCACAAGGGGGATACGTTTTCGGTCGGCTCAACAGGGGTTGGTGCGAATCTGTGGTCTTCAGCAAGCGGGAATCGCGATGACGAATCATCGTCACGCCTTGCGAAAAACTGGTTACGGATTTCGCCAATAATAGGTGCTTGCGAAGACTCGGGATGAAACGCCGCCGGTTCCTTGACGGAGGGTTTCACCGTGTCCGCAGCAAAGGAAGGCTCAACTCGCCCATGCGCAGGCTCTACCGTCTTTTCCGCGTCCGGGGCAAAGTCGTCAAGTTCTGCAAAATAGTCTGTACTTTCGACCCGACCACTGCTCACATTTGCCCCCAATTGTTTGTTTTTCTGGACAATCCGTGCCAATTCAAGAAGCGGATCTTCCATGGCCGGTCGCACCGCACCTTCCTCGGCAGAGGACACGGGTTCATCAGCTTGATTATTTTCGTAATCGTTTGCCATGAGCCTTACGAAAACCGGTTCAGTTTTTCCGCGCGCGCATCACCTTCGACACACGGGACAGCGACATTTGCCTAACGCATTTCCTCAGGTGCATTTACACCAAGAATCGAAAGTCCTGAAGAGAGCACCAAAGATATTGCACGTACCAAAGCAAGACGTGCCAGGGTTAATTTCGGGTTACCGGCGTCAATAAAACGTAAATGCGGCATTTCCTTGCCTCTATTCCAATGGCCATGGAGTGAACTCGCCAAATCATGTAGATAAAACGCGATCCTGTGCGGCTCATGTGTTTCCGCCGCCGCATTCACCACTTTGGGCCATTCAGCCATCTTGGCAATCAATTCAAGCTCACCGCTGTCAACGAGCAAAGTGAGGTCCGCATCAGCAAGGTCGCTGTCCGTAGTCTCCAGGTCTGGAAGTTCTTCCGACGCCTGTCGCAGCACTGAACAGCACCTTGCATGCCCGTATTGCACATAGAAAACCGGATTGTCTTTCGACTGCTCCGTTACCTTGTTGAAATCGAAATCCAGCGGAGCGTCGTTTTTCCGGAACAGCATCATGAAGCGAACCGGGTCCGAACCGACTTCATCGACGACTTCTCTCAAAGTTATGAAATTGCCCGTCCTTTTTCCCATCTTGACGGGTTTACCGTCCCGCATCAGTTTCACGAGCTGGCAAAACCTGACAATGACATCGGTTTCGCCGCAGGATACTGCCTTGCCGACAGCCTGCAACCGTTTTGCGTAGCCACTATGATCGGCACCCAGGATATAGATCGTTTCCTTGAAACCCCGTTCGAACTTGTCCTGGAAGTAGGCAACGTCGGCTGCGAAATAAGTATACGACCCATCAGACTTTTTCAGTGCCCGGTCCGTATCATCACCAAAATCGCTCGCCCGAAAGAGCGTCTGTTCGCGGTCTTCCCAGTCTTCCGGCACCTGTCCTTTGGGTGGCGGCAAGGTCCCCTGATAGATAAGCCCCTTTTCCCGCAGCCCATCCAGCATATGGTCGATCTTCGAACCATTGGCACCGCTCCTGTCATGGAGCGTTTTTTCAGAAAAGAAAATCTCGTGTTCGACTCCAAGTGAGGCAAGGTCTGCTTTTATAAGCTCGAGCATCGCCGCCATCGCGGCTTCCTTGACGATTGGAAGCCATTCGGCATCCGGCATTTCCCGCAGTTTTTCGCCAAACTGGTCCTTGAGCAGAGACCCTACGGGTTTGAGATAATCGCCTGGATAAAGACCAGACGGGATTTCGCCTATGTCTTCACCGAGAGCCTCGCGGTACCGAAGGTATGCGCTCCGCGCAAGAGTTTCGATCTGCGATCCCGCGTCATTAATGTAGTATTCCTTGACGACATCGTTGCCGGCAAAAGCCAGCAGATTGGCAAGAGCATCGCCAACAACGGCACCGCGAATGTGTCCGACATGCATTGGTCCGGTCGGATTCGCCGACACATATTCGACATTCACCTTCGGAGAAGGCTGCAGAGCAGTTGCTCCAAAGCTCTCACCAAGACCAAGAACACTGCCGAGGACCCGCTGCCAAACGGCAGGTGCGACCCGGAGGTTGATGAACCCAGGTCCAGCTATCGTCGTCTCGGTTATGTCCGGGTCCTGATTGAGTTTTTGGACGAGTTTTTCGGCAAGGTCGCGCGGTTTCATCTTGAGCGGTTTTGCAAGCACCATTGCTGCATTGGTTGCGAAGTCGCCGTGATCGGGATCCCTCGGGGCTTCGACCACTACGCGCGTCAAATCCGGTGAAACTCCATTTTCATCATGAAGTTCAAGCTCCTGGAGTGCATTTTTCACGCGCTGCGTGAAGTCTGCGAAGATATTCATTTTACACCGATCAAGTTTGGTCTTCCAAGCACGGGATTCCCGTGAACAACAGGGCAGCAAATTCGCCCCTGCGCCTACCCTAAATCCGGAGTGTCGTCAAACAGCCTGCGGTGCTCCTCGATGGCGTAGCGGTCGGTCATGCCGGCAATGTAATCGCATATTCGCCGGGCTGTTTCGGTATCGCCCAGGGAACCCAGACCAACATTCCATGGATGTGGCATCAATTCGGGGTCCGACTGGTATTTGCGAAACAGATCCTTCACGATGCGGGCAACGAGCTTGCGAACGGCCAAAACATCCGCATGGCGATAAACACGGGCGAACAGAAATCTCTTAACTTCCTTTTCCGCAAGTGCCATTTCATCGGAAAACCCGACAAGACCCCTTCCGGCCATTCTGATATCGTTTGCAGATTGCGGATCAAGTTCGGATATGTTGCCGACGGCTTCCCTGATGACGTCCTCAACCATTCTTGTGATTGATCTGCGGACGATCTCGTGGATTCGCCTGCTTTCCTCCAACCCGGGATACTTTCTGTCAACATCCACCAGAATGTCGGCAAGAAACGGGACTTCGCGCATGTCTTCCACAGCGAAAAGACCCGCTCTCAATCCGTCATCCAGGTCATGAGCGTCATAGGCAATGTCGTCCGCGATTGCGGCCGCCTGAGCCTCGCCGCCCGGCCAGGTGTCCAGCAAGAGATCCTGCTTGTCTGCATATTCGCTGATCGCAAACGGCAGTCGGCCGCCCTTGAATTTTCCGATCGGGTTGCCGTCTGAATCAAGAAGAGGCCCATTGTGTTTGACAAGTCCCTCCAGAGTTTCCCAGGCCAGGTTCAATCCGTCGAATTCCGCGTAGCGTTGTTCGAGATGCGTGACAACGCGCAGGGACTGGGCATTGTGATCAAAACCATCAAAGGGCGCCATGCACTCGTGCATGACATCCTCGCCTTCATGTCCAAACGGGGTGTGACCGAGATCATGCGCAAGCGCCAAGCACTCTGCGAGGTCTTCGTCAAGGCGCAGCGCTCTTGCCAGCGACCGGGCGATCTGGGAGACCTCGATCGTGTGCGTCAGACGTGTACGGAAATGATCGCCCTCGTGATATACAAAGACCTGTGTCTTGTGCTTCAATCTTCTGAAGGCCGAGGAATGAATGATCCGGTCGCGGTCCCGTTGAAAGGGTGTCCGGGTAGGACTTTCGGTTTCCGGAAACAGGCGCCCTTTGCTCAGGCGCGGATTTTCGGCGTACACCGCCCGGGTCTGAGCTCCAAAGCCAATGTCAGTTTTAGTTGTCGATCCGTCGCCATTCACAGCATCTTCACCCAGTCTAACCGCGCCGCAGATTGACGCGGGCGACTTCAAAACTTACTTATCTGAATAAATCAGGTTTCACGCTCTTTGCCAGCAGCAAGAGCCTAGCGAGTCAGCAGAACATGACCGATACACCAGAAAATCGAGTAACAGTCAGCGAACGCGCTGCCAAGCGCATTGCCAAAATATTGTCGAACGAGGCCGAAGGCAGCATGCTCCGGGTCAGTGTCGAAGGTGGCGGCTGCTCCGGGCTTCAATACAAATACGACGTCGTCGACAGTAACGAAGACGACGATTTTGTCATTGAAAATCCAGGAGCGATCGTTCTGATCGATACGGTATCGCTTCAGTATATGGAAGGATCGGAGATTGACTTCGTCGACGATCTGATCGGACAGTCTTTTCAGATAAACAACCCCAACGCGGTCGCCGGATGTGGCTGCGGCACCAGTTTTACCATTTGACCTGAGCGCACACGTGTTTCAAGGCCGGAGTCTCCGGCCTTTTTCTTACATGAGGCAAATCGAACGATGAGAATCGCGACCTGGAACATCAACGGCGTCAAGGCACGTATCGATACGGTTCTCGAGTGGTTGAAGGAAACGTCGCCGGATGTTGCCTGTCTTCAGGAAATCAAATCGGTCGACGAGAATTTTCCGCGACAGCCCTTCGAGGATCTCGGCTACAACGTCGAAACCCACGGTCAAAAGGGTTTCAACGGGGTCGCGCTGTTATCCAAGCAACCGCTCGAGGACGTCGAACGCAGGCTTCCCGGCGACGATGGTGACGAGCAGGCGCGTTTCATCGAAGGAGCCGTTTCGAGCGACAAAGGTGTCATTCGCTTTGGATGTCTCTATCTTCCGAATGGCAATCCGCTCGGAAGTGAAAAATTTCCCTACAAGCTGGCCTGGATGGATCGTCTGATCCCGCATGCCGAAAGGCGGCTTCGCGAAGAAAACGCCTATTTGCTCCTTGGCGATTACAATGTAATTCCGGATCCGATTGACGCAAAAAACGCGAAAAACTGGCTGGACGACGCGCTCTTTCAACCAGAGAGCAGACAACGTTTCAGGGCGCTGACGAATCTCGGTTTCACAGAAGCCGTGAGAGCGTGTACCGAAGCAGCGGAGACATATACTTTCTGGGACTATCAGGCTGGTGCCTGGCAGAAAAACAATGGCATCCGCATTGATCACATCCTGCTGTCACCGCAAGCCACGGATCTGATATCCGGATGCGGCATAGACAAGCATGTTCGCGGGTGGGAAAAGCCGTCCGACCATGTGCCGGTCTGGGTCGAGCTGGCAGCTTGAGCCCGGAAACTGCGCACGATTGCATCTCGTCGATTTTCGTCCCCGGAAACTCGTATACAACGACGCGGACCCGCGTCCCACTTGCGGTAAACCTTCTGCATGATATTGTTTGAGAGCATGGGATAACGGTTGGCCATCTCCTGTCCGCACCGGCAAATAGCGGACAAAAACACTATCCGGCGTCGCTCGTTGAGGCCGGAGCTTCTTATTTTTGCTGTTTTGTCAGAGTCTTAGCAGCAACGGCGTTTTTAAGCGGAGTATGTCTCGCTTCTGTTGCCAGTGCCCAAAGCATCTCGTGCACCTGTCGATACCAGGGTGAGGATTACGGTCTGGGCGAATCCATTTGCCTGAAAAGCCCGAATGGTTCGAAAATGGCGACATGCGCCATGGTGCTCAACAACACGTCCTGGCAACTCAGCAACGCCCCCTGCCCGCTGTCGCAGCTAAATCCGGCTTCCGTAGAGCAGGTCGAAAATGCGACACCCCTGCCAGCCGGCGACAAAACAAAGCCAATGCCAGTCAGCCCAGGATAGGCCCAAGCCTTCATTTGGGGTTGTCGTTCTGTCTGTTCTATTGAAAAACGAAAACTCTACTGTGTCTTGAGTTTCTGCGCGGTAAGCATGTCAGGCCGGTTCTGTTCGATCCAGCCGTCGGCAAGCGAGCGGGCTCTCTCACGTACATGTTCTGGTGACACAGCAAAATATTGCTCATGCATGGTGTGGATCCAGTCGGCTTCCGAGCCCACAGCCTGTTCCCTGGCCACCGTCAACCACATCAGTCCACGCGCTTTCTTCTTTTCCGAAGACCCTATGTTGTAAAGAGTTTCACCGAGCCGTGCTTGTGCCCCGACATGCCCCTTGAGCGCCGCCAGATTGTACCAGCGCACGGCCATACGGCTGTTGTTGTCCTGATACATCTGACCCAGTTCATATTGCGCTTCCGCATCACCGAAGTAAGACGCGGCATGTGTGAAAATCTGACGCGCACGCGCTTCGTTTTTCGGAACAGTTCCGTCGATTCCATTGAGATAATACGTGCCGAGAGCAACAAGTGCACTTGAAACAAAGGGGGCATCAGGTGCGCTCGGGCTGTCGTCGCCATGCTCGCGGACAATCTGGCTGTAGTATTCGAACGCCCTCAGGTCGTCTTCCTGGACACCGTCGCCCTTGGAGTACATTTCTCCAAGTTTCCACGCCGCCATGGGCTGTCCGTTTTCAGCGGCATATTGCAAGGAATTAAGCGCTTCGACCTTGTTGCCCGAATAATACTGGCGAGCGCCCTCACGCAATGCTTCGGTAGGAGACAGATCCTGCGGTCCAATCGAAACGTTCGGTGCTGGCTGTCCGTCAAAGGCGGCGGCCGGTCCGGCGAGACCCAGAAACAGCAGAGAAGAGAACATGACTGTCCGCATTCCCGAGCCACCCAGTCTCGAAACCTTCTTTCGCATACCTGTCACACAATTACGCACAGTACGATATTCACCGCTGTGCCGTTGGTCGTTGACGGCATTTATTGTTGTTCGCGCCTCGCGCATTTCCTGTCTCTTCATACCGTCGGCCACGACCTGACGGTTCTTTTTTTCACGGTCTAACGTGGCCAATCAATTCGGCCTAAGTTGGGCCATTCTTGGTCCAATTAAGACCATTTGCGGGATTCTTCCTCTCGTGGCCGCTCGGCGATCAATGCATACATCAATCGCTGGACAACCGGACTTTAGCGTAACGGTTGCTGCTCAAACATGGCTGAACATGGGCAATATCTTCATTCAGCCCTTTCAAACGGGACTCTGTCTGCGAGTGTTGCCGAATTGGCACAATTCTCACACTGCCAGGGCATCCCTCCGCAGTAAATTCAACCACATCGAAGTTGATGATCAGTTTCCGGGTTGGAAGGTTCATCTGGTCTGTTGAAAACGTTGCCTTTATGGCAAAATCCTTTGCCGTTCTGCATTTGTCCTTCAAACTTGGTTATGATTCGGTGTAGGTACCAGCGCTGAACCTCTACAACAGAGCTACGAACCCATTCAGGCGAGACGGAATGAGCGCAAAAGACGATCTATTTGCTGGAAATGCGGCGATATCGGCACCTTTGAACGAGCCGCCGACAACACCTGCACCTCAAAAAGCGCGCCCGACATCACCTGTTTCGGTTCCGGATGACTATTCGGCCGCCGACATTGAAGTCCTAGAAGGCCTGGAGCCCGTTCGGCGGCGTCCGGGAATGTACATAGGCGGCACGGACGAAAAAGCCCTTCACCATCTGTTTGCCGAAGTAATCGATAACTCCATGGATGAGGCGGTCGCAGGGCATGCTACATGGATCGATGTTTCGCTTTCAAACGACGGGTTCCTGACAATCGTCGACAATGGTCGCGGCATACCGGTTGATCCGCACCCCAAGTTCAAGGACAAGTCCGCGCTCGAAGTCATCATGACCACGCTGCACGCGGGTGGCAAATTCGACAGCAAGGTATACGAGACTTCCGGCGGATTGCACGGGGTCGGCGTGTCCGTCGTCAACGCCCTGTCCGAGGAGCTGGTCGTCGAGGTTGCCCGCAGCCGAAAACTATACCGGCAGACGTTCCGCAGAGGCCAACCACAAGGCCCTCTCGAGATGGTCGGCGACACGCAGAACCGACGTGGCACGCTGGTACGTTTCAGGCCTGATGATCAGATCTTCGGCAAGGGGGCAAGGTTCCTGCCTGCCCGTTTGCACAAGATGGCGCGCTCCAAGGCCTATCTTTTTGGCGGTGTCGAAATCCGCTGGCATTGTGCACCCGACCTGATATCGGAAAAGGATCCGACACCGGCCGAGGCAGTGTTTCATTTTCCAGGTGGGCTGAAGGATTTTCTTTCCGAGCGCCTGACAAATGAACGCCGCGTCGTCGACGAGATTTTTGCCGGCCGTACCGACAAGACCGGCAAGCACGGTTCTGTCGAATGGGCCGTCAACTGGTTCGCTGGTGATGGCTTCGTCAATTCCTATTGCAATACCGTGCCGACACCGGAGGGTGGCACGCACGAAGCGGGTTTCAGATATGCGCTGCTGCGCGGTCTCAAGGCATATGGCGAACTGACGAGCAACAAGAAGGCCAGCATCATTACGGGAGACGACGTGATGACGTCCGCCGGTGGAATGCTTTCGGTCTTTATTCGTGAACCCGAATTTGTCGGTCAGACCAAAGACAAACTTGCCTCGAACGAAGCCACCCGTGTGGCTGAAACCGCAGTGCGAGACGCATTCGACCACTGGCTTACAGCTTCGCCGAACCAGGCGAACAAATTGCTGGAATGGGTCATCGACCGAGCCGAGGATCGCCTGCGCCGGCGCCAGGAAAAAGACGTTGCGCGCAAAACGGCCGTCCGGAAACTTCGCCTTCCCGGAAAACTCGCGGATTGTTCTGCCAACCAGTCCGACGGCACGGAACTGTTCATCGTGGAGGGCGATTCGGCGGGCGGCTCAGCGAAGCAGGCGCGCAACCGCTCAAATCAGGCAATCCTGCCGCTGCGTGGAAAAATTCTGAATGTCGCCAATGCAGGTCGGGACAAGCTCGTCGCGAACCAGCAATTGGCGGATCTCATTCAGGCCCTCGGTTGCGGTACAAGATCGCAGTACCGGGAAACGGATCTGCGATACGAAAAGATCGTCATCATGACCGACGCGGACGTTGATGGTGCCCACATCGCGTCGCTTTTGATCACATTCTTTTACCGCGAAATGCCAGAGCTCATTCGAGGAGGCCATCTTTATCTGGCGGTCCCTCCCCTTTACAGGCTCAGCCAGGGCGGCAAAACACTTTATGCCCGCGATGACGCGCACAAGGACGAGTTGCTCGAAACAGTTTTCAAGGGAAAATCAAAAGTCGAGATTGGCCGCTTCAAAGGCCTGGGCGAGATGTTACCGGCCCAGCTGAAGGAAACGACGATGGATCCGTCCAAACGCTCCATGTTGAAGGTCGATGTGGATGAGGCTGATATTGGCACAACGAACGATGCCGTTGAAAGACTGATGGGTAACAAACCGGAAGCGCGATTCCGGTTCATTCAGGAAAATGCGGAATTCGCGGATGATCTTGACATCTAGATTCAACAAAAGCCGTGTATGACTTTCCCTGCCGTGAAAAAAGATCTCACGCATTCAATCTTTCAGGATACCAAACTGGCAAGCC
Organism: Effrenium voratum; assembly: GCA_963377175.1. NCBI lineage: Eukaryota > Dinophyceae > Suessiales > Symbiodiniaceae > Effrenium > Effrenium voratum. Next base: position 35,761 of record CAUJNA010003382.1, read on the forward strand.
GGGAAGCCGTGCATTTGGAATGCCGGCATGGCAGACATCCGATTTGATAGCGCTACAGCGCAGTTACGTTAGGTAAAGCATCATGCAAATTCAGCGTAAGTAACTGTCACTCTCAGATTTTCAATCGGCACAAGAGGTCACAGGTACAGAAGTCCGGCAACTCATTTGGAATGTCACTTTGGATCTTACTGAGTCATGTTGTGCCCTTCAGCATCACTCCTGGAAGTGCTTTGACGCCGCAATATTAACTGAGATCGCAATTCTAGCGCGGAATTACTCGATTTTCTTGACATTTTACCTCTTCGGCGCATTGACACTGGGGCACATGAATGTAGTGTGTGCGCACGTTGGCACCAATGGTTTCCTAAGTGTCGCCGTCTAACAATCACAACATCCGGGCAAAACGCTCTATGTCATTTGATACTCTCGGTCTTAGCGAGAAGGTCCTCGCTGCAGTTGATGCGGCAGGTTATAAGGAACCCACAGCCATTCAGGCAGGAGCGATCCCGCAGGTTCTGGAACGGCGGGATATTCTCGGCATCGCGCAAACAGGCACAGGCAAAACTGCCAGTTTCACGCTGCCCATGCTGACTCTTCTGGAAAAGGGCCGCGCCCGTGCGCGCATGCCCCGGACACTCATCCTGGAGCCGACCCGTGAACTCGCGGCGCAGGTTGAAGAAAATTTCGAAAGATACGGCACAAATCACAAGCTGAATGTCGCATTGCTCATCGGCGGTGTTTCCTTTGCGGATCAAGACCGGAAACTCGATCGCGGCACAGACGTCCTGATTGCGACGCCCGGCCGTCTTCTGGATCATTTTGAACGCGGCAAATTGCTGCTTCAGGGCGTAGAGATCCTCGTTATTGACGAAGCCGACCGTATGCTGGATATGGGTTTCATCCCGGACATCGAGCGGATCTGCAAGTTGATCCCGTTCACGCGCCAGACATTGTTCTTTTCGGCAACCATGCCGCCGGAAATCCAGCGTCTCACAGACACGTTCCTGCAGAACCCGGCACGGATCGAAGTCGCGCCGACAGCTACGACAGCCGAAAACGTCAGCCAGCACCTCAAGGCATCTCCTTCAAAGGATTACGAGAAGCGCGCAGCGTTGCGCGATCTCCTTGAAGGCGCTGAAGACCTCCAGAACGCAATTGTCTTTTGCAATCGCAAGCGCGATGTTTCGACGCTGTTCCGCTCTCTTGAACGCCACGAATACAATGTCGGCGCACTCCATGGAGATATGGATCAGCGCACACGCATGATGATGCTGGACAATTTCCGCAAGGGGAATATCAAGCTTCTTGTCGCAAGTGATGTTGCCGCACGTGGCCTGGACATCCCGGAAGTGAGCCACGTTTTCAACTTTGATGTTCCGATCAACGCCGAAGACTATGTGCACAGGATCGGTCGTACCGGCCGTGCCGGACGCAGCGGTGCTGCATACACGCTTGTGACTGGCGAAGACAAAAAATACCTGGAAGCGATCGAAACTCTCATCAAACAGTCCATTGAGTGGCTGGGTGAGCCGATCGACTTTGAAGCGGCCGCGAAAGAACGCAAGGCAAGACGCAAAGGCGGCAAAAGCGCCAAGAGCGAGTCGAGCAACGATAATGACGCGCCGCAGGCAAAAACCTCCGGACGTCGCCGTTCGCAATCCAAACAACGTGAAACCGTATCCGAACCCAGCCAGGAGCAACAGGACGCCTTGACCCCAGCATCTGTTTCTGAACTTCCGCAAAAGGCAGTCAACAAAAAGCCCAAAAGCGGGAAGCATGAACCGGCTTTCGGTGCTGGCGTTCACATCCCGGCATTCCTGCTGCGGGAACCTCGCCCAAAAAAGCATCGTAACGTAACTTTTAATGCGGGATATGTCTTAAGCTTAACCGCTCCTTAAAACTTCCAGTCGAGTTTGGGACCTAGATCTTGCGGCCGTGTGGGGCGGATTCGCAAGGCTAAGGTGAGAGAAGTTTTATGTCGGAAGAAGACGACCATAAGAGGACCATCCAATATGGTGAGTCCGCAATCAGCTATATAAAAAAGAACACATTACCTGCTTACCCGCGTTCTTACGAACTTTGGTACACCTATTCTGCTGGATACAATCAGGGCCTGAACCGCGCCGTAAATGATACGATAAAAGACAAAGGCCGCATCAGCACTGACGAAATGCTGAACCTTTATGGACGGTTTCTGTCTCCGACACGTCTCGGCGACCGGCTTGACGAAGTAGGCTCAAGAGTTTCCAGGGAAGTCGAGGAGTTGATCGACTCGCTGAAACTCAGTGCAGATGCAACTTCGGATTACGGCAGTGCGCTTGAGCAGGCGGGAGAAAAGATCAAGGGTGTCGCCGATCCAAAGAAACTTCAGCTTTATGTAACTCACCTTGTCAAATCCACACAAAATGCAGTTGCATCCAACCGGAAACTGGAAAGCCAGTTGCTGGAGTCCAAAAAGCATATCGAGAATTTGCAGTCTTCGCTCGAAGCCATTCGTTACGAGTCTTTGACCGACGAGCTAACGACACTCAACAACCGAAAACACTTCGAAGTCTCGCTTGAAAAGATTATTGAACAGTCCAAGGAAAGCGGTCGAGGTTTTGCCTTGCTGATGACTGACATCGACCATTTCAAGAAATTCAACGACACCTACGGCCACCAGACGGGCGATCAGGTGCTTCGTCTCGTCGCGCTCGCAGTCAAGCAAAACATCAAAACACAAGACGTTGCCTGCCGATATGGTGGTGAGGAATTTTCAATCATCTTGCCGCAATCCGAACTGGAGGAAGCTGAGGAAATCGGCGAACGGATACGCTCGGCAGTCATGTCCAAGGAACTGGTCAAACGCTCAACCGGTGAGAACCTCGGTCGCGTGACGATCTCGGTTGGAATCGCAACGTTCGACACATTGGACACAGGGCACTCTATCGTATCCCGTGCCGACGAAGCACTTTATGCCGCCAAGAACGCGGGCCGTAACCTGGTCAAGACAGAAATAGATCTGCAAAGGTCCGGTGATAGCGAAGAAAATGTAGCTTAGCCTGCAAACTGAGATGGTCCGGTCAGAGCTACATTCGTGAAATGGCTCGTCCGGCTTACCTTCACTCTCAATGCGTTGCGTTCAGTCCCATTTGCCAAAAATCACTCTCCAGACGACACGCCTTTTCAAACAGCGACAGGACGCGTGGGTACCGGGAGGTTGTCAGGACCTGTTCACCGGTTGTATCAAACCAGGCTTCAAAACCATCTGCCAGGCCCTGGTACCCCTCCCCGGCATACTCCTGGATCCACCGTTGATACGGGTTTTCAGGAACGTCGCTCCCTGCCAATTGAAGGCGTTTACCGATTTCCGCGTAGCCAAGAACGCAAGGCGCAAGCGCGGCCTGGAGATCCAGCAAGTCTCCCGACATACCGGCATCGAGAACAAAGCGCGTATAAGCCATCGTAGGTGTATCTTCCGAAGCGCGCTCAATTTCCTCCCGTCGCATCCCCCAGCGTCCGCAGATTTCGATGTGAAGCTCGAGTTCAACGTCAAGGATGGCTTTCACACCCTCCAGGGAGTGACGCATATCGGAGATTGCCGGACTTTTGTAAATGCCAAGCGCATATGCCCGGGCGAACTGGATCAGGAACAAGTAGTCCTGAACAAGGTAGTGTTTGAAACATTCGAGCGGCAATTTCCCACTGCCAAGCTGCTCGACAAAAGCGTGCTTGGTGTAATCTTGCCATTGCGGCGCGGCATCAACCTTGAGCCGTTCAAACAGGTTCATTGAGATCTCTTGGGAGGGAGTTTGTCCGCTTGCAGCTTTACCGCGCCAGCTCATTTACATCTGCTGCCTGAAGCGAAACAGACTCGCCACAGCCGCAAGCAGATACTTCGTTCGGGTTCTTGAAGACAAAGCCAGACCGGAATTTGGTGACCTCGAAATCCATTTCCGTGCCAAGAAGAAACAGCACGGCAGAGGGATCAACGAAGAGTTTTGCTCCTTTGTCCTCGATCACGTCATCGCCTGGCTTGGCATCTTCCACCAGGTTCATGGTGTATTCCATTCCGGCACAACCACCTTTTGTGATTCCGACACGCAAGCCAGCGGCGTTCTCGTCCGTGTTTTCGACAAGTTCCCTGACACGCTCTGCGGCAGCGTCAGTCATGGTCATGACCTGGAATTTTCCACCGGAAGCCATTCAGTCCTCGCTAAGCGTCAACTATCCAAAACCTGATATAGGTTGTCAGCTTATCGGATAAAAGGTTTCGAACTCAATACCAGTTAAGGGCGACTTTCGCCTCGTCCGACATGCGATCCGGTGTCCATGGCGGATCGAACACCATATCGACATTGACCGGACCGACGCCGGCAACTGCCGAAACAGCATCCTGCACCCAACCAGGCATTTCACCGGCAACAGGGCAACCTGGTGCTGTGAGGGTCATGTCGATGTTGATCGACCGGTCATCTTCGATATCGACCTTGTAGATCAATCCCAACTCATAGATGTCACACGGGATTTCCGGATCGTATACCGATTTCAGCGCGCCGACGATATCAGTCGTCAGGCGGTCGAGTTCGTCAACTGGAATGGCGCTTTTGGCAGTGACTTCGGCCTGAAGTTCCTCGCCATCCGCACCCGTGTCTATCGTCGTCGCGTTTTCCATCTTGGGTCCGTCCTTACCCGAAAAAGCTCTGTGCCTTCAAAAGGGCATCATACAACGCGTCAACTTCTTCGCGCGTGTTATAAAGCCCGAAACTTGCCCGACATGTAGAGGTTACACCATATCTTGCCAAGAGCGGCTGTGCGCAATGCGTGCCCGCTCTGACTGCTACCCCTGCCCGGTCGATAATCGTGGCAACATCATGTGCGTGCGCACCCTCGATCTCGAATGAAACGATCGCGCCCTTGCCCGGTGCCTCACCAAAAATCCTGAGGGAGTTGATTTCCCTGAGTTTCTGGTGAGCGTAGTCTTTCAGGTCCGCTTCGTGGCGTGCGATGTTCTCACGCCCGATTTCATCCATGTAGTCCAGCGCAGCGCCCAGTCCGATCGCCTGAACGATGGGCGGTGTACCGGCTTCAAACCGGTGCGGAGGATCATTATAGGTGATTGCCTCTTCGGTAACGTCGAGGATCATCTCACCGCCGCCATTGAACGGTCTCAAAGCATTCAAGCGTTCAGGCTTGCCCCAGAGCACACCTATTCCAGACGGACCATAAACCTTGTGGCCAGTGAAGACGTAGTAGTCGCAGTCCAGATCCTGGACATCGACCGGCAAATGCACTGCAGCCTGGCTGCCGTCGACCAGAACCGGGATGCCGCGCTCATGCGCAATCCGGCAAATCTCCTTTACGGGGACCACCGTCCCAAGCACGTTCGACATGTGCGTGATGGCGACCAGCTTGGTGCGGTCGCTCAGCGTATCGACAAATGCGTCCAGATCGAAGGAGCCATCTTCCCTGACATAGACCCATTTCAGCTTCGATCCGTGCCGTTCTCGATGAAAATGCCAGGGTACGATATTGGAATGATGCTCCATGATGGAGATCACGATTTCATCGCCTTCGCCAAAATAGTCCGGACCAAGGCCGTAGGACACCAGGTTGATCGCTTCCGTGGTCGACTTTGTGAAGACGATCTCGTCGACTGATTTGGCGTTTAGGAAACGACGAACCTTTTCCCGTGCCGCCTCATAATTGTCGGTGGCCGTATTGGACAGGAAGTGCAGGCCTCGGTGCACGTTGGCATACTCTTCGGAATAGGCCCTGGTTACGGCATCTATGACAGCCTTCGGTTTTTGCGCTGACGCACCGTTGTCCAGATAAACGAGCGGCTTGCCGTAGACCTCCCGCGAAAGGATCGGGAAATCACGCCGGATCGCCTCGACATCATAGCCGGACGTCTGTGTCATGTCTTGTGCAGTCGCGACCGTCATTCGGCACTGCTCCTTGTTTTCAATAGGCCGGCAAGCGACCTAGTGACTTGCAAGCCAGTCGCGTACGCGCGCTTCCAGCCCTTCCGTCACATCGTCTTCGCCATATTCCTCAATCGCTTCAGAAAGAAACGCGAGCACCAGCAGCGTTTTCGCTTCAGCCTCGGGAATGCCACGAGCACGTAGATAAAAAAGAAGGTCCTCGTCAATCTGTCCGCTGGTCGCACCATGCGCACAGATTACGTCGTCGGCAAAAATTTCCAGCTCGGGCTTGTTTGCCATTTCCGCTTCTTCGGAAAGGAGCAAGGCCTGGGTCATCATTTCACCGTCGGACTTCTGGGCATGCTGGGCAACATTGATGCGCCCCTGGTAGACACCCTTGGCCCGACCGTCGAGTACCGTCTTGAAGAACTCGCGACTGTTGCAATGCGGAACCGCGTGATCAACGATCAGCGTCTGATCGGCCAGATCATTGCGACCAACCATCGTGACACCGTAAATCTTCGCCTCGGAATTCTCTCCAACGAAATTGATGAACTGCTGGTTTCTGGCGAATTTCGGACCGGCCATGAAACCCAGTGACCTGAATTCCGCTTCTGCACCGATGGTTGCGATGGTCGTGAGCAGTCGCGCTGAATCGCAATTGCCAACGATAAGTCGTGTCGCCGCAAGATGCGCCTTGTCGGCTATGTCGTAGTCAAAGACGGAATTGACCTCGCCCTCCGCCGTATCGCCGATGAAGGTCTCCAGCAAATGCAGGCTTGCGCCGGTCCCCGCTCTCACCTTGATCCGGGTTGCCTGTGCGCCGGAAGACGCGGCGACCTGTACCAGTTCGACCGGCTTTGATACGGCTGCACCCTCGGCGACATCGACAATCACGCCACCTTGAACAAACGCGGTGTTGAGCGCAACGACGCCATCATTCTGTCCCGATTTGGGGGGCGCAAGCAGCTGTGCGCCGTGCTCACCTGAAAGAGCGTCGTTCAGATTTGTTACCGTTACTCCCTCAGTTGCCAATGCATCGACGTCAGACAACGTCGGCAGATATGAACCGTTGGCAATGACGATCCTGTACCGCTCCAGTCCACCGAAAAGGTCCTGATCTTCAAGAATGGCCTGAACACGGGAAAGATCTGCTGCAGTTGCGAGCGGCGCAGCGGCTTTCATGAAGGCGCGCAGATCGGAATACTTGTATTCTTCAACCCGGCGGTGCGGCAGTCCCCGATCGCGAAGCTGGTCGACGGCCGCCTCGCGAAGTGCGGAGACAGCAACCGACCCCGCCAAGGCCTCTCTGGCGCTCTCAAAGCGTTCAAAAAGATCGCTTTCAGCCTGAGTGTGTTTAATGGGCACGCTGGCATTCATGTCGCGTTACTCCCTCAGGCCGCCGCATCGACGTAATCTGCATAACCGTTCTTTTCCAGCTCCAGCGCCAGATCCTTGTCGCCTGTCTTGACGATGCGGCCCTTGGAAAGAACATGAACGACATCCGGAACGATATGGTCAAGCAGACGCTGGTAGTGCGTGATCACCACCATGGCGCGCTCCGGCGAACGCAGCGTGTTGACACCTTCCGACACGATACGCAGCGCATCGATGTCGAGACCTGAATCCGTTTCATCGAGGACGCAGAGCTTCGGCTCCAACAGCGACATCTGCAAAATTTCAGCCCGTTTTTTTTTCACCGCCCGAGAACCCGACATTGAGCGGACGCTTCAGCATGTCCATTGAAACGTTGAGATGGTTGGCTGCCGCCTTGACTCTTTTCATGAAATCCGGGATCGACAATGCATCCTCGCCCCGCGCCTTGCGCTGCGCATTCATCGCCGTCTTCAGGAACTCCATGGTCGCGACACCCGGGATCTCGATCGGGTACTGGAACGCCAGGAACATGCCGGCGGCCGCACGTTCGTCGGGGTCCATGTCCAGCATGTTTTCACCGTTGAACAGTACTTCGCCTTCGGTGATCTCATAGTCGTCCTTGCCTGCAAGAACATAGGACAACGTTGACTTTCCCGATCCGTTCGGCCCCATGATGGCGTGCACTTCGCCCGGATTGACAGTCAGGTTGACGCCGCGCAGGATTTCCGTTTCGTCTTCCGCAATGCGGGCGTGAAGGTTTTTGATCTCAAGCATTATTTGCTTCCGTCTCGTGTTCCGTTTTTTCTCTTTCAATCGCCAAATGACGAAGATCTTCAGCTCTTTTTTTGCGTACTGCGACGACATTCCAGATTTTGATGGCAACGTACCCGATGGTCACGACAATCAAGGGCCAAACTGCGTAGGCAACTAAACTCTGATCGGAAATCCAGAATATTGCTGACGCAAACAGCAACATTCCAAAAAGCACTCCGAACAAAAGTTCTACGAGATACAACCGCACATATCTGTGTTGCACTTTGAGGCCGTTTTTTCCTGACATCCGGGTCTTTGCTGCAGTAATCTGGGCTTGCGCAATGCCCAATTCCTCGTACTCCAATCCACGCCCCATTTCTCGTTCAGCCTCGCCACTAACGCTACTACTTAGCCAACAGATCCTTCCAGGCTGATCGAGATCAGCTTCTGCGCCTCGACAGCAAATTCCATCGGCAGTTGCTGGATGACGTCCTTGACGAAACCGTTGACAATCAGTGCAACCGCCTCTTCTTCTGACAATCCCCGCTGCAGGCAATAGAACATCTGGTCGTCCGAAATCTTGGAAGTCGTCGCCTCGTGCTCGAATTGCGCGGATGCATTCTTGCTTTCGATATAGGGCACGGTGTGAGCGCCGCAGTCCTGTCCGATCAGCAGCGAATCGCACTGGGTAAAGTTGCGCGCGTTCGACGCCTTCCGGTGCGCAGAGACCAGTCCGCGATAGGTGTTCTGTGATCGGCCTGCAGAGATCCCTTTGGAGATAATCCGGCTGGAGGAATTCTTTCCCAGATGGATCATCTTGGTACCGCTGTCGACCTGCTGATAGCCGTTGGAAACAGCGATGGAATAGAACTCGCCGCGCGAATTTTCGCCGCGAAGAATACAGGACGGGTACTTCCAGGTGATCGCGGAACCGGTCTCGACCTGTGTCCAGGAGATCTTCGAGTTCTTGCCGCGGCAATCACCACGCTTGGTGACGAAATTGTAGATACCGCCTTTGCCGTCCTTGTCACCAGGGAACCAGTTCTGCACCGTGGAATACTTGATTTCCGCATCATCGAGCGCAACAAGTTCGACAACAGCGGCATGCAGCTGGTTTTCGTCACGTTGCGGCGCCGTGCAGCCTTCCAGATAGGAAACGTAGGACCCTTTTTCGGCAATGATCAGCGTACGTTCGAACTGTCCGGTATTCTGTTCATTGATGCGGAAATAGGTCGACAGTTCCATCGGGCAGCGAACACCTTCCGGGATATAGACGAAGGATCCATCGGAAAGACGGCCGAATTCAGCGTCGCGTAGAAATTGTCGGTAACCGGAACCACGGAACCGAGATACTTCTTTACAAGGTCCGGATATTCCCGCAGTGCCTCAGAGATCGAGCAGAATATCACCCCGGCCTTCTTCAGCTCTTCCTTGAAGGTTGTGACGACGGAAACCGAATCGAAGACGGCGTCGACCGCGACGCGGTTTTTCGGCTCCACACCGGCCAGAATTTCCTGCTCTGCAAGCGGAATACCGAGCTTTGCATAAGTTTCCAGGAGCTCTGGGTCGACCTCATCAAGGCTCTTCGGACCCTCGACGGATTTCGGCGCCGCCCAGTAATAGAGATCGTCGAAATCGATCCTGGGATAGGAAACACGTGCCCAACTCGGCTCTTCGAGCTGCTTGAAACGGCGCAGCGCGTCGAGACGCCATTCTGTCATCCATTCCGGTTCGTTCTTCTTGGCAGACAGAAAACGGACGGTCTCTTCCGAAAGACCCTTTGCGCCTTTTTCCGACTCGATGTCGGTTACAAAGCCGTATTTATACTGGTCAACATCGATGGCTTTCACCTGATCGATGGTTTCCTGTACAGCTGGCATCCCTTGCCTCCATTTGACGGGCACCACGCCCGTTTCTTGATCATTCAGCGCGCAGGATCATTTTCTTCCTGCGCCATTACTCCGGCGGTTTCCCGCAGAACTATCCGGTCACGCCGCCTCGTGGCGCGCGTCGGGATTGAGCCTGTCGATTATCTTCGGCCAGACATCAAGAAAGCCTGCGATGTCTGCGCTGGAAGTGTTCCAGCCCAGACTGATCCGTAGAGCGCATCGCGCAAGGCTCTCTTCCACACCCATTGCGGTCAGCACATGCGATACCGAAACTTTCCCGGAAGAGCAGGCAGATCCGGACGAAACAGATACGCGCTCCAGATCAAAAGCGATCAATGCAGTTTCGGCGGGAATGCCAGGCACGGCAAAACAGCAGGTATTTGCGAGACGGTCGACATTTTCACCGAAAATCACCGTTGACGGACAAATACGTCGAAGCGCTGCTTCCAGCTGGGTCTTCAGATCAAGCACATGGCGCGTTTCGGATGTCTCTTCAAGTGCTTCAATTGCCGCAGCACCAAATCCCGTGATTGCGGCAACATTTTCCGTTCCACCCCTGCGCCAGTTCTCCTGACCGCCTCCAATCATCAACGGAGAAGGAGCCCGCGCAGTTGAACGAACGACAGTCGCACCAATTCCCTGGGGCCCGCCGATCTTGTGAGCGGACAGCGTCACAATATCGGACTGCCAGGCCTCCATATCTATCTTGATGCGTCCTGCCGCCTGCACAGCGTCCACATGGAAAAAATGGCCGCATTCACGCGCAGCCGCGCCGATTTCCGCGACCGGTTGAATGACACCGGTCTCGTTATTCGCAGCCATGACCGACACCAGTCCCGGCTCTGCATCTTTCAAGACTTTCTTCAGCTCCTGAAGCTGCAAGACGCCATCGCAATCCACTGGAATGACGACCTGGTCGGCGACAGCGAACCTTCCACCAGTCAAGACCGATGGATGTTCGACCGCGCTTCTGTAGAGCTTGTCGAGGTAGACTGGAGCGCCCTGGTCCTGCCAGACCGGCGAAAGCGCCGTCATGTTGGCTTCCGTGCCACCTGAAGCAAATGTGACAGCCCTGGTTTTTTCGCCGCAAAGCCGCGCAACGTGCTCTCTTGCTTCTTCTATCCGGCCGCGCGCCCGTCGCCCGTGTGCATGCACCGAAGACGCGTTTCCCGTGTCGTTCATCACCTCGATCATGGTCTCGCGCGCACCGGCACGCAAAGACGTACCGGCGTTGTGATCGAGATAAATCGGGTCTGATCGACGTGACATGAGCCCTCAAAAGTCAAGATCGACGGTTTCACGGCATCGAAAATTCACTGAAATGCCAAGCACATGTTCGAAAAACTTGATATTTTCCGCTGTGATGACGATAACACCTCCCAACCGGTCGAACCGAGCTCGCCTGCCTTTTGGGGGGTGGTGCAAACTTTCGAATAATTCTAAACAGGGTTCTAGAAACTTGGAGGCTAAGAGTCAAGTTTAGACTTACGGGAAACCACGTAGACAGAACTCCAATTCCCGCGCCCGCCCAACGTGGCGCGACAAAATGACAAGGACATAGCGCTTCATGCCTGAGGTGATCTTCAACGGTCCCGCCGGCCGGCTCGAGGGCCGGTTCCATCCCGCGAAAAAACGCAACGCACCAATTGCCCTGGTTCTGCATCTGCATCCGCAATTCGGCGGTACAATGAACAACCAAATTGTCTACCAAATGTATTACATGTTCGCGCGGCGAGGATTTGCTGTCCTTCGGTTCAATTTTCGCGGCGTGGGCCGGTCTCAGGGCACATTTGATCATGGACAGGGTGAATTGTCCGACGCGGCCGCGGCACTCGATTGGGTGCAGACTGTTCATCCAGATGCTCGTGCCTGCTGGATCGGCGGATTTTCTTTCGGCGCTTGGATCGGTATGCAGTTGCTTATGCGCCGCCCCGAAGTCGAGGGCTTCATTTCCGTCGCTCCACCGGCGAACCTGCATGATTTCTCGTTTCTTGCCCCTTGCCCTTCTTCAGGTCTGATCATTCATGGTGACAACGACAAGGTTGTCCCGCAAAAGGATGTCCAGACCCTGGTCGACAAGCTGAAAACCCAAAAAGGCATTGTGATCGATCACGAGACAATCCCCGGCGCCAATCATTTCTTTGAAAACGACATGGACGATTTGCTCCAGCGCTGCGGTACCTATGTCGATGGCCGCCTGGGTCTGACACCCGAAGATCACATCAACATAGACTGATTGTTCTTTTGGAGAGCCCGCCTGTCAGGCGGGCTTTTTTGTCTATGCAACGAGAAGCGAATTCGTCAGAAAATATTTTGTGATCCGGCCAGCCGGACGAGATGACCTTCCAGGCATTCTTTCGCTTTATCACGACCTCAACGCGGAAGACCTTGATGCGCCTCTATCTCTCAAGGAAAGAACATTCATTCAAATGCTGGCACAGCCAGGTCTGAGCATATTGCTGGCTCTGCTTGACGGTGAACCTGTTGCGACTATCACCGTGGTCGTCGTGCCGAACCTGACGTGAGGTTGCGCCTCTTACGCACTGCTGGAAAACGTTGCCAAGCTGTCTTCCTGTCGCGGCAAGGGTATCGGGGGTCGGTTGCTGCCGGAAGCGATTGACCTTTGCTGGAAGGCAGACTGCTACAAGATCATGCTGATGTCAGGGTCGCAAAATCTGCGCGCCCACCGGTTCTACCAAGACCGGGGTTTCAAAACGACCAAGACCGGCTTCGAACTAAGGAAACCTGGCTACCCGGTACGAAAAATTCGCTGACTACAACAATTTTCACGGTCAGTTTCGAATCCCCCTGACCGCCGTGAGAGATATTGGAGCCGACCAAAACGAAAAATATGCGCCGCGACCAGCCTATTGTACGCCATTCATCAAGAGAGGCCTCGCTGGAGCGATCCAGCGAACGAAACCACATTTCCAGGTTGAGCGCAGCCCAGGCAACCTCGCGTTCGCGCCTGCTCATACTTTCCGGTTTACGCGCCTTGTCGACAAAATCGCGTCGAACGATCTGATGGTTCTCGAGATGACCATTTTCGAAAATCTCACCGTGAGCGTTGAGCAACGCATTGTACCAAGCATGTACGGGCGGTTCGAAACCGCGCTTCGGCCTGTTCAAAATCTCGTCTCCCAAGAGATCTCGAACACTTTCCTTCAACAGGTGCTTGGGAGGCAATTGATCGTCACGAGCTTGTTTTCTGAGCCCGACAAATGTCTCGACCAGTTTGTAGTCGACAAATGGCAGTCGCATCTCGATCGAACTCGCCATCGAGATCCGATCACCCTGTGCAATTCCATTTTCTGCAAGATAGTAATCGACAATCAATCTGGTGACATCCAGATCAACGCGTTTGGAACGTTCTCCGTATTCTTCGATCGGGTCCATTCCCGGCCAACCCGACTTTTCGAGAAATTGCGTGCCAAAACATTTTGTGAAATTCTGATCGATAAACTCAACGGGCGCTTGAAGATCGAACATTTTCAAACGTTTGTCGTTGCTGAAAATACCAGCCAGAGCTCCCTTGAACTGTGCAGTCATGCGTTTTCTTGCACCGCGAAATCCACCAATTCGTCGGCCGTACCACTTCCCCTCATTGATCAGAACAGCATCTTGTATCCAGGGATAGCCCCAGCAAAGTTCATCAAGCCCGTGCCCTTGAAACATGACCTTGACGCCATGCTCATGTGCCTTGCGCATGATCACAAGGCAACTGAATCCGGAGATATCAGAAATCGGATCGTTGCGGCTGAACACAAGATCCTCGAATGCATCAACGACATAGTCGTCTGTAATTTCAATGTCGTGGAATGGTTGTGACAGGCGATCCGCGAGCTGCTTTGCTTGTGCGCGTTCGTCAACCTCGGGTGCATCGGGGTATCCGACAGAAAATATCTGAAGTGGTTTGGAACTGTATTCGGTCAACATGCAAGCGAGGATCGACGAGTCGATGCCTCCGCTTAAACTCAATCCCATGGGAACGTCCGAGACGATACACGTTTTGATGGCATCTTCGAGTGATTGCCTGCTTTCTTCAGTCGGGTTTCCGGTAACCGGTTTTGCGTCCCAGGGGCTCCAGTATTGTTTGATTTCGTAGCTCCAGGTCGCGATATCCAATTCAAGATATGAACCGGCAGGCAGTTTCTGGACATGTTCAAACGGCGTATGGGGTTCAGGAACGTATTTGTATCGGAAATACCTTGCGATCTGCCTGTGGCTGACTGAAGTGTCGACAAGACGCGACGATGCGATCGACCTGAGTTCGGATGAAAAAACGAAGTGGTCTTGTGAAACATGAAAATAGAGCGGTTTTTCACCCATTCTGTCGCGCGCCAAAATCAGTTTTTGACGTTCGGCATCCCATAGAGAAAAGGCGAACATGCCGCGCAGCTTTTCGAGGCAATCAATTCCATGCTCGATGTACAATGGAACGATCACCTCACAATCGGAGTTTTTCGACGTGAAACTGTAGCCGTGCTTTTGATAGTGCGCACGGATATCGCTGAAATTATATATCTCGCCATTGGCAATCAGACAGAGAGACTTGTCATTATCGAAAAACGGCTGGTTGGCCGTATCGATGTCGATAATGCTCAGGCGATTGTGAGAGAGTGCGACGGGACCTTTGCAGTAGTGCGAGCTTGCATCCGGTCCTCGATGAGCCAGGCTTCTTTGAAGTTCCAACAGATCTTCCAAGGCCGGTTGCGTGTGTCTGGAGACAATTCCGGAAATTCCGCACATCGTGCTTTCTCGCTACTCGTTTTCAGCGCCGTTAGACCACACATTCCGGCAATTTGGTAGACATGTGCAACCCGATGGTTGTGTGCCACAAGAGGTCTGAAAATTTTTGTCTGAAGCAAACAAACCAACCTTGCTCACAACACCTGGAGCAACCGGTGACAGACGTGATCGGAGAGAGTTTTTCTTTTCGACCAACAGTGTGGCATCGGTTAAATCAGCGATCGCATATTCCCGCACAGCGCTGATTGGCCTGTGCATCACCCCTGAAACGGCTTTTTCCTGGGGATGCCTGGCCCGGAATCGACACCATCGTCCGGCCCAGCAAGAGGATCTTCACCCTCTGCCACGACGCCCTTGATCGGCGGGCCATCATAATCTTCTGGAGGTGGCACGGTGGATGCCAGCTTACAGTTGGTCAGCCAGATATCGTAGACAGGATGTTCAACCGCATGCAGCCCCGGACTTGCTGCATACATCCAGCCGGAGAAAATTCGCCGGACCTCATTGTTCAGTGTAATTTCGTCGACCTGCACGAAGCCGGTAGTCAACGGAGATTCCGTTTGCGGCCGCGTGTGGCACACTCTCGGCGTTACCTGCAGCGCGCCGAACTGGACCGTTTCGCCAATATAGACATCGAAGGAAATAATCCTGCCCGTGATCTTGTCGAGGCCCGAGAAAACGGCAACCGGATTTTCAATCTTTTCAGCGCTTGCGGTATTGCTCACAGCAACAACGGAAAGCACTGATATTGCCAAACGCGCAATAAGCCGATTTGCTGATATTTTTGGTCTGAACACGTCTGCCATCAGTTTTTGAGTCGTTGATGCTAGATTACTTGCTTTCCATGCTTTGGCGCTAGCATCGAATTGCGGCCCGGACAAGACGGCGTCTTGCCCGGAACCCAGCCCACGACTTAGCCTATTTCCGCCAACCTGTTCAGCGCGACCTGCACTTTTGCGCGTTTTTCTCGAGAGTCGGCGATCTTTTCGCGTTCACCGTTGACAACCTCTTCAGGCGCTTTCTCGACGAATTTCGGATTGGAAAGCTTCTTCTCTATTTTTGAGATCTCGCCATCCAGCTTGCCGACTTCCTTTTCAAGCCGTGCTTTTTCCGCTCCCAGATCAATGACACCTGCCAGCGGAAGGCAGACAGTCGTCTCGCCAACGATGATCTGCGCAGACCCGGAAGGTGCTGCGTCGGCAAGCTGCACACTTTCCGCACGCGCCAAACGGAGGATGGCCGACTCGTGCGTTTTCAATCGGGATTTTGTCTTGTCGTTCGCTCCGTTGATAACAATCGCAACCTTAGCCCCTGCCGGGACATTCATCTCGGCCCGGACCGACCGGATTTCAGAAATCAGTTTTACCAGCCAGTTGATCTCGTCGGCTGCCGCCGCGTCTGAAACACGCTCTACCGGCCAGGCCGTCAGCATGATCAGACCGTCTGCGCTCGCCCCTTCATCGCCAAGACGTTCCCACAACTCTTCCGTCAGGAACGGCATGAAGGGATGCAGAACCTTCAAAATCTCATCAATAGCCCAGGCAGCAGTCGCCCTCGTTTCGGCTTTGGCTGCCTCGTCATCACCGTTGAAGACCGGCTTGGCGAGTTCGAGAAACCAGTCGCAAAACGTGTTCCAGGTGAACCGGTAGACGGCTCCGGCTGCGTCGTTGAAGCGATAATCTTCAAGCGCAGCGGTTACTTCAGCCGTACAACGCCCCATTTCTGTTGCGATCCAACGGTTCAACGTGTGTTTGGTCGCAGCCGGATCGAATCCCTCAACACGCGCGCACCCGTTCATCTCGGCAAAACGCGCCGCGTTCCACAATTTGGTGGCAAAGCGTTGCCCCCCTTCCGCCGCCTGATCGGACATCCGCAACATCCGGCGCGCCTGAACCTCCTGGCTGGCCAGCGCGAAGCGCGTGGCGTCTGCCCCGAAACGGTCTATCAGATCGAGCGGATCGATGACGTTGCCTGTGGATTTGGACATTTTCTTGCCCTTGCCATCAACAACGATCGAATTGAAATAGACCGTGTGGAACGGCACTTCCCCCATGAAGTGGATGCCCTGCATCATCATTCGCGCGACCCAGAAGAAGATGATGTCGAGGCCCGTGACCAGTACATCCGTCTTGTAGTAGCGTTCAAGTTCAGGAGTCTTGTGCGGCCAGCCCAGTGTGGAGAACGGCCAAAGCGCGGAGGAGAACCAGGTGTCCAGGACATCTTCATCTCGCGTCAATGCCTTCCCTCCGGAGAGAGCAACAGCCTGCTCTTCCGTCTGGGCGCAGTATTCGTTGCCGTCTTCATCGTACCAGACCGGAATCTGGTGTCCCCACCACAACTGGCGCGAAATGCACCAGGGTTGAATGTCTTCCAACCAGTTGTTGTAGATCTTGTCGGCGTTTCCAGGGATCAGTTTCGTCTCACCGTTTCTGACTGCCTCCAAGGCAGGCTCCGTCAGCTTCTTTGCATCGACAAACCACTGATCCGTCAGCATTGGCTCGATAACAACCTTGGAGCGGTCGCCGAAGGGCTGCATTATCTTTTTCGACTCGACGAGAGGCAGTCGCTCCGGCCCGGTCTGGTTTTCCTCCAGCGGACGAACGATTGCGCGTCCGAGAGGATGCCAATCCGGTGCCTGCCCTTTCATCCAGGCGACCTCCGGATGTTCGGCAGGAACCGTCACCGCCAGCCCCTCTGCGGTGATCTGTTCAATGACGCGCTTGCGCGCCTCAAAGCGATCGAGGCCGCGCAGCTCCTCCGGAACGATATTGATGAGGTCAACTTCGTTGATTGTCATCTCGGCGCCATCAATGATGGCCTGCGCTTTTGACGCCTCTTCAACATAGGGCGCGCCGTCTGCGCGCATGGCACCCTTTGTATCCATAAGGCGGTACATCGGGATCTTGTTTCTCAACGCGACGCCATAGTCGTTGAAATCGTGTGCGCCCGTAATCTTTACCGCACCGGAGCCGAAGTTCGGATCCGGATAATCATCCGTGATGATCGGAATCAACCGACGGTGCTCTTTCGGGCCTACCGGAATTTCGCACAACTTGCCCAGGATTGGCTTGTAACGCTCATCGCGAGGATGAACCGCAACCGCCCCATCGCCGAGCATCGTTTCCGGACGCGTCGTGGCAATGGAGATATAGTCTCGGGTTTCCCGAAGAGTGACATTCCCGTCCTCGTCCTTTTCGACATACTCGTATGTCTCGCCACCTGCCAACGGATACTTGAAGTGCCACATATGACCGTCGGTTTCGATGTTCTCGACTTCGAGATCGGAAATCGCAGTTTCAAACTTCGGATCCCAGTTGACCAGTCGCTTGGATCTGTAGATCAGGCCTTCGTTGTAAAGGTCAACGAACACCTTCAAGACCGCCGCCGAAAGGTTCGGCGACATGGTGAATTCCGTCCGGCTCCAGTCGCAGGATGCCCCGAGGCGCTTGAGCTGCCCGAGGATCGTGCCTTCCGACTTGCGCTTTTGTTCCCAGACCCGCTCGACGAAGGCCTCGCGCCCCATGTCGCGCCGACCAGGCTGTTGAGTTTCCATCAGCTCACGCTCGACAACCATTTGGGTCGCAATACCGGCGTGATCGGTGCCAGGTTGCCAGAGAACGTCAAATCCCTGCATGCGCTTCCAACGCACCAGAATATCCTGAAGCGTGTTGTTGAGTGCGTGCCCCATGTGAAGGGAACCCGTCACATTGGGTGGCGGAATTACGATGGAGAAGGCAGGTGCGCCACTCTTGGCACCCGCTCCGGCCTTAAAGGCCTCGGCCTTTTCCCAGTTTTCGTAAATCCGCGGCTCAACGCTGGCCGCGTCGTAGGTCTTATCCAGCATCAGTGTCACTCAAAGGGAGATGTATTTCGAAATTCGTGAGCCCCCGTGTAAATCGGATGCGCCCCCGCAAGTCAACCGGTTAACACTTCCGTCCGGCCACACCATCTTCTCTGCATGCTGACATATCTCGGCAAAGGCTATACGCCGCAATTCGTCGTCAACTACAACAAGATAGTTGAACGGATAAATTCAGGTGAAGCCATCAAGATCGTCAACGGGCCGGACGACATCTGCAAACCGATGTTGCCGGAAGCTGACTGCCATTGTCACAATGAAAACGTGCTTGGTCGCGACGCACACGCGCTTTCACAAATCGTTCCTGTGATAGGCGAGGATGTCAGGGCCGGTCACATTCTCCACCTGTCGCCGGAGCGGATTTCCAAACTGAGGTCACGCTTTCGAAAAGGGACTCTGAGGGCTGCATGTTCCGGTTGCCAATGGCAAGAATTCTGCACTTCAATCGCCGAAAACAACTTCAGGCACTGTCGCCTGACGGGTGCGGCCAGTTTGAAGAAAAACAAGTCTAGCGACGACGCGTAACCCGTTGAATTTCTTTTTGAACCATCTGTTCCACCATTCCAGGCAGGTTCTGGTCAAGCCAGGCCTTCAGCATGGGACGCAGCATCTCCTTGACCAGCTCTTCGACCGTCTGGGCTTGTGAACCGACAAACATGTTCGACAGATTATCGAAAGCGGCGTGGACGGCTTCGCCGGTGTTGTCGGACGTCAACGGAGCATCGCCGGCAACGTCCGGCAGTTCGTCCGGCACTGGTGTTGTGTCAATCGATGAGGCTGGAATCGGTTCCGGAGTTGCCTCGAATTCTGGTTCTGGCTGCTCGGCGAATGAAAGGTCACCGCCAGGGCTGTCAAATTCATCCGCCAGACCTTCGACCATGTCCATTTCACTGTCTTCGGAAACGGCAAGCTCTTCGGTCAGTTCCAGAACATCATCGTCGTTTTCTTCTTCGGCGGCATCGGCCTCCATTGCGGCTGCCATATCATCCGCATCGTCATCGGACGAGTCACCGCCACCGCTGCTATCCATATCAAACAGCTTGTCGAGGTCGTCCTGCGACATTTCAGAGGCATCGCCCATATCTTCAACCGCTTCTTCTACCGGTGTTTCAGCTTCTTCGACCGCGTCAGCCTCACCATTTTCAGCGCCTTGGGTATCTTCGTCCGAAATTATTTTGCGGATCGATGCGAGGATCTCCTCCATCGACGGCTCTTCAGCCTTTTTAGCCTCTGACATGGCTACCCCTGTGCAAATCGATCGCGCCGCGCACCATTCAGATTTTCCCGAATGATTCGTTAATGGAAAGTATGCGGGTCAACACCTATGCCGCAAAGCAAACGCATCAGATACCATTGCCTTATCCCCTCATAAGTCAGTCATCGACTTGGTGAACGGGAGTCACATTGAATGTCCAAAGCCAAACAGCGAAACCTTGAAGGCGCGTATTGGAACCAAAACCGGCTGCAACATAAGTTACAGCCGTTCGAAAGGTTCAAAAATATCTGTTCTATCAGCGGCCGTCGGGCGTCCTGAGTCCGAACCATTTGCCGCGAACCGCCTCGTAGTGCTGTGTCGGCTCATAAATCTTGACCCGGAGGCCGAGCCCGCGCGCATCCAACTTGCCTACCGCCGCAACAAGCTGGTACCCGCTGACAATCCTGTTGCTCTGAGCACTCACCAGGTTCGATTGCTGCGTCACCAGTTCACGCTGCGCATCGAGCACATCGAGTGTCGTCCGCTGGCCAACTCTCTGCTCTTCTATGACGCCTTCCAGCGCAAGTTTCTGAGCCTCGACGGCTGCCTGTGCCGCAATAATCGAAGCTTCCGCCGCCTGGTAATTCCCCCATGCCGAAATCACGTTCGCCCTGATCTGATCCCGGGTCACGTCCAGCTGAAGTCGCGTCTGACCAAGTGCTTCCTTGGACTGACGTACAGCCGAAGATGCGCTGCCTGCCTGATAGATCGGAATGCTCACATTTCCAGTTATTGAAACCGAGTCCCGATTTTCCGCGAAAAAACTGCTCGGATTAATGCTTCTGGAAACACTGCCGCTCATTGAAACTGTCGGCAGAAATGCCCCTTCTGCGGTCTTTACACTGTAGATCACTGCGTCGACCTGATGCTGAGCCTGACGAATAAGGGGTTGTTCCTCGGCACTGACAGCAAGCGCACTGTCCAGTGACTTGGGAACGAATTTCGCAATTCCAGCGTCGGCTGAAAGGTTGCGCGCCTCGATTCCGATCACCTGCCGGTAAACCGCACGGCTCGAATTCAGATTGGCGAGCGCAGAATTGAGACTCGCCTGTGCTTCGGCGGCACGCGCCTCAGCCTGGCTGACATCCGTTCTCGTGCCTTCACCTACGTCGAACCTGTCCCGTGCAGCGCGCACCTGCTCTTGAAGAAACTCAAGATCGCTGCGCTGCAAGGACACCAGAGCAGTATCCCGAATCACTCCGACATATGCCGATGCGGCTGATAGGAGTGTATCCTGTTCGGAGGAAATCAGACTTTCACGCTGAGCAAGAACAATCGACTCGGCTTGTCGCACAGAGTTGACCGTTCTGAATCCGGCGAACAATGTCTGACTGATCGACAGTGAAATGGATGCATTGTTCTGGACGTTCGACAGGTTGCCGGAATTGGCATCTGCCCAGGTACGGCCGATGCTCGCTCCGGCCGTTACAGTCGGCCGCCATCCTGACAGCGCCTGTGGAACCCCTTCATCGGTGCCGCGCAACGCAGCCCGTGCAGCATTCAATGACGGGTTATTGGTATAGGCCAGGGCAAGCGCTTCGCGGATCGTTTCGGCTCTTGCAGGAGTTACTGCAGATCCAATCAACGAAACGGCAGCAACCCCACCCATCAGCGCAAAGCCGACAGTTGCTGCCTTAATTGTCGAACGACAAATCACCCAACGCTCCTTCCGGATCACAACACTTGAGTCTGTTGAGTAAACTGAAGGGTTTTATTCTTCAACCGTTTGCGAGCGAGAAAATCGGAAATTCTGTTAGTGCGGCTTTAAGGCAACAAGTTCGAACTTCCGATAAACCGCTCTCTCAACTCCAGAAACCCGCGTCCCCACTCAGGTCTCTTTTTCAAAGTATGGCCAATTGGTTAAAAAACAAATTCTTCCGCAGCAGCAAAGCCGGGCAACAGGCCGGCTGCGGCATTGAAGCCGAATCGACTGCTCACTGCTTCTCCCGACTTCTGATAAAGGCGCGCTACGCCGGCTCCACCCTGCCCTTCAACAACCACCAGACGCCCGAGCGGCTTCAACTGATCTGTCAGAACACTTGGCAATGTCTCCACTGCACCGTCGACGAATATCACATCATAAGGGCCTTCCGATGCATATCCCTTGACGAGCGGACCATCGACAACAACGGCATTCTCGATGCCGAGATCTACAAGAACATCGGTCGCTGATTTGACCAGATCCTCGTTTTCCTCAAGGGCGACGATCGACGCAGCCAAATTCGAGAGGACCGCGGCGCTGTAACCGGCCCCGGCGCCAACGACCAGCACGACGTGATCTTCGCGGATTTCAGCAAGTTGAACCAGCTTGCCGAAAATATGCGGTTTCATCAGGACCCGCCCGCAATCAGCCGGGCCAACCGGAAGGTCTTCGTCTATGTAGGCAATCGCCTTTTTCGACGCCGGTACGAACCGTT
Source organism: Effrenium voratum (assembly GCA_963377175.1). NCBI lineage: Eukaryota > Dinophyceae > Suessiales > Symbiodiniaceae > Effrenium > Effrenium voratum. The sequence continues at coordinate 57,963 of CAUJNA010003382.1, forward strand.
CACGGGGGATGGCCTCCATCGCATCAAGGATCCGATGATCGGTTACATCGTTGGTGCGCAACTGGTTGTCCACCATCTTGCGGCGGGACTGACTGTAGTCCGTCATTTCGGCCCTCACTTTGCCTCGCCGGACACCCGGCGCCTCTTGAGAACGTTCCTTAGCGAGACAGATGCCGCCTGACAAGTATCCGTCAAGTTCGTTCTCGGCAAAAGGCGGCCGCACAGCAAGGAAAAAGTGCATATCTCGCCAAGACCCGTCGTGTTCCTTCCCGGGTTCCGGACATGGCCAAAAGCAGACTTCCCGGAGTGATCTGCGCCCTGACACCGGGATTCTCCCGACGAGGCCCAGGGCAGTCCATCGAACCCGCGAATGCCAGCGTGAGTTTCGACCAAATCCAGCGCCTTTGCTGGTCTTGATGCGGCATCGGTGGAAATTCCAACCGGTTCGATTTCAGGGCTTGACCAAATCGCGCATCTGTTTGATAAGGCGCGGCACACCACCTCGGTGGCCCTGTGGCGGAGTGGTGACGCAGCGGATTGCAAATCCGTGTACACCGGTTCGATTCCGGTCGGGGCCTCCAAATTCTCCGGAAAATTCGACCTAACGCATGCAGCGCGTGAGCACTGTTAGCTGCACGCTACCTCTTTCCCTAGCGTCATGATAGCGTTTTACCTGTTCAAACAGACAGGGGGAATTCAAATGAAGACACCAGGTGGAACCGTACCGCACGCGGCCAAGCAGGCGCGCGTGGTCACGACGTCGACAATGAAGCGGGTCGAACCGCCCCGCCCGCGCAAATCACCGCAGATCGTTTCGGAAAACAACAATACCGTACAATTAACGAAAAACGGCAGCCACCACAAGATGCTGTGAAATAAAGTCTGAGAAAGGTCGACGCATTTGGAGCAGACCACATGTCGGATCTGTGAACGAACCTTTCTGGATGACTCAGCGTGGATGCTGTGAGTTCAACTACTATCTCAGTCAAGGTGACGTGACGTGGCAAAGTTTTCAGAAGGTGCTTGCGACTCAGATTGATCTGGTGGGGATCCTTGAGCGGCTGGATGGGACGCTGGTTTGCTTGGGACGGCTTTGCGGCAAGACACCAGGCGAGATGGGGCTCCTGGTTAAGTCGACTGCGGATGATGTCCATGACAACTCCGACTTCGAGCTGGATTGGCTGCCATATGAAAAGAGGTGGCAGCCTACATCACTGCAAAGGACGCGGAGGTCTACAAGTTCGGAGTCAAACTGTTTGATCGCCAGTCCGTATCTTTGTGGAAGAACGCTGAGGCACTCAAGAAGGCAACAGCAGCCGTGAAAGCGGTTGAAGATACATGAGCCGAGAATGCTCAGGTGGAGAAAGAGCAAGTGTCATGTTGGCATGGCAGCAGGCTGCTGCTGCCACCGCCGTCGTTGCTGCACCTGCTGCTGCCGATTTGACTTTACATGACTTCACAACATCGGCGTGACTGATATTCCTCGCTATGCCTTCCCAAGGGGCTAGAGCCGTGTTTTGAAACGAAGCCTTGCACCCTTGTTTGGCTAAACTGGGAAGATCTTGCAAGTGAAATTATGGTGCTCCAGGGGCATTCGACGCCTGTAGAACATGCAGTGTTGGCCTTGAGCCGGTTACTAAATGTGTGAGTTGTATGTATTGTCGCATGGATGTGTTTCAAAGTGATGTTGAAAACTGATCCCAACACCTGGCATCAAGCAAGTCAGCGTCCAGGCCAGTGTGTTTAAATCTATTTGGCAATGCTCTGTATTTTGAGGTCGAATGCTCAGTACATGCAGGACATGCATTTGATTCTGCTTCGTTGCCCCAGGTCAAGAGTGAAGGCTGGCAGGCAACGCCTTGAGCTGGCCAGGGGCGTTCTGAGTCCGGAGCTCGGTTTACACCTTGGCTAAATCACGTGAATCACCTCACCCTTGCGCGGGCTAACATAGAAGCTCCCAGGACCCTTTTAGAAGACTTAGTTCCGTTTACACGATTTGCAGAGGCCTTCTGCGAGCTTCCATGTTAGGCTGAGGGAGATTAGCTGCGCACGTTCCAATTGTGAAAGGGCATGTTTTGACTTTGTGTCCGGTGCGGCGCTGGCTTGCCATCAATGCAGTCGATGGGCTCGGGGTCTGGTCACCAGCTGTGGCCTATGTATGCCGCGAGGACCGCAGCACCAGGCCCGGCTCTGCGACGCTTGGCCTTGGAAGCAGGGAAGACGTTAGACTGGTTGAGGTCCAAAAGCGTATAACACGTGCCCCAGAAATTTGTGATGGCCGACCGAGAAGCACATGTGTTCGAGATTTGGGCAACAATGACGGAACAGCAGGAATTCAACCTGAACGAAGACAGAGTGGAAGTTCCTTCTCAAGTGTTTGTGGGACAACGAGCAGTTTGAAGATGAAATCGCAGATGCACAGATGGGTTGTTGATGGTACACTGTTGGTCACAGGTAGGCAGGCATGCATGTTTCAGATTTGTTGCTTGAGGGGGCACAGAGGATGTACTGGAGCACCCTGGCTCACAGGTATGATAGCTGTAATCGGAGCAGCCAATGCTAGCAGGCTGCCCACGCCCAAGAGCATGATAGAAGAAGCGACATCTCCCAGCCGTCAGAAAGCACCATGCGATTTCATCAAGCAACCGAGCACAACGAGGCCTCTTCACCCTGTTCCATTTTTGTTTGGTGTGTTTAGCGTTTATCACCACAATGCGGACCCAACATGGTTCTCTATTTTGTAGCGGGGTCACTGGGCCTTAGTTTCTCACATGTAAGCCGCATGGAGCGCCCAGCTGGAGGCCAGACAGGCGTCAAGAGACCAGGGTCTCAAGATGTTGGCTTTGGATGAGCCCTTTTTGGCGGTGTTGTTGTCCAATTTTATTGCCCAAACAATCAAAACCGTTGTTCACGGCAAACATTCAGGAATTGACAACTAGCTAGGAGCTTTATGCGTTTGCAGCCGACGTATATGTTCCAACAGGCAGGTCTCAATTCTGCCCTCGTGCTCAAAATGCAATCCAGAGACATCGTCTTCAAGTTGAGATGCTCAAGCTGGAGGTTCGTTGAATGAAGACTACTTGAGCTTTACAGTCCCATGTCAACCTTGCCCCACCTCTCATTTGGCGCCTCACGCTAGAATGTGCAGACGGGCGTTGAACGAGCGCCGTCGCTGCACGCGGCTATACCCATTTGTTGCAATCTTGCAACACTTTTGTTGCAAGATTGTGTCATAATGTGGGCGCCCCTTCTCATATCGACCAAAGGAGTCCGCAAGCGACGAGGTGGGTTTGATGGCGGCAAGCTGGCTGAAGCGGCGCAAGGAGCTGGCGCCGCTGGGAGTTCAATCCGGTGAATCGCCCTTTCTACTTGAAAATTCACAGGGAATCCCAAAGAATAATAAATATAACTTATATGATTAACTTAACTTACTATCAGTGCCCTGAGAGATTTCTACGGATGTGCTTTTGGGGTTTTATGATGTTCCATGGTTGCAGGAGGATACCCGAGCCAGCAACGTCGAACGAGGAGGGAAATGGCCCCTGAAATGGTTTGCTTATTTCTGTTCATTGTCTTCCAGGATTGTTGAGTCTTGTCCGGCATCTCACCATCTTGGCCCGTCTGGGGAACTTCATTCTGGTCAAGGAGCACCGCGCATGGACAAACAGTTCCGACCGTGCACTGCACGGATGACACGCCAGCAATACGAGCAGGTGACGATATGATTGGTGGTCTACTGCTGGTTTGGGGAGGCCAAGGAAGCCATCCATTTACCCACAACCAGGGGAACCACCCAAGTCTTCCATGTCCTTTGGGCATCTGGTGCAAAGGGTTGTGCTCGACTTTTGGCGTTTCAGAACTCCGTCAGGTACACGGTGCTCGCTAAGCAATGTTGAGATGCCAGGCGCAGATTGCCGGAGCTGATGACAAGAAACGGCCCTTTGCAAATTACCGTAAGTTGCGAGTAATGGCTAGCAGATGCTGGAACATGCAGAGGTTTTGTTCTAAGTGTTTGGTGGAAGCTAAGGTACCTCATTGACCCGGAGGCAACAGACAGGCGTGGTCTTTGCGTCCTGAAAAATGTTTCGCTTTCGCGGGCCAGGTTTTGCCTAACACGGTCAGCCAAGCTTGAACACCTACGGCCCTGCTCAACAAGTCTCTAGGCCTTGTTGCTTGTTTCATTTTGTCGAGCCGAATCGAAAGAAAGCTAAGATGACGGACATATTACCCCCGGGGGTTACTGTCCACCTGCGCCTTAGAGCCAGTGGCTGTGGCTCTCTATCGGGCCCGCTTTAAATCCTAGGGCCCGTATTGTGGAACGTTGCTTTCCTCACGCACTGTTTAACGCGCAACAATAGAGAAAGTTTCCCCAACCCCCCCCCCCAAAAAAAAAAAAGAAGAACAAAAATAAAGAGAAAAACAACAAGAATAAAACAACAAGCATGAACATGCACAAATCCAGACAAAACAAAAAACGATCCAGATCAAAGCCTTAGCCTTTTTACTTGTAAAGGGTGGTTTGTCCAAGCGCTTGCCGCTAAAGGCCTTACTTAGATTTAGGAATTATTTAGGAATTCTGGTTTTGTGAAGTGGCCCCAAGCCATCGATGTTTATCGAACACACCTTGGCGGTGTCCCACAATGTGCCCCTGATCCGACTGTTTGATGGCTTTAATCTCAAGTTTTTTTGTTTTTTTTGGGTGGGGGGTGGGGGGGGATGAATCTGAGATCTGGGACTCTGAGAGTAAGTCTTGGCAATACTAAATTGGAATTGGCAATTCCAAATTAAGCACTGGCAATTTGAGAATAAGTCTTGGCAATACCAATACTAGCTTAGAATTGGCAATACTAAATTGATTAATGGTTTGCAATTTGAGAGTAGGTCCTGGGAATTTGAGCGTTTGGCAATACTAAATTTATACTTTCAGAATTTGCAATACTAAACAAAGTACTGGGAATCTGAGGCTAAGTCTTGGCTATACTTTACTTTAAATTGGCAATACTAAATTAAGCATTGGCAAGTCCGAGTCCAACCCCCCCTCGTTTTTGCCACTAAAGAGGCCCAACTGACAGTTGGCACCGTTCGAGCAAAACTATGAAAGCAGACCCGACAGTACACGCTTTGAATACTCCAGGTTGATCTTCCTGAAGCTTGGGGGCAGTCTTTGTAGTTTGGGATTTGTTTGTGCCGCATGAACCCTTCCCGTGCCGACTTGCCTCTCCCGCGCCAGGTCCCTGCAGCAGGTGGAGGCTACTCGCCGGAGCCTGCGGAAGGGTCTCTCGCGGATTTCGGCCCTCAGCCGCATGGCAAGAAGATCCGTCGAGCCCAGCAGCGCTCAGTTCTTCTTTTTTGGGGGGCCGATGGCTGGCTCATTTGTCGGGTTGCCAGCGGGGAATTTCGTGGTCACAGGTTGCACAGCAAACAGTGCCGGCAAGAGCAGCCTCGCGTGCGTGGGTGCCCCTGGCGTATTTGTGCTGTTGCATAGGTATTGGCACAAATGTTGCCGAGAAGCACACACCGGCATTGAAGTTTGACGGCAGCATGTTGCCTCGACATAACACAATGACTATCATACATCACGCTGCCTTTGGAGTTGACCATCACTTTTGCGCGGGAACAAACCTTCTCTTTGCGGTGGGGTTGGCCAGAGCACTCAGTGCATGCGGCGCCAAATCACTTCTGCACCTCAGCGATGCGTATTCCAAACCCAAGATTGCGCGGCGTGACACGACGGGGGCATTCACTTGTGCGAAATCCTTTTTAAGCCCAAAAGTGACCTGCTGATGAGGTGTTTGAACCACAACTCATAAGGACATGGCAGTGCCTTGGGAGCAGCGTTCAGGCAAGCGTGGGCTTGGGGTCAGCTCTTGAGCTTGGTTTTGGCTGAATGGGGGACAGTTTGCAGGAATGTCTCCCTGATCCAAGAGGGTTTCCTCCGCAGCGACTCCTATCCCTCGTTACCACAAGCGCCGTTGGCTCTGAGGAGATGAGGTCTGGGAAATCTCGCAGGGCGCGGATGAAAGCGACTTAGAGTTCCTGCAGCCCACTGTAGGAGCCGCGATGTGAAGAGAGGTCGATGATTAGCTAAATTTCTCTTGAAGCATCCCCCCACAAAGGAGCTCACTTTAAATTGGCAGAGAAGGTCCTTCAGATTTCCAGTGCTTTCGGGTCTGGAAAAGTGAGAGCGATTGACCGTGGAGCAAGATGCCAGGTTGCCCCCGGAAAGGACGAGCTCTGGAGGTTCTTCAGTGCCGGTTATTCAGAGCAAGCAATAAATCTACAGATTGGAAGTTTGGTTCGCTTGGCTGGTTCTGAGCTGACGCCCCGGGGAGGCGAAGCAATGCAGCGCTTGGGGCATAGCGGTTAGGTTTCACATCCGTGTCACAGACAGTTGGATGCCCTTTTCCAGGCAATCTTGGTTGAAGGCTGATGTTGCTGTACCAAGACGCCAACCAGATGATGTCTAAATTATGTGTGTGTAAGGGTGTGGCACATCACATTGCTGAAATGCACGTGTGCAGACAAATGTACATACATGTCTGCGTGTGCGTGTCTACTAAACTGCCAACCAGGCAAGTTAGCTTTAACTGCAGATGCGCAAGAAGCTAACAGAAAGCTAACCCCCGAATGCTCCCCTGCCCTTCCTCCCTCCCTCCCTCCCTCCCTCCCTCCGTCCCTCCCCTCCCTCCCTCCCTCGCTCCCTCATTCCCTCCCACGGTTGAAGATCTACGACAAAATTGAGCAAGCAACTAGGATGTATTTGGGCTCGACTGAGGCCATGACAAAAGTGAGTCAAATGGCACTCGGACCGAAATGAGTTGAACCCGACGTAGGTGTTCTCACCACACATCTCACACGCGCATTGCACATTTACAGAAAGACAGTAGTGCACATTCAGTTTCGGTGCACCTTCGCACAGACGAAAGCTTTGAAGCGCTTTGCTTTCAGGGGGCCGAGGAAGGGACCAAGATTGGGACACGCTTCCATGAGTCTTGGTCCCTTGGCTATTGGTTCCCTAGGAGCTTCAAGGCGCTTTTAAAGCTCCCCCTAGTGGATCAGTTTGTTTTTGCTTGTACTTACGAACTAGTAGGGCACGCATCACACGCAAAAAACGATTCTACAAAGGCCGACATTTGGTTCCAAAAGCTGATGCAAGTACTGGGGTGGAATTGGGCCCAACATGACAACGGTTCAATTTACCTGGGGCACCCGAGCAGATCCTAGAAAGCACTTTGCCTCAGGGGCCAAGGCGCAAGATTGCTGCCAGAGCAAGATTGCTGGCCTAAGAGCTTATAGGCGCTTCATAGATGCTTTCCGTGGACAACCTCAGGCCTAAGTACCAACGATCTGTGGATCTGTTGGCTTTTGTATTTAGGCTTTGCTAGCTTCCGCGCAGCCCAAAACGCGCTTTAATGCTCCCATTTGACAAAGAGCGAGGGACCAAGATTGGGAGGGAGAGTGCCCCGGTGTGGAATAAATATATATATATATATATAATATAATGTATGGGCGTGTACACACGCTACACATGCGTGTGTCTTGTTGCGTTGAATTGGTTCGAGGGTCAGCACTGTTGAACCCTTCATCGGGTTGTGCCGAGCCTCCAAGAGATGATCAAACGGAGGAGCAGGCAAGTTCTTTGGTTTCTTTAATCTCCCTTGTGACCGCATGCTCGGAGCAACCTTGTGCTGGCAGGAGGCACTCCCTTGTCCGATGGCCCTGGACAAGATGAGAGCCCTGCAGGCCTGATGCGCAGGTTCTTGGCTTTCGTCTCATTTGGGGGTGTACCAACACAAAACCCAATTGTGAGAAAACCACCTGGACGTTAACGCTTGCCAAGACACCTTGGCCATGAACAACACGCTTGAGCTGCTTTCAAGGATTGCTTTGTTCGCGAAGCTGGTTCCTTTGTTTGGTGTTTTGTTCCCCGGTCTGAGGCAGGTGAGACCCTTTTCGCACATCCCTGATTCGGGGGACAGTTGGGCTGGATTTAAGCCGGCTGCTTGCTTCGGCCGGGTTGGGTTGGGGTTTATGTAGGCTTGGCTTGGGGATGGTGTTGGGGCTCCTCGATTGCCGGCCAATACTACAAAGTGGCCCACAAGAAGCCGGCAAGGTTTGGCCAAGCAAACAACAACTTAAACGATCGATTTTTGGCTCCCATCAGTGTTACGCTTTGGACAATTTGCCATTATCTGCCCCCGGCATCACCGGCATCACTTGGACCCGGGGCAGCTTATAGCTTGGGCGGGGTCCGCCAGGTCTTGCGGTTTGGCGAGTTAGCTTCGTGTAGGTGTGGGGCTGATTGACCATTGGCTTCCGCTTTTCTTTGGCTCAGTAGGTTTCTGCTTGCCTGGGTGGCTTGGGGCAGCGCAAATGGCTTGTTTGCTTGCCTTGTGGCTTTTAAACCAACCCAAACTTGCTAAAGCACAATCCCAGCCCCAAGCCAGTCTGTAGTCGGGGCGTTTGTTAATCGGGCGTCAACATGAATCACGGCAACCTGGAACAACTGCAATGACGTTCGGCACGTGGGCAAGCGCCAGTGCCCTGACAGGGTGTCTAGAAGATCGATTTGGCGAAGACAACGGGAGCTTTCAGGGAGGCGGGGTCGCAAAGCCTACACGCATGTGGGTTGCTCAAGTTAGCTATGCCAGCAATTGGGCGTCAAGATCAGTTGTTCCTGATAGCAGCTATAGTGGCATAGTGCTTCAGCAATCGCACCTTTTGTGCCTGTTTGTTTGTTTGGTTGGTTGGCTGGTTGGCTGGTTGGCTGGTTGGTTGGCTGGCTGGCTGGCTGGCTGGTTGGCTGGCTGGTTGGTGGTTGGTTGGTTGGTTGGTTGGTTTGGTTTGGTTTGGTTTGGTTTGGTTTGGTTTGGTTATTTGTTTGTTGGTTTGCTTGTTGGTTTGTTTGTTTGTTTGTTTGTTTGCGTGTTTGTTTGTTTGTTTGTTTGTTTGTTTGTTTGTTTGTTTGTTTGTTTGTTTGTTTGTGTGTGTTTGGTTCTTTGACAGTTGTTGTTTGTTTGTTTGTTTCTTTGTTTCTTTGTTTCTTTGTTTCTTTGTTTCTTTGTTTCTTTGTTTGTGTGTGTGTTTGTTTTGTTTGTTTCTTTGTTTCCTTTTTTTTTTTTTTTTCGTTGTTTCTTTGTTTGTGTGTGTGTTTGTTTTGTTTGTTTGTTTGTTTGTTTGTTTGTTTGTTTGTTTCTTTGTTTCTGTGTTTCTTTGTTTCTTTGTTTGTGTGTGTTTGTTTGTGTGTTTGTGTGTGTGTTTGTTTGTTTGTTTGTTTGTTTGTTTGTTTGTTTGCTTGTTTGTTTGTTTGTATGTTTGTTTGTATGTTTGTTTGTTTGTTTGTTTGTTTGTTTGTTTGTTTGTTTGTGTGTTTGTTTGTTTGTTTCTTTGTTTGTTTGTTTGTTTGTTTGTTTGTTTGATTGTTGCTGTGTTGTGTGTGTGTTCTGTGTTGCGTGTGTGTTTGGTGTGTATTGGTTCTAATGTGTTGTGTTTGTTTGTTTGTTTGTTTGTTTGTGTGTTTGTTTGTTTGTTTGTTTGT